>JAWNNO010003042.1:0-309163 GCA_035044985.1 Lordiphosa fenestrarum
CGGCTTAGAACTGGTTTGCATCCCTGATAGTTTTTTTAGTGTTTATTCCATTAAGAGGCCTCTAACATAATGTATCGTTTCCCATCACATCGCAAGGCTATGGCATGATGAAATCAATAAAAAAAATAATTTGTAATGGTAAAATTCAATAATATATTTGGGACTAGGATTTTTTTTTTTTTATGCTTGGTTGGTATTTATTGGATCTTCTCTTAAAGAGACTAACAATAATTTTTCAAATCTTAATCTAGAAACTATTTTAAAAACTATCCCCTATTGGAGGTAGTTTGTGTTCTACGGCCCTTCAAGTCAGTCGCTGGGTTGGTAGGTCGTTTCTTCGGAGGCGAGAATGCGTTGCCAGCATGGTGAGAGATTTTGCAAGTTGGTTTGGGTGGGCAAGAAGCTTCTCAGAATATTTGCGCTTAAGTTCCTCTATTTCAGTTTCAACCAGTGGGATGCTGAGGTCATTGTGGATACAATCATTGCGAATGTACCATGGCGCTCCAGTGATGGTTCTAAGGATTCTCGACTGTGATCTTTGGAGGATGTCCACGCTGCTCGCACAAGCAATTTCCCCATAGCTGCGAGCCATAGGTCCAGACAGGCTTTATGATGCTCTTGTACAGTAAGACTTTATATTCCAGCTTTAGAGGGGAACGGGAGTTAATTAACCAGTGAAGGCTGTTGGCCTTAAGCTTTATCTGAAGTTTTTTCGAGTCTATGTGTTTGCGCCATGTGAGCCTTCTATCGAGGTGTACACCTAGGTATACAACATCGTTTGACTGCGGGATCAAAGTCGCGTTTAGTGATAGCTGGGGACAGGTGCTTCTGTTGAGTGTGAACGTCACGTGCTTACACTTTCGCTCGTTGATTTTAATACGCCAGTTCGGTAAGATGGCTTGCCAAAAGTCTTGTTGCGGTAATTGGACATCGTGATCTGCTTAATATTGCCTTATCATCCGCAAATGTACTTATTGTAAGTCGAGAGTCTGTTGGTATGTCGGCAGTGTATAGTACGTATAGGAATGGACCAGAACACTTCCCTGAGGTACAGAGCAGTATTCGTGGTTTTCAAACGCAGTCCGAATATCTGAAGTTATGCGGTTGACTTGCTCAATAGTCCCGTGTTCTAGCTCGGAACCCAAATTGGTGTGATGGAATGATATTTTGTGCATGGGAATCGATTAAGGAGTACGATCTTCTCAAAAAGTTTGGATAAGCATAGAAACTGCTGAAATTTCAGGTAGGAAATGCCTAAGATTGCGAATCGTCTCCCACTGAGCGCTGGGCAGTGACATAGGAGATGCTGGACGCTTTCTCCTTCATCAACTGAGCAACAGCTTCTGCAGTAGTGATTGTGGTTGATGCCTAGTCTAGCGGCATGCCTGCCTAAAATATGAGAATTCCTACGAGTAGGGAGACATTCCGTCTACCTAGACGCAGTAGTGTTAAAGTTCTTTTAAAATTGAGAGTGGGCCGCGTGAGCCTAAAGATTTCACAAGAGCGAACTGATCTCCAGCGGTTCGTAGCCATTTTGAAGGTAGAATCCCTTATTTTTAGTTTACAAGACGCAATAGGCACCCCAATCGTGCTCTTATCCGGTAGGAGCTGGGCGGTAGCGAGTCGGTCGGCTGTCTCATTGCCCTCGATGTTTCGGTGTCCAGGCACCCATACGAGACGTATTTTCAAGTGCTGAGCCATCTCATTTAGAGATTTGCGGCACTCAATAAGTGTTTTTGCATTGTTAGTGTTTCCGTCAAGGGCCTTTAAAGACGCTTGCCTGTCTGAGAAAATAAAATCATTTCGTTCCTTGACCTCGAGTTCTTTCAGATGGTTAGTAGCCTCCTGGATCGCTACAACCTCTGCCTGATAGACGCTACAATGGTCAGGAAGGCGAAAGGACATGCTTATACCTAGATCCGGACTGAACACTTCGCCTCCCTCCTAACTTTTTCAATATAGAGCCATCCGTGTAGATGTTGATGGCGTTTGGCTTGTCATGGGGGAGCGAGTTCCAGTCCGAACGACTTGGTTTTATGACCTTTCAAAGGCTAAAGTGGGTATGCAATAATCAATATTTATTGGTCTAGCTACTTGACTACTTAATATAGCCAAATGGCCAAAGGAACCTAAGCTAATAGCAGTATTACTAGCTATTTCTCTGGCTACTAGATCTAGGGGGATAAGATGGAGCATAATGTTAAGGGCTTCTGTAGGAGTAGTTCGCAAAGCGCCGCTTATGCATAAGCTAGCACTACGTTGTACTTTATGAAGAGTCCTTAGAATATAGGGTTTACCCAAGACAGGCCACCTGACTAAAACTCCGTAGCCGGCTGTTACACATTTTGGCAAAAACTTATAGTACTCTATGTACCTACGGTACAGAGTATAAAAAGAGCCTAAACTAATCTCCTAATTGGCCCAAAAACAAAAACAAAACAATTGCCATTGTCATCATCAATCTGTGATCAATGAACCTTTTCTGCACTTATTCCCCCTTCTACTTTCAACACAGCCAACTTTGAGACCCCAATTAATCCCAAAACCTTAAATCTCTTTCTCTCTCTCTTTATCTTTGACAGCTTTCCACCTCCACCACCCACCCAACTCTTTCATCTTCTAACTGACTGAATCTTTTTTTACAGAATTTTGTAATCAATTTTGTGAAATTGCATGCCACTTAATTAACCCTCGGGGAATAGTAATTAACCCTTTACTTTGCGCTTGGCACATAAAAAGCAAACAAACACAAAAACTATTCAACGCGTCATGAAACGGAAAAACTACTACAAAAGCGGGCAGCCAAAACTTTTAGCACTTTTTCAGGGCTGCCAAAAACATGTTAAAGGTGTTGGCGTGGAACAAAAAACTTTGTTGTTTTTTTTTGAAGTTCTGCCAATAAATTTTTCGCCCGCAAATGGGGTTAACAAAAGCGCGCGCGTCTCGCAGGAAAACTAATAATGAAACGCTGCACGCTGCACTCGACAAGGAGCAAAATTATGACTGGGCTTAATTAAGGGAAAAGTTTTCTCTTCTTGGCACAATTGAAATCGAGTGGCCCGCCAGCGTTTTGAGCACTTTAAAAATGGCAAAAAAAAAAATGAAAAAAAAACAACAGAAAGCAATTTACACCCTGCAGAAGAAAAGATTTTGGCTCACTCTCGTTCTTATCAAATTAGACAAAGGGGAGAAATTCTTGGCAAAGCAAAACACAGCCTTTTAGAATGTGCCTTGAGGGTGGCTCTGGGGGTGGCTGGTTGAAGAAAGGTCAAAGGTGTTTGGCAACACCACAGGAAGCATTTGAATTGCCTTCCATCGATAAACCTGCCAAGCCAAAGTTGTCGAAAAGAGATTTTAATGACAACGCAAGCAGCAACCGCTGCGCTTTATGGGCACCGAAAAGACAATTTTCCGCATTGAATGTGGGCGTGTTTATTGTCGTGGCAGGATATTAGAAATAAACCGAAACAGCAGGAGGGCTGGGCTGGTAAATTTTGGGTAGGCCTAAGTACCATGTGGTGAGAGAGACTGAGAGATTTCCAGGCGTTGATTGTATTTGGTTAAAGGGAAGAGTTTGAAATGGTTGTAAAATATTTTTAGGATTTTTTTTTGGCAAACTTAAGCTGTGTCTGGTTTTAAAAACTAGCCGGTTCTATCATCAGTAGACTTACATAAAACTATTTTAATATTTAAATAATTGTTAAACCAAGTCTGATATAACCCTCGCCATATATATTCCCTCATCAGTAAATGTCATTCCCAGTTTCAACTTTAGCCTCACCTCAGCCAAAACTTTGTTCAATTGCAAAAAAAAACTTGTGTTTTTCATTTGAAATTTTTATACTCTGTACCGTAGGTACATAGAGTATTATAAGTTTGTGCAAAAGTATGTAACATCCAGAAGGAAGCATCTCCGACCCCATAAAGTATATATATTCTTGATCAGCATCAACAGCCGAGTCGATATAGCCATGTCCGTCTGTCCGTCTGTCTGTCCGTATGAACGCACAGATCGCAGAGATGGTAAGAGATAGAGGTTTGACGTGTATGGGACATATGCTTCTTATGTCTGCAGGCAGATCAAGTTTATTTCCAATTTTGGCCACGCCCCCTCCCGCCCCCGCAATTTAGAAAAAACGTCATATCTCCCACAGTTTTGAAGATAGATGGCTTGTTCCTTCTGGACATATTTAGTTATTAGAATAACTTATCGATCTGCCAAAGGAATGAAGAAGATCGGATGAACGGTTTTCGAGTTATGATCAAAAGACAAAATTTCTTGGTACAGAGTATGTTATAGTCGGGCTTGACCGACTTTCTTTCTTGTTTGTGTTGTGTTGGCCTTCTCTTTCCAACAGCTCCAATTAGGAACCTTCTGTCTCTGTTTCTGTTTCCGACAACAACCTCCTCCTCAAATTCATTAGTCTTTGTCTGGACATTCCGTATCCCGCATCATTAACATTGCTTTTCACACTTAGCCGCCTCATTTTCTGCGCTTTTGCCATTGTTGCCTGTTTGTTCTGGTGGTCATTGGCCCAAAAGTCTCGTGTTTTGTACAGTTCTTTAAAAATTTGTTGTTGCCCTTGAGCGTTCAGAGTTTTAAATTTGAATTAATGATTTTAATTGCCAGAAATTAGTGGGGAAGCCGACCAGATATGAGTTTATAATGATCCAAGCCGTTAGAATTTAAGAATTTTTAGTTTAGTTTAATTATATGTCAAAAAAAGGGAAAGATTGCCAATCTGGGGTTAATTAATTTTTTTTTGACTCAAGAGCGCAATTTATGACCAGCGCTCAATTATTTAATAGGAAAAGCAATCAAAATTGTACAACAACAAAATGAAAACTAATAAAAATGACATTAGGCAAATGGAGCACGTAGCAGTACTGTGACGGGTGGAATAACGACTGACTCAGTGGCTTTATGTGGCATAAACAAAATATAAAAATGAAATCAAACAAACAATCTGCCAAGAGAGCGGAATACAGAAGCGTCTGTTTACCGAACCGCGCACAAGAGATGCGCGAATAAAAAATACAAAAACGAACCACAATGTAATAAACAAGCTGAATATGAATGGAAGGGCAGGAATTTTAAAGGAAACCCCGAAGATGGGCATACTCTAGATGAAATGGTAGAGGGGACTTGGGAAGGCAAAATTCACTTTTACAGCTTAGAAAATTTAATTTGAGCGTCATTTCCACTGAAAACAAACAAGTTTTGTTCACTATATTATATACTAAACTATATATATATACTAGAAAGATGTCCGATTTCGACCAAACTTAGTGGAATCAATGGAAAGCATAGCAAACAAAGAAATACAAAGTTTGGTGGCGTTTTCTTTGAAAACAAACAAGTTTTTCTCACTAAAACTAGTTTCTCGACCGATCATTCCTATGGCAGCTATAACTTATAGTCATCCGATTTTGACAGAAATTTGAAGAATTGTGTGAAAGCTTATTAAACAACTATATATGGTAATTTTGAAGAGGTTTATATTGAAAACAAAAAAGTTTTTCTCACTAAGACTATTTTTCTAACCTTACTTTTCTTTGGCAGCTATACTATATAGATGTCCGATTTTGACCAAACTTGGCAGAATCATGAAGAAGCGTTTGAAAACTAGTAAGTACGGAGTTTAAAGACGTTTGCATGAAAAACAAAAAAGTTTTTCTCACTAGAACTAGTATTTTGACCGATCGTTCTTATGGCAGCTATATGTTATAGTCATCCGATCCGGTCGGTTCCGACAAATATGCAGCGCATTTGTACCAGAAGACTTTGTGCGAGGTTTGGTGGCGATAGCTTTAAAACTGACGGGGGAGATAGCATAGAAACAGACGGACATGGCTGTATCGACTCATCCCGTCATGCTGATCAAGAATATACATACTTCATGTGGTCGGAAATGCTTCCTTCTGTGCGTTAAAAACATCTGGACAATTTTAATATAACCTCTGCAAGAGTATGCATATTTTCTTCATTAGATATGCCGAGTTCTTCCATAGCAGGCACACACACTACCAGCTGCGCCACAACCTGCCACCTTCACTTAGCAGTAAAATCCAGACCATTGCATGTCAATTATTTACATTTTCATAGTTCTGGATATATTTGTACCAAATCAGTAACATTCCTACCTCGGTTGAAAGCCTCTGTAATGGTTTTACTGTTTACTGAATACTCACTAATACAAATAAATAACATCACTCTGTTGCCACCAATTACCGATCAAGAACGATTCTGGGCAATTGTCTATTATAGAGGAAATAATTCACAATAATTTGTGAATTATTCTTTATGTTCTGACTTTTGTCATTATCAAGAGCTTGAATTCCGTTTTCCTGTGAAATCTAGGCAGCCGTTTCTTTGAATTTGCATGTGAATATTATTACTTCTGAGACTCGGGAGAAAAGACGTTTAAAAATCTACCTATAAATAGGATTAAGATCTACCCATAAGTCATCTTCCTTACCGGCAGCTTTCTCAGTTTTCACAGCAGAGAAATCAATCTTAGGGGTAGGAAAAAATCGAATATAAATCTAATTAAACTTCAATCTAATGACTTCATATATATAAAACTCAGGTCCTCAACAATTTCGATCTATTTGGAATAACTTAAGAAGTTGCAGTTAGAAGTCGTTCAAAAGTTAGCGACTTACAGCACAGGCGCAACAATAAAATGAATTAAAATGTGTCACAATGAATCACGACATGCCCCTACGTGAAAGTGAGCAAACGTGACTGAACATCCCTTATGCTTTTGATTCTTTTGTGAGTGAATTAAGGTCAGACATTGAAAATATTCGATATTTATCCAAATTAAATTTTGATTGATAAATATAATCACTAGAAGTATCGAGTACTTTTGTTTCTTTATATTTATCTTAATTACAATGGTACGGTCATACTCAAATTATATGCTCTTATGCTTTTATTGCTAACTGGCACATTTGATTAAGTCAAATTACAACATTTTCGCCTGTCACTTGCACGAAACTATGCTTTACATGTTATTATCACTTACAGAAAAAAGACGAAGAAAGAAAGTTTAAGATATTCAACACCACAAAACAGAAGGAGAGATGAGTGGGAAAACTGCTTAGTTCTGAGAGCCGATGTAAAATCTAGCGCCTTGCATTTAATGCAGGGAAGTGCTTTCTCAGTGAGGCATAGGTGGGTCATGGCGACACCGGTGCATTCAGCAAGGATCAATAGAAATCGGGTATACACAAATTTAAAAATGTTCGCAACAAACATTCCATGCCCCTCTACACCTCCTTCCAACAAACGAAAGCTTTTTCAGGAACTTCACCATGTAAGGTCCAGTCTTAGCTGAGTAGATACAGTCACGAATTCTCAGTTCAGTATTCAGCACCGATAAATACATCAAAAAGTCGCAGAACTGAAGGTTCCGATTTAAAGCATGTCCAATTCCCAATTCAAAGTTTATTTTTGATTGCGGTTTCAATAAAAATCAATTCATTTTTAACAAATCTAATAACTTTCTTTACAAACCGTCTAGAAGAGTATACCTTGGTGCTAAGATATGAAAGGACTCTGCACAAGCGCCAAATTGTAAACGTAATCAAAGAAACGAGAAAAGACATCGACTTCTCACTCTCTCGCTTGCTCCCTCCCTCCCTCCTTACTTTTTGTCCCCCTCTTTTTGTCTGCAGTAGCCATGACAACAAGCTGGCAATAGCGGCAACATGTAGTCATGTAGCCAATGTAGCGACAACATCGCGGTATCTCAGACAGCGTATCAGTTGCGGACTCCACGCGGCGGGGCTCACGCACGCTTCCACGCTTTGGCTTGGCTTCTCTGGTGCTGTCGCTGGTCGCCATAGCCGTCATCTTCGTCATTGGCAGCCATTTTAGCTACCGGTTTTACGCGCCAAAGTGCGCGTAACTTTTGTCGCATGCCATTCAACGCACAATGTTGTTGTTGTTGCTGTTGTTGTTGTTGTTTTTGTTGTCCTGCGAGTTGGTCAACAGTTGTTGCCCTGGCCAATAACTGCGTTATTCTTTTCTTCAGTACCTTTTGTCGTCTTCTTGAATTCCATTTCACTGTTTTCAGGGCATACCCTCTCGGGGAATTGAGTTTAGTTACTTCGGTGTAAGCCAGCAGGCAATTGAATACATAAGGAAAAAATGCTTTGTGGGGTGTTTTTTAAAGGTTTTTGTAAATGCTGAAGAAAGTCTAGATATTCCGTTGTTTTTAAAAACCTCTGAAGAAAAACTGATATCACCTTAAGCACCAACGAGCTTGCATTTTCTATGTGTACCCTCGATTTTACATGTGTATGCTGTCTGTGTGCTTATTATTTTGGCCGTATTTTTTCTCTTCTGTATGTGTGTATTGGATATGGTTCAACTGTATGTCCGGCCAAACATTTAGCTTGGATTTTCTATGTGTACCCTCGATTTTACATATGTGTGCTGTCTGTGTGCTTATTATTTTGGCCGTATCTTTTCTTTTCTAGGTGTGTGTATTGGATATGGTTCAATTGTATGTCAGGTCCATCATTCAGCTTGAATTTTCTATATGTACCCTCAATTTTATATGTGTGCTTATTAATTTGGCCGTATCTTTTCATTTCTGTGTTTGTGTATTGAGTATGGTTCAATTGTCTACCAGGTCAATCATTTAGCTTGGAATTTCTATGTGTACCCTCGATTTTACATGTGTATGCTGTCTGTGTGCTTATTATTTTGGCCGTATCTTTTCTCTTCTGTATGTGTGTATTGGATATGGTTCAACTGTGTCCGGCCAAACATTTAGCTTGGATTTTCTATGTGTACCTCGATTTTACATATGTGTGCTGTCTGTGTGCTTATTATTTTGGCCGTATCTTTTCTTTTCTAGGTGTGTGTATTGGATATGGTTTAATTGTATGTCAGGTCCATCATTTAGCTTGAATTTTCTATATGTACCCTCAATTTTATATGTGTGTGCTGTCTGTGTGCTTATTAATTTGGCCGTATCTTTTCATTTCTAGGTGTGTGTATTGGATATGGTTCAATTGTATGTCAGGCCAAACATTTAGCTTGGATTTTCTATGTGTACCCTCGATTTTACATGTGTATGCTGTCTGTGTGCTTATTATTTTGGCCGTATCTTTCTTTTCTGTGCGTGTGTATTGGGTATGGTTGTGACAAATTGGTTTTGTTTGTTGCTGCTGCTACTTTTTGCCTGGCTTATGACAAATGATGGCTGCAATTCGATGGATTGCCAAAATCTTCGAAAAGTAATAAATGTGCATTCGAATTCGCATGCTTGAGGCAATTTGTTTTATCCAAGTATTCCAGATTTAGTTTCAGCTAAATAGCATTTTCTTATGCGACTTGCCTCTATTTAAGCTAAAGTCTTTGGTTTTTGCTTACGAGTTCCTTACCAGCTAAATTTTAGTCAATTTAGTCTGTAGACGTTGAACGCATCGTCGCCTCGTATGTGACTTGCATGAATTGGCTGGCATTTCATTTCATTCTCTTTCATTTCATTCAAGTCGGCACATATTTTTTTCTGTTCTTTTTTTTTGTGGAATTGGCCTGTTTGATGTGTGTTTATTGGCAAGGCAACCTTTATGGAATATTCTACAGCTTTTCGCGCAGCTCATTAGATTATGTATAGAATGCAGAGAAGCCCTTGAGGGGAACTCTTGGGGGCCGCCTGTCGACTGCACTTGCATAACATTTTCTTTTTAGCTGAGTCAAAAGCACTTTTCGCTGACCAAATGCATTTGCCACACCCCGCCCCCGTGGCATAAATCATTCATACGCCAGGCGGTGTTCAATGCCATTCCGATAAGTTCTCTCTCTCTATCTCTCGCTATGCCCACTAATGCCATGCTCAAGCAACGAAGTCCCGGACTTGGACTTGGATAAATTATGTTAATTTCATAGCCAGTTGGCTGGTTTCTTACTGCTGGGCTCTCCTCTCGTAATAACTTGACAAATGAAAGAAAAACGCTGCTGCTCTTAGACGACGCGGCATATAATTTTGCAAAAGCGCAACAAATTGTTAATTTTCTTTTCGTTTTAGTCATGCTTTTTTTTCTTTTCTTTCGACTTGGCTTCTTTTGGTATCTTTTCAGTTAATTTGCATATTTTTGTGCCAGTTTTAAATTAGAAATAATTGTTGAAAGAAATACAACAGAAAAAAAAACAATAAGAAAAATGGAAGAATAATAAATGCCAGACAAGTGAAGCAAATTGTTGACTTGGTTTGAATAAATTTGTAAGGAAAAAAAAAGTGGGTTGCCATTTGAGTTGCAGAATGGATCAATCTTCGTGCATGAAAAAGGATGACCTCTTCATTTGCAAATGTCAAGCGTTAAGGCAAGTAAATAGCTAAATCTGTGACCAATCGGTGCTTTATGGTGAGATGACCCAGTAGATCCATTTTTCAAATGGCTATTGCTCAGTGAATACAAAAGAAGTGAAAACTGCCTTTAAACTGCCTATAACCCAAAATTAATTGAATCGCTAGTTCATAAATATAAGTCAAAACGTGATACAAGGCCGCGAACCAAAAAAAAAACTACAAGTCAAATCGGTTCGGTTCATTTGCGGATAAGATTGATGAATTTGATGAGTTTTGTGAATTTATAGATACTATAATATTATGTTTGTTGTCTGCTCACCAAAATGACAGGCACAACAGTTACTGGAGAAAGTGAGTGACTTCACAAGATCAATCATTTGATCCTCCCCCTCACTTGATCTTTGGTTAGCTTTTAAAGTTTTTAGGTTTTTTTTTTCTTTTTTTGAAAATTCCCGCCACAAAAACAGCTGACACAGCAGTCGATAGTTAGCTAAAAAAAAATCGATTAATTTGCAGTCGGTAGGCAGTTGAGCTGCCAGCTGTAGATAAGCAGTCGGTCGTCAGTGTCTCTCTGAGGTCTGAACTTGGAGGACCACTTTATTTGTTAATATTTTTCTTCAATTTATTTATTTTAAATGGGTTCAGGCAAAACGACCTTGCAACCTTTCAATTTAGTTTCTTATTGTATTTCATATTTTTAATACCATTTTTCATATTTTGCTGCCGTTCTTGAGCAACCTTAAATATATCTCAAACATATCCTCCATAATAGCTGTCGGCAAGTAGCTGCTGCATCAACTTGGTAGCTGATTTGTTATGGGTAATTCATTCTTGTCTTCTAGGTTTTCTTTTCTTATCATTTTTTATAGATTTAATAAACTTTCCAGAATTATTGGCCTTAAACTAAGGTTCTAAATTTGTGGGTATACAAGCGTGAGTTAAACTCAAATAAATTTTTCTGATTTCTATCCTGCAAGTCTTCTTCTGCATCTTATACACTTCGATCATGTGTAGATACAACTAGTGTGTTAATTTACTTGACAAATTTCATAAGAAATTTTTAATATAATTTCATTTTTTTATTATTAATTTAGTCACAGCCCAAGAACTTTCACTTTAGTTGCCAATTATATTTAATATATTGACTCTGCAATGGTTTTAATAGACCTTTCTTAGATAGTACATAATACATGTAAGATTTCCCATTTAATATGTCAGGAGTAGATTGTAGAACTGCTCTGATGTCACATTCTGTGTAACCGGGAGTTTTAATATTATAAAGTCTGACATTTTTATCTCCTTTAATGCGATGACGCCAAGTAAAACCCTTTTCCAGATCTTTCACAACAATTTCTAGATACTGGATTGAATTTCCACAAGGGGGAGGTAAGTCAATCTTCTTCTGAACTAATCTAGATGTACACGGTTTTTCAGCATCCGGGTTAAGGAGTTTATCTCCAGTCTCTTTAGTGACAGTGAGACACAAAGGACGCCCATTTTTGGTGGAATAACTTGTTTCAATTTCTAGATAATATTTAGAACCTGGATTGAGATCTTTTGACATCAGGTTGATGTCTGTTATAAATTTTTCTAATTTCTTATAAAATTCATCACTTAAGGCCCTATTCTCTTTCAGCAAAAAATTTTTTTCGACTTTTTTTTTTGCATTTTTTTATAGCTTGGACATTGAAGAATATAACCCTAAAAGGGTTTTTTGATATTCGAAATACTTTAGAAGATATGGCCATTTTTGTGGGGTCATGTCTTCGCTAAAATGAGTAGTTTTTATGTTGCTTCAAACTTTGAACGCGTTTATCTCGAAACCACGTTTTTCGAGCTGGCGGCCACGATTCCGCCAGTTCTACTGAACCGATTTGGATGGAAACAAAGTTTAATCGACGTAGAATTGTCACCATTCTGGCCCGTAGTAAAATAAAAATTTTGAGATTTTTTTTACTATTTTTTTTTTACACTAAACTACAAAAAAATGGGTCCAAATTCGATTTGTCAATTTCAAGTGGCCGCCATTTTGTCAAAATTTTTATTTTACTACGGGCCAGAATGGTGACAATTCTACGTCGATTAAACTTTGTTTCATCCAAATCGGTTCAGTAGAACTGGCGGAATCGTGGCCGCCAGCACCATGCCTTTTTTTTTGAGGGCCAACTTTGACGGTGCCATCATCTATGGACAGCCCCTATATCGCGGCGAAAAAAATTTTTTTATTTTCTTTCATTCATTACTAATTCAATAAAAAAAACAAAATTCAAATATCTTTATTCGTTTTCAAATGAGAATTTTTTCAAAAAAGGTCAAAAAACAGCAAGCTGAAGGAGAATAGGGCCTTAATCCAGAAATATCCAATTGAATTTCCATGGGTATGTGATCATTCACGGTTGAGTTCTTTGATGGAGCAGGAGATACAACAATGTCAATTCCACTCGGGTCCAAGTATAGATTGTTGAGCATTGCATTCTCTAACTCCAGCATTCTCAGTTCCGTTTATAAATTTCACCATTTCTGAATGAGATGAAATAGGACCTGATGCAGTGGCCTTTTTTTCATCTTAATCTGTAGGATTATAATTCTCCTTAAAACCTTGATCAAATGAGTCGGGAACTTGGATCTTATGAGGGCCAAGCAAATCATCCACTGATGATGGTTCAGTTTTATCATCCTTATTCTCCAATGTACTGGTTGAGGTAGATCCATCCACTTTAAGAGACCATTTCTTCTTGGACCCCGGATTTCCTTTCTTGTTGGGTTGATTCATCTTAGGAATTCTATACATATATATAAAATTGAAGGTATGTTTGTATATACCGATCATCCGATTGCGATGAAATTTTACGGAATGGTTAGACGCTTGCAAACAAAAATTTCTAAGGTCCAAAAATCAGCGAAATTTCTAAAATAATCATATGTATATCTATGAAAGCGGATGATGGATGATGCAGATTGAACGGCTGAATTTTGATATTATTCATTGATATTGTTATGAAGATTTCATAGACGGCAATTGTAGACTGGTTAATAGGAGGTGTATACCAAATTGTCAAAAAAGCCGCGAAATTAGCAAAGTTACAAGTAAAACTTTCATTTTCTCACAATGGAAAGGACCCGGGCGACGCCGGGTATTCAGCTAGAAATATATATTTTTTCTTTCAATATTTCTCTTACATTTCTGAAAAATCAATATTGTTGTCCTCAAATTGACAATTACTCAGCACCATTTCTTGTTTAAAAAAAAACTATAGACTTTTGTTTGCTTAACAAAATCCGAACTTAGTTTACTTCTGTCTAACTACCAGTGCTGTAATGTAATCATTACTTCCAGTACTTAATTACTTTTCATTGCAATAATCTAGTTTGTTTAGACACTGGAAAGTAAATAATGACTTTTAATAATCCGAAATGCCACTTGGAAATAGGATTATTTTAAATTGAAATTGCTTTTACAATTACTTGAATAATTGTACCTGTTAAGGGGGCGATTACTGAGTAATTAAGGTTGAAAAGTTTAATTATTCATGCAATTGTAGGTGAAAAACATGATTTTTTTTTACCAATGAAGTGTGTAAGCACACAAATTTTACATAGAAGAAAAATTATTAGTGTTTTTCTTAGTGTTAGTTCTTGACATTGGATCGAAAAGCCCCCTGAATACGCCACTGGGTATCGAAATGTTTGCAAGTAAAGTCTTTATCAGCTTCCCTCTTCTTTTGGTTGTGTCGCAAGCGATGCGATTGTGCCCGTTGGATGGTTGGGCGGATGGTGGGCTGTGGCTAAGTCGTAATTTAGTTATTATTTCAACAATCTTAAATGAAGATTCAATATTTTTTACCCATCAAGTGTAGGATGAAATGCCCCATAAACACTTTTATTCGACATGTGAATGTTTTAGACAGAAGGTACTTTCTTTAGATTAAATAATTTTCTCAGTCAATTTAAAATTCTCACTTATTCAAAATACATTTCGTAGATTTCTCTTGGGTAAATTGGTAAAAAAAATTTCCTTAGCTCCATATCAAGTGTCGCCGCCGAACAATTGGCTCAACCTAAGAGGCTAATTTATATGCCAAAGACAAATCAATTGCTGTCCATGCATTTAACATAAATTAAACGATTGACCAAAATGCAAAAAAAAGCAAAAAAGAAAAATCTTTTGCAGGTGAATCATTGAAGAAGAATACCGGCAAATCTATCAAATGAGCTGCCAACGCTTTACGCAGTCAATACAAATTGGAAGCTTCCCGTTTTGGGTGTTCGTTTATTTACTTGACAAGAAGTGTTTGTTGGGTGGTGGCGTTGAAGGGGAATGGTTAAGGGTATTCCTCCTATCTGTGAGCATTATTCAATGTTTGCAGCGAAACGTGCGCAAATTACAAATTCAATGCACGTAGCCGACGGCGGAGCTGCGAGGCTCGTCGTCTCCTCGGTCTATGTTTGCTCAAGCAACAGCTTTTGCTCGCCCTCTCTCGCTCACCGCCATCACACCCAGCCAGCCAGCCAGCCAACTGACGACACATTAAAATAATGTATTTTTAAATTTAACATTAATTGTCGTTGAATGGTTTCTGAATGGATCTTGGAGCCTGTTTCCATTCCATTTACACATTCACCGTTCGCTTTTTCGCCTTCAAGATACCCGAGGAGTGGCGTCTATGGAGTGCATTAAGTCATCATTTTCAGGCAAAGATTTTGCTCATAAATCGTATGGCTCTGCCTTTTAATATTTTCTCATCTTTCTTTCTTTTTTTTTATTATAATGCGAAAGTGTTGGTAGGGAAAATATGTTTTTTATGGCTTTGCCATTTTGCATGCATTAGTGAGATTCAGTTTAGGTGGGGAGGGTGGGGGTAGGAAGTGTGGCAAATGAGAAAATGATTCTTTATCATTTTAAAGTGGGGCTTTTATGAGACCAAATTTGATTTTCTAATTTTGATTTTAGAGTTTATTGAGCCTGATTTTCCCGTTCAAGTTGAATTTTGAAATGAAAAGTTAGAGGTTGATTAGGGTAAAGGTGAAGATTTTGAAACAAACCATTTGCAAAAGTCTTTTTAGATCAAAATTACCATCTACGTGTTAGTTTTGGATTTTTTTTAATCTCAGAATCATTACTTAATTTTAAACCTCAAAAAAAAAAACGGTGATATAAGTGTTAATTTAAGTTTTTATAATATAAACTGATGGTAGAAATTATTCTAGAATTTTTAATTTCAAAGTTCAAATTTAGAATTATTTTACATTTTTATTTTTCAATTTGAAAAAAACCTTGGTTCATAGGATAGTTAAATAATTTAATTTAATTTTTTTTAATTTTAAAACAAAAACTAAAAATAATTCTTAATTTCAATTTTTCACATAAAAATTGGAAATTAATTTTTAAAATCAATTTTTATAATAAAAATTGAAAATTATTTTACCTATAAATTTAAAAATAAAAATTATATTGTAAATCAATTTGTATTATAGAAATAGAGGAAAGTTAACTTTGGCTAGGCCGAAGTTTGTATACCCTTTAGCACGTTTTTCTAACTAATTTAAAGGACATTTCCACTGAAAACAAACAAGTTTTTCTCATTTCTCTCATTTCTGACTACTTTTGTATGACAGCTATACTATATAGATGTCCGATTTCGACCAAACTTAGTGGATTCAAGGAATAGCATAGCAAACTAAGAAATACAAAGTTTGGAGACGTTTTCTTTAAAAACAAAAATGTATTTTCACTAAAACTAGTTTTTCGACCGAACATTCCTATGGCAGCTGTATGCTATAGTCATCCGATTTTGACAAATCTATGGGAAATAATGTAAATATAAATAAATATTTAGTAATTTTAAAGAGTTTTACATTGAAAACAGAAAACTTTTTCTTACTAAGACCGTTTTTCTAACCTTACTTTTCTTTGCCAGCTATACTATATAGTTGTTCGATTTCGACCAAACTTAACAGAAACATGGAGAAGCATAGAAAATAGTAAGTACGGAGTTTGGAGACGTTTGCACTGAAAACCAACAAGTTTTTCTCACTAGGACTACTTTTCTAACCTTACTTTTCTATGGCAGGTATACTATATAGATGACCGACTTCGACCAAACTTGCTGAAATCATGGGAATACAAAGCAAACTAAGAAATTCAAAGTTTGGAGGCGTTTCCACTGAAAACAAATATGTTTTTCTCACATAGACTACATTTCTGACTCTACTTTTGTATGGCAACTATGCTATATAGATGTCCGATTTCGACCAAACTTGGCAGAAACATGGAAAAGGATTAAAAACTAGTAAATACGAAGTTTGGAGACGTTTGCATTGAAAACATAAAAGTTTTTTTCACTAGAACTAGTTTTTCGACCGATCATTTCTATGGCAGCTATATGTTATAGTCATCCGATCCGCCCAGTTCCGACAAATGTGCAGCGTATTTGGACCAGAAGGCTTCTTGCAAAGTTAGGTGGAGAGAGCTTTAAAACTGACAGCGGAGATAGCATAGAAGCAGACGGACGGACGGACAAGACTAAAACAACTCAGCTCTTCATACCGATCAAGAATATATATACTTTATAGGGTCGGAGATGCTTCCTTCTGGCTGTCACAGTTTTAAAGATAGATGGTTCGTTTTTTCTAGACATATTTGGTAATCAGAATAACTTATCGATCCGCCAAAGGAATAGTAAAGATCGGATGAACGGTTGTCGAGTTATGATAGAAAGACTGATAGCAGCGCTGCTTTCAGCTGCTACTGCAGCTTCAAAATAACATACAGAGTACAGAGTCGGGCTAGACTGACTTTCTTTCTTGTTTCTAATCAGAAAACTACAAAATGAAAATGTTGCCAATAAATGACTTTTATATACCAAAACTAGCCCTTAGCTCCACTTATTCCAGTGCTAGTCTTCAACACGCTCAATCAGAGCTCACCTCGCTCGAGAGCTTTTGCTAATTTTCGTTTCCCAATTCACCGCCATAATCCGAGGGGTTAAGCTTGTTCACCTAACACCACCACTTGGACACCCACCAAGTAGCCGAACCACAATGCCGGATTAATGGTAATGTTTTGTGATATTACTAAGTGGCCCATCAACGGGGCCACCCCCTCTTGCTCTTCCTCCAAATTGCTCATGACTTTCATTCGATTTGACTAACAAGCCATAATCATGTGCTGCTGTATTTAATTACTGCCTGGTCATATTGGAAATTGAACCGAGGAGGAGGCAGGGGACGGGTTAGGCACAGACAAAGTGCTGCCGCTGCTGCTGCCCAGCTACCAATTCTAATGCGCCATAATGCCAAACACAATTGAGTCATTAAGCCGCAATCTAATTAAGCCCCAAAAATGTGAAATGAGCCCAGAGAATGGCCTACGAAAAATCTCTCTCTCGCATTAGGCGAATTAGTTAACGTCTTTTGGTCTGTTCTTTGACCCACTGCAGGAAGAGAAATTAAAGAAAAACGCAACGTCTACGTATTTTTACGGCACTTTAACGTGACCATTTTAGCTGTCATTTTGTTGAACATTTTTTATTTCTGTTTTGTTGTGGGCCACAAAAAAGATTTATTTCGTGTCTGGTTTAGACCACGTAGGTCATTAAATTGCTTAGAAATCGCGGGCATAAACTCTTAAGCTTAGAACCCAAACCCGAATACCTTAGGCCCGGTTTTAACTGAACCACAAAATGACTGTGAAATAGACGGCCCACACACTGTTGCTGGAGTTGAAAGGGGAACAGTGGGCTAGAGTAGTGGAGAGAAATGCATTTAGATGGGGAAAAGAAATTTAAGAATATTGTAAATCACTTGATTTTGAAGTGGAGGTTGAATGAGAGAGAGAGAGATACTTAAAGTTAAGTAAGTAGTACCGCTACTCGAGTAGATGGTTCCCGTTTAAAGGGGGAGTTAAGCAATTAGAAAAGTTCAGTTATTCAAAATAAAGTATTTGATAACAGAAACAGAGCTTAAAGATTGTCGGCAACGGCCGAGCAAACCAAAAGGAAGCTTTTCAAAGCTCTCAACAGTAAAAAAAAAGTATTTGATTAGCGAAACAGAGCTTAAAGACTGTCGGCAGCGGCCTGAAAACAAAAAGGCAGCTTTTGAAAGCTCTCAAAAGTAAATAAACTATTTGATAACCAAAACAGAGCTCAACGAACGGCGGCAGCGGCCGAGCTAACAAAGGCAGCTTTTGAAAGCTCTCAAGTGTAAAAAAAAAACGTATTTCATAACCGAAACAGAACTTGAAGATTGTCGGCAGCGGCCGAGCAAACAAAAAGGAAGCTTTTCAAAGCTCTCAAAAGATTTCTTACTCTGCTCTTCTAAGTACTCCCCTCGGAACGAAATTTTATATAATATTTTCAGCATACTTTGTAATCAGTTCTCGGCCCTTTTATTAACCAAATTAACCATTTTCTCCCACTGTTCTTTTCAGTGCTTCATCACTTTTTTTTGGGGGTTACATTCGAGTTGGTTTTTGTCTGGGGCCAACGTCGAAATAGATACAGTTAATGCCACAAATGATGTCTAATGACGGTTTCGTCTTACACGACAAAATCGCTTTGGGACTTGCGGCCTAGACTCGTTGTTGGGCCGTTGTGCCGTCTATTAAGTGCCAGTAATTTATGATGAGGCTTCTCATCAAATATGGACAAAGTGTTTGTGTGTGTGTGGCAAAGTTCAAGGTCAAGCCCCTTGTCATAATCTTTCATGGAGAGGATTATTACTCACCTTCGACTTTGGCCAGAGCCAGCACGGATATCGTTTGCAGTGCGGGCACCGCCCAGGCAACCAAATGGAACAAATGAGATTTATTTTCAATTGCCTCGTGGCCCCATTTGAGGCCAGCAGCCAGGAACCAGGCGAATGCCAGGCATGACCACCAGGCAAACGCGGCCATGCAACAGAAATACAATGCCATGAATAATACGGTGCAGGCGGTGGTCTGACGATGGCCCTGTAGGCAAAAGGAAGTTGGTAAATAAAAAATGGCAAACCAGAAAAATTTCGCTGATCTTTTACCTGGGTGATAGTGGACATCATCTGCAAGCGTCCCAGCTTGACGGGCGGCGGAAATGGCTCCCGACACGAGACGGAATCGCCGGCACCCAATCCAGCCACATAGGCACAGCCCACCACCAGATAGCAAACGGCCAGAAAGACAATGGCACGCTCTGGATACCGAAAACGCGACGAGTCAATCAGAAAGGTGAGCACCTGGAAGGGAGCAGAAACAGGAATGAGACATATTAAATACAAATTTAAATTTAATTAAGATTATACAACAGCCGGGGCACAGCTTTGAAGCGGCCCGGTAGTCCCTTAAAAATGCATTAGGGATACACCTATTAAGGATCTCGGGGCGGCAGGGTCATTAGGCACCGCCACACATTAGTTGATTCGGATTGTAGTGCCATTTATTTAACGATGAGTCCATTTGTTGCAAAAGACTTTTATTTTGGCGGGCAAAAGATGACCCTAATGAGGCGGCAAATCCTTTTGGAGCGAAAGCTTAAGGAGATTTCTGTTAAATGAGCTTATACTAAAGAGATTTACTTGCGCTCATAAACTTACTTAGATAATCTTACTTATATTATAAGCAGGGAAGTTTCTGTTTTGTATATTTGTGCGTTGATAATTAGTTATAAGCTGAAATATTTAGTGGGCTATTTAATTATCTTTTAATGGTCAAAAACACCTCAGTGATATAATGACAAGTCAGGAAACTTCTTTGCAAGCGGAGCTCATAAGAATGCAAAAGGTAAGCCTTGAAGCGGACCATAGGGTTGTCGAAATGTCTAAACAGGCGAGCAATCGACGACACATTGCATTCCAGATATCAGCTAAGACTGCGCAAAAATCACAAGCGTGAAGCAATGAACATGGATAGAAGCAGGCTAGGTGAAGATCTGCAGAAACGCCAGAGCAGGCGAGCAATCGACGGCATATAGCATCCCAGATATCAGCTGAGAACTCAACAATCACAAATGCTGCGCAAAAAACAAGCGTAGAGGCAGGTTAGGTAAAAATCTACTGAGACGGCGAGCAATCGACGGCATATAGCATCCCAGATATCAGCTGAGAACTCAACAATCACAAATGCCGCGCAAAAAACAACTGTAGAGGCAGGTTAGTTAAAAATCTACTGAGCCGGCGAGCAATCGACGGCACTTTGCATCCCAGATATCAGCTGAGACTGTCAACAATCACAAGCATGAAACAAGAATCATGTGGAGAAGCAGGTGAGGTGAAGATCTGCTGAAACGTCAGACCAGGCGAGCAATCGACGGCAGAATTTTGCTGAAAAACCCCGAATTTCAGCGAGCTACTAAGACAGCTTAACAATGTCAATCGCAACTCGTGGTTTTTAGAGTGTGCCTGTCCTTTCTTCACATACCTAACCCGCTACAGAACTACCTATTTCTCTCGTGGTCTCATCCCAGAGATCGATAAGCATAAGAAGAGGCAGGCTAGATGAAGATTTGCAAAAACGCCAGAGCAGCCGAGCAATCGACAGCTGAAAACATCGAATCTCAGCGAGCTGCTGAGACAGCGCAACTAACTCAATCGCGACTCGTGGTTTTTAGAGTGCACCTGTCTTCTGTTCACACACCTAACCCGCTCCAGAACTACCTAATTGTCTCGTGGTCTCATCCAAAAAATCGATTAACATGTGGAGAGGCAGGCTAGGTAAGGATCTGCTAAAAATCCAGAGCAGGCGATCAATAGATGGCAGTAATTTGCTAAAGACAGCAAATTTCAGCGAGCTGCTGAGATCGCGCAACAATCTGTGCGCCTGTGCCCTGCTCTAGAACTGCCTAATCCTGTCGTGGTTTCAGAGTGCGACTGTCCTTTATTTAACTGCCCAGACCTGTAGTGGTCTCAGAGTGCCTGTCTTCATCCTCTTCTTAGATCCTTTAGTGATCGCACTGGTCCATCTCTCCTAGCAACTCCGAAACATTCTCCCTTGTAAGCAACTCATCCCATCGAGGCTCCACAAGGGCAACAAACATCTTTACACACTTTGCGTCACCAGCGGAATCCCGGCACCTAGAGATCCGATATACAGAATACAGTGAAGACTCGATTGAGACACCATTCTTGTACTTTTTGAGAGAACTTAAGGGAAATTCGTGTATAGCAAGCAGCGCCTTAACAAGAAGTAATCAAATTTCTTTGACCCCTGGCACCGGCGAGCTACAACCCGGCCAAGTATCGTTACATTTCTGAGGAGTTTCGATTATCATATAGAAACCCGTGTGGTGCGGTTGGTAAGGAGTGAACTTTATAAAGATTTGAAAGACGGCAATTTTAAACTAAAATACGACTCTTCGATTTTAAGACGAGTCACTGCTTCTAAGTTATAAATTGTAAAAGATGGCTTAAGATCTCCGTGAGGTGGGCAATGGCTTTACCCGATATTGTAAAAAATTATATATTTTATCAATTTCAAGTTTATCAGGTCTATTAAAGAAGATTTGAGAATGTTTGGCAACCATTACCAGAGCAGTTAAACTCTCAAAATGCGAAGAAAAGTTTCTGAATACCAACAGTTGCATAGTTTAGGTGGGTGTTCTACCGGCAACAAAGAGCGAAGAGCATCCTATTCCCTTTCACACAACCAGACTTTGGCGCCTAGTCAAAGGTATTCACTGTGCTAAAAACCATTCCCTCGTCCGAAGAGAAACTCGTGAAGCTTCACTTGAGATACGCATAATTTTTGGGCGAGGCACTTAAGTCAAGACAAGACGTCGCGAAGTCTGTTCCAATTCATTTGTAGCTACATTTTCTGCAGTCACACCTACCAAAATCCTCGCCCCCACCGCGCCCCCTCTTCTTAGTAACGCCTTCGAATAAACAGCATGCGTGGCATAACAAATTGGGGGAAAATGTCTCTTAAATGAAACAGACCTGTGTGACATTCCCCTGCAATCCTTTTTCGTGAATTGTTTGGCATAAATAAACAATTCAATTCCATTTTTCGTCTGATTCAGAGTCAGCCAAACCAAGTCATGTCAACAAAAAGGAGTTACAAAGTGGTGGAATGGGAATACGTTTTGTATGCAAATGAGCAGCTCGCAAAACAATGCGTAGGTGGAAATTATTGTTGGCGGGGAAGGAAAAAAAAAAGAGAAACTATGAAACTAAATGAATAAATTGTGGGGGGAGGTACCATGTAGAACAGTGCGTTTTTCGCCTATGAATAATTCAAAGGTCTTGGGGTAATAATAATAATACCAACCACATCATGCAATGGGCACAACTTCCCACACACACACACGCTCACGACTCTCTGATAGTTTTGTAATGATCAAATTAAATGCCTTTGCTTAGTGAGTTCAGACTTTGGCTTTGGGTTTGGGTTTGGGTTTGGTTTTGGTATGGTAATGAATTTATTTAAATGGCGCGTAATCAGCCAAAGTCGGCTCGAGGATAAAGGAATGTTCCATGTGGTGAGTTGGTGTGTGTTTGTGTGTGTGTGTGGAAAATTAAGTTGCCATTGCGGTCGGGGACCCAGTTTTGTTCTAATTGTCTGTAGAGACATGAGACATGACTTTCTAGGGGGTTAGGCGTGTGTAGCAGAAAATAATTGTAAGATTGGTTTGCCCTAGGAGTGAAACACACACATGGATAGCTATTTCTTTAACGACCAAAATCCAAGAATCAGCCTGAATTCATCTTTATCTAAGGTGTTATAAGGTGGATTGAAATGTAATTCAGGAATGCAAACCGTTCGGAAAGAAGACCTGTTTCGGTTGAGTAGGTTGAAGAGGTTTTGAACCGCAGGTTCGGTTTAGTACATAGCTTTTGGAGCCAACTGAACCGTGGTTTGGGTTCGTTTCACTGGTTCAATAGTAACTTACGATGTTATATACTTATAGAAGGCCTCTTTCTGTATTCGTAATGATATTTATTCCTTTTTGGGAGATGGACTTAGCTTTGCCTGAATATATGGGCTCCAGATCTGTGGCATAGCAGCAAAATATCAGGTGTGAGTCCTGCAGGCGCAAATACTCCTCAGAATAGCTGTCCCGAAAATAGTTGATACTATAAATAAACAGACTGCGACTATTTAAAATAACAAAGGAATCAGCTGAAC
The DNA here is from genome assembly GCA_035044985.1 of Lordiphosa fenestrarum. Classification (NCBI taxonomy): domain Eukaryota; kingdom Metazoa; phylum Arthropoda; class Insecta; order Diptera; family Drosophilidae; genus Lordiphosa; species Lordiphosa fenestrarum. Next base: position 23,425 of record JAWNNO010003042.1, read on the forward strand.
AGACATGCCAGACGTTTGTTGAGAAGACGCAGCAGGATTGCCGATTTTAAAAGAAGATTTCTTACATTTCTATGAACTTGTACACACTCAATGTGAGTTGCTTTTAGCAGTAACAATAAAACTATAAATCTAAGTTAAGGCACATTTCTGTTCAAGAGTCTGAAGCCTTAAGCCCATTCTTCGGTATAAAGTCACGATTTAGCCTTTTAACTGTTCGGCAGTGTTTTTTTTAGAACCTTTTGAAAGGTAAGGTAGCCAGCTAAACGTTTTAAAACGCATTTCTGTTCTTCGAATCGCCCTTTATTTCAGCCTATCTCAACTCTTAAGGCCCTTCCCTGGAGTAAATTGCAGCATCTTACCGTTTAATCTGTTCATTAACTCATATATTCGGCGATAAATCGACCAGTCTAACATTCAGTCCTTGTCCTTAAGTTTGTTCGGAAGTTTAAAATCTATAAAACTCACTGCTCGATACTACACAGTGAAAAAAACGGATATTAAAAAATATCAATTGGCTGATTTCCGGTATCCATTTGGAAAGGATACGTCTAAAATATCCTTTTAATCATCCAACGGAGCTAATGATCATCCAAAGGATATGAAAAATTATGATCATTGGGATGGTTTTGAAGACATTTCCTTTCCAAATGGATCTTTTTAGGGTATTTTCTTTTCTGTGTAATTGATATAACATAATGTTGGGTCTTTTGGGTTCGAACACATCATAAACTATCAGTTTATTAGAGGTATCGAGCTCCAGATTTTTGTTTGAACCAACTTATTTCGTCTTTTTTATACTAAACATCGTTTTAAAGTGTCAAAGTTCACCCAAAGTGTCCTTTCCTCGAATATTTACTTCAAAATTTGTAATATCATGATTACTAAAGTGAATATTTACCTATCAAAAATTTCGTAATTGATTTCCAAGAAAACATTTGATAATTCCATGAATAATGAAAATATCGTCCAGTAATGGAAACAGGGTTACCTACCCAAATCCATTAGCAACTTCAAAAAAGGAATGTTAACTGATTTCAGTGGACAATTGCAGAAGATGTGCGAAGTCACACGTTTGAATCTGTTTTGAATCCGTCATCAATAAGGACTTATGTTAGGGACTTTATTTTAATTTCCAAAAAATTTGAATTGTCATTAAACTGAACCGAGCCAAACCGTTTTAATTTGTGATATTAAGTTTGGTTCATCTTTTTTGAAGGGACACCCGTTCGGTTTGCGGTTGGGCTTATAAGCTGGTATGGTTAGGGTTTGGTTCGGTTCGGTTCAGAATCAGCTTGCATCCCTGGTTCAAAGATAAGTAATTTCTGGTCTCTCTGAACGTTCGGTTTTTGGTTCGGTTTCGACTTAGAAGTTTATATAAGCAAATGGTGAACTCTAATATTGGACTGAAGCACTCATCGATGTGGTCGATTATTTTAAATTTCTAGTTTTTTCTTTTATTTGTGAACCCCGTAGCTGAAAACACACACCAGAAAAATAGCAGTTATTACCTAAGTTTTTAGCAGTTTCGGATAGAAATTAACTGCTTAGAAGAAAATCCAAAATAAGAGCCATCTGCGTATGCTAAGTGAAGATCTTACTCCTTAAAACAGCTGCAGCTTGAGGAAAGCCAGCTCTTTGAGGCAGCTGAATGTATATATGTAGAACCTATGAACGCTAATTGGTCTGTAAGTCACTGCAACTAATCGATTTATCGTAGTGCAAAAATCTCAGAAATATATACTGATCGTGTTGTATCTCAAAAAGTTATAGATCGATTGTGCTGATACTAGATTAAGTCATTTTCCATATAAGTATTGGAAGAATTGATTAAAAGGATTCGTGCAAAAAATCTACTTATTAATACGGTAGTTAAACCCAGTTGAGATTGCCGTGGAACTCTTTTTGATAACATGATTAGGAAAAATAAGTGCAGTTTTGTGTAGAAAAACCACAATTCAAAGGCTAATGCTTGTTATTTTACTTAGTTTAGGGAATACATCTGCCAGTAGTAAATATGTCTGCCAAAAATAATTAAAACCTACTAGCAAATTGTTCATTATGTTCGAATCAAAGCTTCTAACCAACCAAAGCTGTAAATGTTTGATTTCCAAGTGAGGTGAACACAATTTAATGCTCTTAACCAACGTCTCCCATAATTTTTGCTTTAATTTTAGATAACAGTTTAGTTTAGATAACATCTACCCTGCTGCCCTACCTTTCCTGGTCAAACTTTAATGTTTAATTTCAATTTCAACGCCGCTGCGGCTCATAAATTTCTAAAAACGGGTCATTAAAATCAGCCCAAAAACTAAACTAAACTTCCTCTCCTGTCTCTCCCGGCCCCCCTTTTTTTTGTGGGCTGAAGTGTTGAAAACTAAAAGCCGCACTGCAAAGCTTTGTGAGTTTGGCCAGCGGTTGTCAAATTTGAATTTTGCATAAATTACATTTGAAAAAAAAAATTTGTTATATTTTTTTTCTGTTTTGGGTTTGCAGACAACATTTGCATAAAATCAACAACAACAAAGCGTATAGTTTAGCTCCAGTTTGTTTTAAGGAGGGGTTGGTTCATCTATTAGAATAACTAGCTATTAACATAAACTTTTAGTCAGGTTGAAAAAAAGAGAGACCATTGATGGCGGCATAAATTGTGGTAGATGTTTGTGGCAACAATTTATTTTTGACGTTTTGTGGTTTTTGGTGAATTTTAAATATTTTGTATCAATTAATTGTTTGTGGGGGGCAACAACTTTTCTCTCAGCATGACATGGAATATTTGCGCACATCCTGCTCGTTGGTCCTGTGACTATCAAACTTGCGCCTCGCTGGGTTTCTGTTTCAGGTTTTGTAATTAAGAAAAGTCATCAAAGTCAACAACGAGCTGACTGAATGAACTAAGCAAGTGAATGACTGAGTGAGTGTTGTCAACAAATATCAGGCACTTCACACCCCGCCCCGACTTCTACTCCCAGGCTCCGTCTCACTCATTTCCGCTTTTCGCTTTCATTGAAAAACAAATGTCATGTCACTAGTCAGCGACATCGTCGTCTCATCTCGTCTAATGCGTTTAATGAAAAAGGTGTTGATTGTTGACAGTTGTTGTCTCTCACCCTCCACTCCTCCAACTCCTCCAACATCTAGCAGTAGTTGGAATTCGCTGGCAATAACTTTTCCCTGAAATGCCATGACGATTCTACCTGTCAACAGGCGAAAAGTTGAAGCTTTTGGTGCAAAATATTTGTTTTAGTTTCAGTTTGACTTTGCAAAGCGAAATTGAAATAAATGTGTTGGTTTATATTTTAGTTGATACTTTACGCTTTGCTTAGAGGGTAGAGTGTAGGACCTCTGGGGATAAACTAAAGTTGCAAGTTTGACATTACATTTCAAGAAAGTTTAGCAAGATGCATGACATGAGTTAAGCAACGAAGAAGCAGTGGCAGAAGAGAGAGAGTTGGAAAAACAGGAGGGGGAGAAAGAGAAATTAATGATAAGGAACTGGGGAATACAAATAACTGATATCGTGACAAAGACCGCTAATGAAAAAGAGGTAAACAGATAGTATCTCCTTGTGTAAAAAGATTTTTTGGATATTCGGTTTGATTTAAAAGAAAGCCTTAAAGTTAACAATCAAGAAAGTCGCACAAGTCTGTATTTAAACAAGAAAGAAAGTCGGTCAAGCCCGACTATAACATACTCTGTACCAAGAAATTTTGTCTTTTGATCATAACTCGAAAACCGTTCATCCGATCTTCTTCATTCCTTTGGCGGATCGATAAGTTATTCTAATAACTAAATATGTCCAGAAGGAACAAGCCATCTATCTTCAAAACTGTGGGAGATATGACGTTTTTTCTAAATTGCGGGGGCGGGAGGGGGCGTGGCCAAAATTGAAAATAAACTTGATCTGCCTGCAGACATAAGAAGCATATGTCCCATACACGTCAAACCTCTATCTCTTACCATCTCTGAGATCTGTGCGTTCATACGGACAGACAGACAGACGGACAGACGGACATGGCTATATCGACTCGGCTGTTGATGCTGATCAAGAATATATATACTTTATGGGGTCGGAGATGCTTCCTTCTGGATGTTACATACTTTTGCACAAACTTATAATACTCTATGTACCTACGGTACAGAGTATAAAAACTATGTACCAACAAAAGTGTATGCTCTTTATGAATTTTGATGCTGCATAAACAAGTGAAGTAGCAAACAGCTAACAGTCATTTGCTCCTAACTTGACTATCGGACCGATCCATAATTCTGATAATAAGAGTCCTTCTAGGACCTTCTATATATAAAATATATTCGAAAGCAGGGAATTAGAACTTGATAGTTACAAGCGGTGTCTTTTTGTATTTTCTAAGATTCAGGGCGATTTTCTACATACATTTTATAGAACAAAGAGAGCGTAAGTTAAAGTCGGCCCTGCCCGACTTCGAAATACCCGTTACTCAAGGCATTTAGTGTTTAATAACCTCATGCGGCTCAGATAAGTATGCAACGTTTTTTTAACTCTGCCATTTATTATCCGATCTTTATGAAAATTTGTGAGATTGTACATATGCAATATACTGCAAAATCTGAGCTCAATAGTTTTCAAATTGTAGGAGATATTCAACATTTTTTATTGCGGGGCGGGAGGGGGCGTGGCCAAATTTTGAAACAAACTTGATCTGCCTGTAGACAATACTAGTTTACATCTAAAATTTGGTTGCTCTAGCTCTTCTAGTCTCTGAGATCTAGGTGTTCATACAGACGGACGGCCGGACGGACAGACGGACATGGTTATATCGACTCGGCTGTTGAGGCTGATGAAGTATATACATACTTTATGATATCGGAGATGCTTTCTTCTGCCTGTTACATACATTTGCACGACTTTAGTATACCCTTTTTACTCTACGAGTAACGGATATAAAGATTTACTTACTAAGACCATTATTCTGACCTTACTTTTCAATGGCAGCTTTACTATATAGATGAACGATTTCGACCAAACTTACAGAAATCAAAGTTTGGAGACGTTTAAATTGAAAACGAAAAAGTTTTTCTCACTAGAACTAGTTTTTCGACCGATCGTTCCTATGGCAGCTTTATGTTATAGTCATCCGAACCGTACGGTTCCGACAAATGTGCAGCGTATTTGTACCAGAAGACTTCGTCCAAAGTTTGGTGACGATAGCTTTCAAACTGACTGAGGAGATAGCATAAATCAACTCAGCTCTTCGTGCTGATCAAGAATGTAAATGCTTTATGTGGTCGAAAATGCTTTCATCTGGACAATTTCAATATACCCTTTGCACAGCTACGATAGAGAAGGTAGATCCGGAAAATAGTCTTATTAAGAGAATTTTTCAATGGTAGCGTTTTTAAAATGCGTGCTTTGTAGTCGGACGACTATTCCTTATAGCTCCCATTGGATCGATCGCTCGAAGACACACACACAAATATGTTTAGACTGGTTCTTATAAGTTCCGTTCAGTTTCAGTTTTTAATAAATGGTCTTAACTTGTTGTAACTTGAATTTTAAACTTTAAAGCAGTGGCACTTTCTTAACCTTTCCTCTTCATTAGTTTACGATTAACTTTAAACTTAGGTGCAGTTGGTCTTTTTGTACAATTACTGTTTTTTAATTTATTTTCCATTTTATTTCTTCACTTTTCTATGCCATCTTGCAATCAATTAGTCTCAACTTCATTTATTCAAAACGACTCCAATAGTGTATCAATATTAAAATAGAAGTAGTATGCAAATATATATGTATTATATGTAGGTCAAAGTTGCCATAGAAATATTCCAACCAAGTGCAAAGGCAAACAATGTGCATATTTTTGTTCTCCATTTTCTTTCATGCCCATCAATATTTTCATATTAAAGCTTCTGCTGCAATTTTCTAATGCGTTTGTGTGATGTGCACATGGTTTTTCATTGACACATATTCTATTTGATTGTCGTTGCATTTTTTTTCCTGTCTGCATATGTCAGAATAGTTTATTAAAACCAACAAACATAACCCACATTCCGCAATGTATAGCGTATTGAGAGCTTTACAAACATAGATATTTATATATATAAGTAAATACAAAATATGACAGTGGCATATTAAAAGCAAAACGAAAGGAAAAGAAAATGTAAGGGCTTTTGTTTGAGCAACATTTCAAGCCAGTTCCTTGTAGTTAAAATGTAGGATGATAAATTCATGGAAAAAACTTCTAGAAGTCCTGTTTAAGGACAAAAGTAATCTATCTATCGGACTTTGCATCATGTGTTGAGAAAAATCAGTACATGATTTTTTTTTTGCAAGAAATTAGTACTTTAAATAGCATGAAAAAATCACACTTTATTTTCTCAGGTATTTGTAAGGCTAAAAGTCTGAAATTTCATTCGAAAACTTGAAAAACTAAGGGGTTCGTAAGCGAACGTCTTATGTCTTCCCACCTACGATATACAAAGTAAGTACATCTGGAGTACTAAGAAAGTAAAGAACCCGAAGGCTGATGACGTCATCTAAACGGAAACGGTTGAAACCCCTGAGTTTTTCGGCGTTTCCATTACAAAACGAAGCGGAAGGCTCAGGCTTTGGCATGCCTTATCACGTGAAAAGTAAGCATGAGAAAGTACCTTTTTCATGATGAAAAGTCCGACTGGGTAGGCAACTGGGTACGGTTAATTGATGGGTTGGTGTGCTGAATATGTTTTTGGATATGGTCAATTTTTTGGGAACATAATGGTTTGTTATGGCTCACTTTGATATTATCGTAGAGTACTGTTTCTTTGTTTTAAAATATACTTTACTCATAAGTAGTAAGAATTTTTATACCCTGTACCGTAGGTAAACAGAGTATTATAAGTTTGTGCAAAAGTATGTAACAGGCAGAAGGAAGCATCTCCGACCCCATAAAGTATATATATTCCTGATCAGCATCAACAGCCGAGTCGATATAGCCATGTCCGTCTGAACGCACAGATCTCAGAGATGGTAAGAGATAGAGGTTTGGCATGTATGGGACATATGATTCTTATGTCTGCAGGCAGATCAAGTTTATTTTCAATTTTGGCCACGCCCCCTCCCGCCCCCTCAATTTAGAAAAAACGTCATATCTCCCACAGTTTTGAAGATAGATGGCTTGTTCCTTCTGGACATATTTAGTTATTAGGATCACTTATCGATCCGCCAAAGGAATGAAGAAGATCGGATGAACGGTTTTCGAGTTATGATCAAAAGAAAAATTTTTGCTTGGTACAGAGTATGTTATAGTCGGGCTTGACCGACTTTCTTTCTTGTTTTAATCGAAGATATATTTGAATATGCACAAGTACCGCCCATAAATTTTCATTGGATGTTTTTGCATTAGAAGTAGAGTGTTTTGGAAAGCACATTTTGGGCAATAGTCTTAAAGTGGTTTATCTTCGCTTTAAGAAATTGAAAAAACTTTTGGGAAAGGTTATTTTAAAGCTAACAAGTAATACCTTTCGATTACATCAAAAGGAGTTCAAATAGCTTAGGTTCTTCATTAAACGTGTCTTAAAAGATTCAAAACAGGTATTTTAAGCCACTTTTAGCTCAGATTACTGTAGATCTCTACGTGATGCAACATTTTCGAAAACAGATTCGTGTTCAGCACACAAAATTCAGGTAGATTGCGTTGATACCTACATTGCGGGTAGACTCAGAGACTCGGCATAAAGTACGTAAATTACCATCGGTGCTGTGATCGACTTACCACCCAATTCAATGTATGGTATGTACTTTTCAATGGTTTTAAGCCCACCTAAGGCTTATACCACGTAAAGATAACTTTATTCTGTTCGCGTCAAATTTTCAATTCTCAAAAATTTTCATTCTTGTTTTTCACACACTATCGCAAGCTAATTAACCCGCTTCTTCATCTTTTTTTGTACAATTTTAATGAAATTAAATAAACTCTACCTCAACTTTACAGAATTTGTGGAACTTCAGTGCCAACTTTTACACCAAAAAAATAAAGGTACAAAAATTAAAAAGTTTTCCAATTTATATGCATAAGCAATGCATTTTTTTGAAAACTAAAAAATCAACTGGTAAACAAAACATTAAAAAAAGGTTGTCATTAAATGCACTTGACTAAATATAACGAGGAAACTACAATAATAACAACTGACACAATCTGCATAATGTGCGAGGAAAGCAAAGCGACAGAGAAATGCCATTCAGTTTGATGAATGCTTAAAAAATGCAGAAAAATAAAAAAAAGGACACTCGAAACCATAATCATAATCATAAATAAATAAGTAGAGTAAACTGAAACTGGGGGAAAATGAAAATCTCAGCGTAGAACAAAAATATGATAATTTGCATACACTGATATTATGGGCGACAAATTGCATACAATGGGAGAGCTGGTAGAGGAAAACATGTCACACTGTGTGAGTGACAATGTTCCCAAGGGTTTCCTCCGCCACCCATCCCTTTGGATGATGGATGTAGCGCAAACTTTATGACGTGTGTGTGCGAGTGCGAGTGCGAGCATGCCCCTCCACTGGGCAAAAATATTTGATAAATGATCATCCTGGCGCAGGAATAGAAATATACAATTTTTTGCTCAGCTTTCTTCATTAGAGTTGCCTGGCACTGTCATATGGCTCTTTGTTTTCCTTTTCTCTCAGCTAAATTGATTTTTTATTCAAATTTGCCAATCTTTTTTTTCTAGGCAGGAAGTGGAAAAAGGTAGGTAACAAATTTTTTGATGGCTTTTGGCATGAAATGAAGTAAAAAGTTGATTTGCATATGTCGGATGGAGTGGGAGATGTGTGAAAGCCAGAAAAGATGGATTATGGCCAGAGCTGGGATAAGGGAAAAGGTGAAGAGTAGCAATGTATGATAAATTGCTCTATTGAGTGGTGGGCGGGGGTGAATATTTGGATGAGAGATGGGGCTTATTTTGAAGACAGGATAAGTCGGATGCTCACTTTAAGGCTGTTTGTTCAGTTGTTCACTTTTAATGGGTTTTTGTTCAGTTTTAAATGGGAGGAACTGAACAACTGAACCAAAAAGTCTGACAAAAGTGCACTTAAAGAAGTAGAAGTTCAGCAAGCAAAATGATAGAGAAACTATTTTAATATTTAACTTAAAGCTTAATCCTTGAGGCATTCGGTGACACAAACAGTCAAAATTCTTCCGACATTCTCCCAAATCAAAGGGCTTTCTAATAAAATTTGAATTTTACTTAGTTGCCTTCTTGCTCCACTCCACACAATCATCACACATTCCAAGTGTAAAGGCAAACTACATACACCAGCTGGAAGGACGCCTCAGGGACTTGAAGGATAACAGGAGAGAGTTTGCTTATGCTTTGCCAAGTTTATTGAAAAATATGCGCTGACAGGTAATATGTCAATGCGTGGGATTTGCCAAAGTGCCAACATCTTCTCTTCCCTATATAATAGACTTGGCTCCTGCTCCTCCTCCTCCTCCTCCCTTTGTACATTTTGCCTTGTTTGTTCTCCCTGCCCTGCAGCCATGTTTGTAAGCCAAGACTGAAAATATGGCAGCACTCATCCCTGCTCAGTTGCTGTGCTCCTTCTACTGTTTTTTATGATTTATTGCCATCAAATTGAAAATTGAGTGCCTGACAGTGGCAAACAGGCATCAAATTGGAATATTCGAAATTTTAAACTTACCGTAAAAAGGCAACTGGCCACACAAACGGCCGCCCATGAGCCAACCCAATAGCGTAGTACGGTTCGCTCTCGTTCGGGAAAGAACATGGCATGACAGGGAGCACCGCAGTCATGAAGATCCTGCAAAATGAAAATGAGAGGTTAATGAATGAGCGAATGAGGAGCCTACAAACAGAAATGAATGGTATGCTAAAGGGTAATTTATTAAGCTTAAATTATGTAACAAAGCAGATTGAGAGAAATTGGGTGAAGGATTTGTTGAGGGGATTAAATCCAGCGACTTCAATTTCAAAGCTGAAAATCCGTTAATATTTTAAGAAAAGCTTAATTCTATTCCCATTCATTCACAGAGTATATTAAGTTTGTGTAAATGTATGTAACAGTCAGAAGGAATCATCTCCGACCCTATAAAGCATATATATTATTGATCTGTATCAATATGGCCATGTCAGTCCGTTAGGCTGTACGTCCGTGCGAACGTACACATCTCAGAGATGGTAAGAGATAAAGGTTCATGGAACACATGTTCCAGGTAGATCAAGTCCATTTTTATTATTTTGTTTAAGCCTCCCTCCGCCACCGAAATTTTGAAAAACATCATATCTATTTTAAAACTGCGGACAAAAACTTAACTTCTTATGGAATGACTTAAGTCATTCTGCTAAGATTTTGTTTATTAAGATTTAAAGCTGTTTGACAATATGCAAAATCTGAGGTATATTTATTATCAAACCGCACGGAAAAAGTACTTGTTCGGTTCAGTGGTTCATACAGTTACTGAACCGACGCGGCGGTTCGGTTCATTGCATGGTTTTTGGAGCTAATGGAACCGCGGTTTCGGTTAGGTTCAGTGATTCATAAAGGCATATTATGAAATATTATGATTATGTTGAAATTAAATTCCTATAAACCATTCGAATATCATTAAAGTCTTTATAACAACGTTTAAAATGTATGATGTCGGATCTGCAGGATTCGTCTATAAATTCCTAGAGGAATGCCCTTCGAAAACAGAGAGTGTTAGAAAAGAACACTTTTCCATTGCGCTCAATTGGGTATAGCTCTATTTAATAATTGTTTACAAATCTAAGATGTAAGACGAATCTAAAAAGGTTAAAGAACAGAATAAAAATAGGTCCGTGGGCTGTCTGTTTGTGCATAAACCTATTTCCTTCATTAACATTTCATTTTACGGACTCAGGTGTAGCCGGTTTGAAAACAGCAAAACAGCAACTTATACGATTTGGTTATCAAGTCTGAAAGTTTTTGCGATGGCGAAAATAGGAGCATGGCTTTATAATCCTATTTATCCTGGCTAAGATGGAAGATGTTAATGAAGTAAATTTTCCACTAGAGCAAAGAATGCAGATTGATGACAGGTATATTAAGAGATGGGCGGGCAATTGCAGAAGACTTACAAAATTACATGTTGTAAAATGCGTATCAAGTCATCCTTAGAGGTTATATCGATCCGGCATCGCTAAGTATGTAAAAGGTCGAACAAAATGTCTTATAAATATTAACTCAGCGAAACGATTCAGACTCTTAAATAAATAAGTATCAATGACTTTAAGCCTCGTCAAAGAACTGAACCGAACCGAACCAGTTTCTTTGTGGTTTTCGGTTTGGTTCAGCATTTACGAAAGAAAGCCGGTTCGGTTCATCAGCTAGAAAAGCGGTTCGGATAGGCTCAAAACCGGTTTGTTTCAAATCCAGTTTGTATCCCATTCTAATACAATTTCTTAAGTTGAATCAAAACGACATTTCGAATAGACCAAGAAGGAAAAACGTTTCTTTCGCAGAGGAACATTTGCTTGTGAACCTTGTTGAGTCGTTTGGCTAATCAGACAATAGTAAATCGGACCTATATTGATATTTATTCTTTTGTGTGACCTCTGGTTAAGTAGAGTTAAGTTGAGTGGCGCTCATTTCAAGCACTCTTTTCCAAATTCTTAAGATAAGTTACACTGGTAAGCCTTCAAACATCATTGCTTGCCTATCGGCTGTTCTAAAAATGGAGTGTAAGTAGCCCTTCGAGATCTCGACAAGTGAAAAACAGCTTTAGGAATCAATCAGATTGTGATTAAAAAACAAGAAAGAAAGTCGGTCAAGCCCGACTATAACATACTCTGTACCAAGAAATTTTGTCTTTTGATCATAACTCGAAAACCGTTCATCCGATCTTCTTCATTCCTTTGGCGGATCGATAAGTTATTCTAATAACTAAATATGTCCAGAAGGAACAAGCCATCTATCTTCAAAACTGTGAGAGATATGACGTTTTTTCTAAATTGCGGGGGCGGGAGGGGGCGTGGCCAAAATTGAAAATAAACTTGATCTGCCTGCAGACATAAGAAGCATATGTCCCATACACGTCAAACCTCTATCTCTTACCATCTCTGAGATCTGTGCGTTCATACGGACAGACGGACAGACGGACATGGCTATATCGACTCGGCTGTTGATGCTGATCAAGAATATATATACTTTATGGGGTCGGAGATGCTTCCTTCTGGATGTTACATACTTTTGCACAAACTTATAATACTCTATGTACCTACGGTACAGAGTATAACAATTGGAATGTTTATATAATCCATCTGTAAACAAATATATGATAAATAATTGATTACGATTACAAATAATCAAAAATATAAGCTGGACTGTATGCAATTACCGAAAAATAATCAAATAAGTAATTAAAAATAATTTAATAGATTATTTTTGATCATTTTTGATTATTTTGAACATTTTCAATTGGAAAAACTTTGGGTTTTTATGCTCTCCAATTGAGATTTTTCCAAATAAAAATGTGGAATATAATCGAAAGTAGTCTTTAAAATTATTTTTCGTAAATAATCCGGATTATTTTTTGATTCTTTAAAATCGTAATCAACTATTAATTGAGAGAATCTGAGTCTGAGATTCGTTTTTAAATTATTATTTAAAAAAAAAATTCAGAAGCCAAAGGGGATTGTGCTTGATTATGGAATGGTTTTTAGTCGTATGCACAACAATTAAAGCACATCTAAATCAGAATGCCTCAAAGACTAAGCTCAAATTAATTTGATGTGATCCAAACCAAAGTTATGGACATTCCTTTGTCTCCGGCTCTGCTCTGTTTCCTCAATCAAATCGTCTCACTAAGCTAAGTTCATTAAAATTTAAATTTCAAAAAAACAAATGGGCACATTTTCAGCGCTGACTTAGCAAAACTTGAAGGATAATTTGAGATAAATGTGGCTAACTTGGCCAGCAAAACAACAACAAAAAAAAAAACTGCAGGCAATTTAAAAGGCGCTCCCTTTTGTTATTGTTGGACTTCATTTTTTATGCGTAAATATGGCCGAGAGTGGAGACGCCTGCCAGCCTGTTTTGCCTGCTTATCATTAACATCATTATATGGAATTTTGCTTTTTGGAGGATAAAATGCGTCGAAAACGCAATTTGCGCCGCTAACCTAACGATGATTGCCAAATGCGCAGAGAGGCAGGCATAAGCTGGGGCAGAAGGAAGGGCTTTTAAATTTTTAATGGACAAACAGACAGTCTGTGTTTTTGGGGTTGCTCTTTGACAGACGAATTTCCATTTCATCGCCCTGCCTTTTGCCCTCCCCTCCCCACCATCCTGCTACTGTTTTTAGTTTTTGGCAGCAGACGCAGTGCTACGTTCCTGTCCAGACTGCATGTGAAATGAGTTCAAAGTCAGACTCTGGACTTTTAGGAATACCAGAATTTCCTCTTTTTGGTGGCTCTCGTTGGGTGTGTGTGTGTGTGTCTGTTTCTATCTCAAATTCAAATCTCTTGCGGTTTGCAATGCGCCAGTCTAGCCCTGAGCCAGGAAGCCGGCATTGTTGCCGTTTTTCACACAAATTGCATTCCTGTTGTGGGGTTGATTTTCCCCTCGTCAGAAGTTCAAGGTTGAGTTGGAAGCGGGGGTAAGTGGCAAATGTCATTAAATTGCAGTTATTGTTTAGTCTGAGTCCGAGAAAAGTCCCTGAGGTCATTTGGTGAGGACGGCCTTTCAATGTTGTCAAAGTTTGGCTTAAAAGTTTCCCTAATGAACACTGCTGCTGCCAACTGATATCTGTTAACAGACTTCTGGCAAGTTTGGAGTTGAGGTTTTAAAAAAGATGACGAAAAAAATATATAAAATCCATTCCTGCCTCTACCCATTCGATCTATCCACCTTTAATACCCCAACCAATATCAAACATAGGTAATTTTCTGCCCCCCAACTCCCGCCCAGATACTCATTTACAAAACACAAAACTTTCCGAGAGGCGGCAACAGTTACAACAAAAGCCCCCTAAGAGCCCAGCGACCAGAAGAGCAAGAAGAACAAGAAGAGGCTACCACTTGCACATTGACCACAACAAAAGAGTCCACTGACTGCATTGTTAGGCCCGAGACGTATACGGTGGAGTCTGTCCCTTTTGGTCTGGTCTCTGAGCCCATTGTTTTCGATTTTTATGAGGCATGTATAAATAATTGCGCCCAAAGGCCGCCGACATAAGTTTTCATGCCCAGGCGAGTCGACAAGCGACTAAGCGGCCCCTGACTCTCCACCAGCACCCATCAAGTGGGTGCAACAAGAACAAAAAGTATTCCTCGACTTTTTTTTTGGCTGCCGGCTACAAATAAACTAAAAATGACTGGCCTTCTACACAGGGGAGGGGGGTCACGGGTTGGGTACTTTAAGGAGTTTTTAATTTATTATAGATACATTTTATGCTTCATCCATAGGTAGTTGGAGCCCAGTTGTTTCAGCATTTTTGGGGGCGTGTTGATGATGGAGCAAGCTGCAAATTATAATGAGTAGAGTCAGGGCGATGAGTTCAGGACCAAAAGGTCCGGCAGAAGAGCATACTAAAACAGTGGTGCAAGGCAGTGAGAAGTGGTAACCAAAAATGAAGATTGAAGTAAATTAAATCAAACTTCGGCACGCGATCAACAAATTACAAAAATGTATGAGAGTTGTGCGCTTTGTTGTTGTAGCTTTTATTTGAGGTGAAGATTACAAGCAGGTTTACTCATAATTGTTGCCTCTCTTTTGTGACAAGTGTTTTTCCAAGGACTTGCGCTCATCATACAAAACTTCAACCTGGGCTAGGCTGAGATTGTCCGTGAGCTTTACGGTATGTAATGGCATGGGTAAAATGTAGGATCTGCCTGGTTTGTGCCCACCGCTGACCAGGGAACTTTCCTTTTTTGGATTCTCTAGTAATCCAGTTGGACTACTATTCAATAATACGCAGTCGCTTAACACCTGCGGTCCCAAACCCAGCACAAGCGGTCTCCTTTTTGAATGAATTTGCCTCTGATAATTCCTTCACAAGACAAGCCCTACTTTCACTGAAAAACTTTACATAGTGCATAGCCTGTGGCTGAATTATTCCAATGTCTCGCGAGAGGTCGACAGTCTTCTGCGCTTAGATGACGATATTTGTATTAAGTGCGAAGTCCCAATATCAATTTACTAAGAAAAAAGGTAAAGTTTAGAAAAAGCATTCAGAGAATAACCACTTTCAATCACAATCACTATTAAAAATGTTAATGTACACAGAGGGGTATAAACCGTGAACATTAGACTCAAAATAAGCCTAATCGTTACCAAAAACAGTCTATGAAGGAGCTCTTTCACTAGTAGTACTATGTTATCACTTCAAGAACATCAAGAATCTTGATTTGAGTTGAAATGCACCGCTTCTGCGAACATTTGAAACTCAACCGGTTCAAAATTTGTTAGAGTTTGGTTCAGGCTATAAAAAGATCTCACATTTTGGGGGATCTCAATTGATCGGCGTGGGAGTCAATAGTATTCACAAGCGGTGGAGATGTGCTGCTGTTGCTCCGTCTGCCCATGTTCCTTAAGATCTGATACAGCGCTTGTTCGTACAACAATTTCAGCGACAACTTACCCACAAAACGTGTCTTGTTTCTTTTTAAAAAGAATTCAATTCAAGAAGAATCTTTAAATCAACTACGGAACAAAGACATGTTTAAACCTAAAAGGTTTTCCAATCAAAAATAAACAATTAATACCTTGATATGTATTAAGGAAGCTTACCCTCGGTTTTGAAAGCAAAAACAATTCTCAATTGGTTTTAGCATCGACTGACAAGTACCTATACTCGAGAGTCTGAAACATATCACCTAACCTTGATTAGAATAGTTAAAAGAAACTTCATTGGAAGCTGAGCTCAGGAGTATGCAACAGGTAAGCCTTCCAGCGGATCGAAGAACTGTCAAAACGCCAGAGCAAACCCAGAGAGCAGCAGAGGCTGCGGCAAGCAATCGCTACAGTCTCAATTGCTACGTGATAGGCAAGTGGTTTAGGCCAGGTTTAGGTATACTGAATCGCCAGAGCAAGCGAGCAATCGATGGCAGCCAATTGCTGAACTCATAGCGGCCCTGCTGAGCAAGCAGTGGAAGCGGAAAGGGCGGCAAATAGGGAAGTCAAGTGGTCCAAAAAATCTCGAAATTTACCGAATTCTCACTTTAGTTTTGAATATGGAAAAAATTAAACAGATGACTACTATGGAAGGGTAAGTGGGAGGTTCAGATCGAATGGATCCATGAGTTCAGAGTGTTTTTTGGATGGTAAAGATCGAACTATAGAATGAGTTTAGACTCTTATCAAGATCATAAGCTTCGTTTACCAAAGGGATCGTAGCAACACAGCAGGTGGCTGCTATTAGATAATAATTTTACCATTCGTTCTTCACTATTTTAAATAGCTTTAAGTTGTTTGGTTGTCTGGTTTCTAGGCCCTTATATACAACTCTTTTTATAGCAAAATTGCTGCTGGGAAAACGTTTTCTTTACCAGACCTAAACTATTTTTAATGCCTCTTATTTAAATCTATTTGCCAGCATATAAAAATATCTCTCTGCTGAACCCCAACACCTTCCGGAAACCCTTAATAAACTTGCTTAGCCTCACTGTAAACTTAAGCTAAAGAAAATTCGCTAGCCTTTAGCTTCAGGCGTAAAGTTCTTTTGCTCCAACTGAACCCACACACCCATTTTCCATGCCAGACAACCCTCGACAGCCTTAATGATGGCTCTCAATGTGTATGTATATAGGTATATGCTATATGTCTGTTTGTATGTTTTCATATTTGGGGGTGTTGCTGACGTTGTTAAAGTCAAAATAGACAGAGCAACAGACAGGCACAACAGCAGCAGCAACAGCAGCCAGCAATTCGATTGTCCTAAGGGTTGATTTCGAATCGAAGGCAAGGAATTGCCGGCTGGTTGGACAGGCCTGTCATCTGTTGTTGTCCTTGGGGGATGCCACTTGGCAAAAGGACAACAGACAGGAGGATGCATAAAAAATATTACGAAAAATTGAAACTCAAGACGCCGCCTGGCGAGAGTTCAAATGGCCAAGAGCGCAGTTTAACACATTTCGCTGACCCAAAACAAAGCCAGCAAATTCTGCTCATAATTTATTAATATTATCGACCTCCAGCCGAAAGAGTCAAAAAGCCGCACAAATTACACATGTCGACACTTTATTAAAAACCAAAAAAAAAGGTTTTTTTTTGTAGGATTTCGATTTTGATATCAGAAAACATGGGATTTTATTTTGCGGTCTGAACCCGAGGCTATAAAATGTCGACCCCTGCATATGTTTGAAGCATAAAAATAAAAGCAAAAGGAGCCAACTTTGGCGATTTTTTTCTGTTGTGTGGGCTTTAAAAGTTTCTTTTGGGTTAACGCCCATTTTGCGACCCTTTCAGGGTCTGCTACACTTGACTACATGCAAATTATGGCCTAAGGCCAGGCAGGCAGAGAGGACGAAGAAGAGCTGAAAGAAACGGGTTAGGGAGACGCCTTCATGTGAGCTAGGAGGAAGGAGTTGCCCTCCCCATGTAATTTTAATGGTTATTTATAATGAGCGTCTGTTTAAAATTTATGCTTTTTACCAAAAGGTGACACAGCACACAAAGTGAAGGACGTTCGGCTTGGCTTTGGCCTGGGGTTATGTGAATGTTGTCGGGTCATTGGTAGGGACACCAATTTGTGAAAAAACGTGCAAGGTGTAAGGCCAGAGCGCGTGGAATTTTAATCCATATGAATATGTTAATGTACAAGGAACCACAGGTGGCTCTTTATATGCTATCTGTTGGGCAAAGGGTACATACATTTTGGTAAAAAGTTGGGCAATCAAGTGCTTGTATTATTTTTTAACTAGTGCATGGCAGGCTCCAGTTTTGTTATGAAAATAAATTAATTGGAAAATGTTGGCGAAATTGTGTATATTATCAAATCTGTCAGAGAGAGTTCCATACAATATGGCTTGTGCAGAGCTTTTGCTGAGAGCGCGAGATTGTCAGTAAAAGAGCTCAAATCCATATGTAAAAACGGTACATTCAGCTGAGACTCTTCAGAAATCTAAAATCGTTGATCAGTGAGTTTAAATTAGGTGTTAAATTTGAACCGAACCGGTTCGAACCCGGAGCTTCCACTATAATTTTACTGTGAACCGAACTTTTTAAGAAATAAACTGAACCCGAACCTGTTTCGAACCTTAAAATTCGGTTCGGCTCAGCAAAAATCATAAGCAACAAAATGTTTGACCTCCATTTGGCTTTTAGGCGGTTCAAAATCTAGAAAAATGCTGAATAGCCCATGACCCTCGACTTTAGAGCTTCTTTAATGATGCACAAAAGCAAGGTCTTATCTTTATATAGGTAATATTTTTATTAGAAACTACGAAACGGAATTTGACTTAACAGTAAATTATATTTTGAATATTTTATATTTCAGGTGTTCTACAAACCGCTTCCGACCCAAGAACTACCCGATTCCCATACGGTTTGTAATGTTATTAGGTCCAAAGGGATTATTAGAATGGGATAAAATAGGTTTTATTTAGGGCCGATTTCACATCTTCTATATAGCTGCTATGTGTCAGATAAACATAGATTTTGCTCTGTTAATTGTAGGTTTATGTGATAGATAGCTCTATGTAGAAGATTAGAAATAGCCCATTAATTACTAAACGAATGTATTGCTTTTTATTGTGAAAGCTCAAACGACAGATCAGCTAATAAAAGGAGCTTTAGTGGTTTTCGGTTCCGGTGACCTTTTCGAACAGAAGCCGGTATGGTTTATCAGCTAGAATAAGCGGTTCGGTTACGGGTTGGTTCAGTTTGGTTTACAACCGGTTTGTTTCCCTGCTCAATACCGAATCAGTACTGAAATTAGCGCTGTTTGGTAAGCGTTGGTTCAAAAAACGTTCCACACAGACAATGCGATCTTTCCAGAGGTTCGCTTTTTAGGCATTAATTTGAGTACTGAATGTTATAAGTAGTGAAACTCTGCTAGCATGATACTGCCTTACTGCCAAACAGAAGGGCAGCTTTTTTTGACCATATTTGTATTGCACATTGCTTTTAGACAGAAAAACGATTCGGGCTGCGAGTAACAGGCGGGCTGAGTATTGCCCACCACTGCTTTAATTCATCACATTTGAGATTTTTTACTCAGGAGAAGTTATTTATCCACAAATGTTTCGGTTTCAAGTCAATTTAATAGGCAATAATTCGCAATACGTTTCAAAAACACCGTAAGAGCCAAAAATAACAAAACTTATTTAAAAAATTTCCAAATCAAAAACAATTCCACTTTTAAAATTGCTAGATCTAGCAACTAAATAGCTAAATGGCAACACTAAACATTAGGCTGGATGTCTAAATTTTTGACATAAAGACGACAATGCAGCCACAGAGTAGAAACTTGGTGAATTATTATAACAATAAGCAGAATTACACGTGGAAAAAGATTTTCACCAATCCGACCACTCACTCCTACCTATGTATGCTTAATTTACTAATTAATATTTCTCTCGCAGCCTACGTTTAGCATGTTAATTTGCTCAAAAAATCTTTGAGTAATCATACATCCTAGGCTGAGCTCAATCTTTCCTACACTCAAAAAAAAAAACAGCCAAAATCGCCCTAAAATTTGAAATTCGCCCTAAAAAAGGGGTCAAAGGCGATTCACCATATATTTTAGAAAAATTATTTCTAAAAATAAGACTGAGACTTTCTGAAATTTAGGAAATGTTTACTATAAGCTAGAATATATTTTCTTAGTTGTAGAAAAGCATTTTTAAATTTTAGAAAAACCTTTCTAGATTTTAGAAAAAAAAACATTTTCAACTATTATTGACAGGAAAGGGACTGAGGGGGGACTGGAGAGAGAAGAGGAAGGAGACTGCAACACTGAGAAGCCTATAACCCCTTATATATTATTTTTATTGGATATTTTCTTTCTGTTGGTTCACTACTAGTAATCATTATTTTAGTTTTTAACTTTACCTTGCCTGGGACTCGAACTCGGGATCTCGGGGAAACTTCAACACGAAAGGCATCTTACCGCACTCGACTACCAAGCTCGCGCGTGAGGATAGTAAATAACGCAGTCAAATGCTAAGCACTCAGCTGCCTCTTTTATATTACGAAAGCAGGGAATTCGAACTTGAGAATTACATGCGGTGTCATTTTCTATTTTTCTAACTTTTAGGGCGGCTTTCTAGATTATTTTTCTATAGTTTAGGGCGATTTTCTCAGCATGCCAAATATTAGTTGCCCCTTTTATATTCCGAATGCACGGAATTTGTACTTGAGAATTACAAGGGGTGTCTTTTTAATATTTTTCTATTCTTTAGGGCGATTTTCTAGACTTTTTTGTCTGTATTTTAGGGCGAATTTCTAAATGGCTTGTCTAAATTTAAGAAATGTGCTTCCTAAAATTTAGGGCGTTTTTCTAAATTCGCTCCATTTGCAATGTATTTTTTTCTAAATTCAAGGGCGAATTCGCCCTTAATTTAAGAAAGTATTTAGGAAAAAATCTAGAAAAATTACCCTAAATTTAAGAAAAAATAAATCGAATTTCTAAATTTAAGAATTTTTTTTCTAAGTTTAAGAAAAAACTGTCTAAAAACAAGAAAGAAATATTATTTAGGGTGCATTTCTAAAAACTAGAAAATAAATTTTTTGAGTGTAGAATACGGAAAATGGGCAAAATCGGGCAACAAGTATTGATAACCAGTTTAGAGGCACACTTCCAAGAACACTTTAATATATTTTTCAATTTGGCCAACAGTGGGCGAAAGTTAGTTTTAAGTTCATAGTGAAAAAGTGTTTTAAGTAGGTTTCCTCAGACTAAGGATGTATCACAAATCAATTTATTGTTATTATTTTAGCAAGTATAACAAAACTACTTAATACTATTTATATAATACATACATTTTACTGTATTTTGCATATTTCTCACAAATTATAATTATTGTTCAATAGCAACCATTGTCTCTATTTGATATACATTATCCTGCATTTTTATGTAATCAAACAGCCGAGCAAAGAACGGATTCTGCTGGCCTGTTAAATATCCACTCCTATAGCATTTTTTTTGGAACTTTTTTATTTGAGGTATCCTCTTTTTAATTGTGAAGCTAATATCGAAAATATTTTGTCTTTATGCCAAAAGTTTGCACTGGATTGAAAATCACTTCAAAGCTAGTGCAGTTGTTTGATATCAATTGGTACAATAAACCATATTTCACAGGTTTTTCGGTTATTTCTATCGTTTTTTTCTCCAGAACTCAATTCATATGGAATTGAAAACACTTTTTCGACTGTTAAAAAGTTCGGAGTTGATTCAAACCTGATCCATTTAATGTACAAATACTTGTTCCTCTCTATATGTTACGAACTTTTAGTTTGGAACTCTTATTCTTAAACCAAAATCATTTTGAAATTCAGAACAAAGCCTACCAAAAATTCTTCGAACAATTCTCTTTATTTTCTTTGAGGATTCTTATTCAAAAAGGGTAGACAAGCTTTCGGTATAGCATAAAAATGGCAGTAATTACGAAATGACCACATAATTAACGTTTGAAATTAACAAACATAAAAAAAAGGGTTGTGCATATGAATTGGGCAACCTAAGTGGAGGAAGACCCCTTCAACTCTCATAAATGACTTTGCATTTATTCTCCCCGTAATTATTTATACCAGAATTGTACATTTTAATTTAAACAAATAAAATAAACAACAGTGGAGAATGTGCTCTTCCTGACTTAAGTATCATCATTGGAGGCACAATTCAGTCCGGCCTTCCAAACATGCGGCCCGCCTACTTTACTGTTGATTCTAGACCCGGCTCTGAGTTGGCTTACTCCTCACACACACACACAGCTGGCATATAAATTTCAAAGACCCACCACAAATTTGTGGCCAAGAAACACGTTCCTCTCTATTAAATTTCAGAAATTTATTAAATTATGCGCCTCGGCTTGTGCATGGCAAGCAAGGAAGGCATAGACAAGAGCGGATATATATATATAGTATATATTCTGAATAATATACAACCGATTGAAATGAAAGTGCCACCAACTGAGAGAAAGAGCCAAGCAATTGGAACTAAACCAGACGCCACATGGGGGCGAAAAACGTTTCAAAGAAGAAATTTCCCAAGAATGAGTTACAACCTCCTGCGGCGGCATTAATTGTTGTCATTTTCACTTGACAGGCGACTAAAAATTAATATGTCAAATTATGCACAAAGTTGAGCCCCAACGAAGCGTGTCCAAAGAAGTTTTCCGCCCCGCCCCACCCCACCACCAAATGCAATTAGAAAGAAGAAGCAGAGAGAGCTGCCAAAATGTCAAACCGAAAATTGCTGCGTTTGCCCAGCCTGTCTGGGTTGTCAATGTCAGGTACAGGTTTAGCAATGGAAATTATACAAGTTAACGTAGACCTCTTCTCCTGCACCTGCGGAAAAAAATCAATTGGACTGGCAACATTGCATCAGCAACATGTTGCCTGGTTAAGTTTACAGTTTTTCACTAACAAATTGTTTAATTTGCATTAGCTTAATGTTTTGGCTTCTGATCGATGGCTGCTCTACGGGTATGTGGGTTAGCATGTTGCTGTTGCTGTTGTAATGTGAGCAGCGTCAGCTGGCCAGTGGACATGGAGTGTCAACGTCACGTTATCCCGTCGCTTCCTCTCCTTCTCTTTGGGGGCATACGTGACGTGCATGCCAAAAAGGAGTCGATAAATATTTGTTGTATATTCTATACCAAAATGCAGGAGGCATACGGCTTTAAGTTGGACTTAACTTGGTTTTAAGTTGTAAGCATTTAGATGACATTAACTGGGATTTGGGCCACAGGGCAAATTGTATGTTATATGAGATGCTAAGCAGGTTACAGGGATTATGGATTCGTCGGGGAGGGAAACCAAAAACCAAGATTCAGATTCAAGGCTTCTGTTGTGATAAATTTCATAGAATGCCTTTAAAGTAAGTTAAATTTGAGTTCAGAAAAAATGTTAATAAAGTCTGAAAAATTCCATTTCTTCATCTTTCTCCACTTTGATTCTAATTTAAGCCGCTTTTATGATCATGATTTTTCAAACTCTGCCTTAAATGCTCACTAACTCAGCTTAACTCATTGAGCTTTTGTGCGGAGGCAAGCAACCAAACGGTAATTTCCATTTCATGGAGTGTCGCCCATATCGCCTAACAAGCAACGGTCCATTTGAAGTGCCAATCCTCTCCGCCTCCTCTTCGGCTGAAAAATAACCAACAAGGCACACACACACACACACACACAAAATATTACAACAATTTGCATAAAGCCTGTTACTGTTACGATTTCGAGACATTGGCTATATGGCTAGATGGTGTCTGTGGCATGCAACATTCTGGATACAGATACGCTGCAAAATAGAAAGAAAAAAAAATACACAAAATTCGCGAGGCTAACGGCAAAAAGTGTGCGCAGTTTGGGATGCCACCAACTCGCGCGAGATGCAAACAGTTAGCCGGGCGGTTTTGCCCGAAAGCCGGTTCTTGGTATCATAAGACATAATTACGAGACCAACAACAAGTTATGGCAGGTGGCGGTCCCTGGAGAGGGAAAAAGTGCCAAAGAAAAGTGAACAAAAGCGCATTCGGTTTGATATGAAGCGGGAAATTATATACCATTTGAATAATAACGCATCAAATTACAGACAAAATGCTATATAATCTATATGACAGCTAAACAAAATGAAAGATTAAATTAAGGAAATGAAAAGATGCGATGGCGTGGTTGAGGGGAGGTAGCGGAAGGGGAAAGTAATGTCAAACTGAAGTTGCCTTAACGGCTTGCTTTAACAACTAATCGCGCTCTACTAAATTACAATTACAGTCTACAAAATATACCTTAAGCTATATTTTCACACATGCTTTTCAAATAAGATATCAAACATGGGTTATTGTCAATCTAAGTAGCACTAAAATGTATGATAGTGTGAATGAAAAGTAGGCTGAGTTCTCTTATGAGTTTTCTGACAGCTAACTCACAGTAAACTGAGGTATTTTTCAATCATCTCATATGAGATCTCGACTAGTGCAAATACAGTTTTAACAAATATTTATTGATTGAATTTGTGATTCTGGTTCGTTTCGGTATATTCTAAGATTTTTTGGACCTTACTTTTAGAACGAAATTATGCTAAACAAATCCGGATTTACTACTAAAACAAAACAACAAAAAAATGGTATAAAAACTACATTTCATTGAGGTCAAAACCCATAGAATCCTCGAATCCATCCCTTTAAATTCTTTCAAAAATATATAAAATAAGTCGGTACTTAGTCCGGATTTACACGGAAGATTCAAGACTACAAAAATATATTATGTTTCACACACTTAAATCCCGACACCAACCGTCGGTGCATAAATAGTTCTCTTAATTAGTTTCTACTTGGTCTTAATGTAGGGTTACTGCAATCTTAAACCATCCATTTTGAGATCAACCAGTTTAAACCCGGAACTCCGAACATTTTTTCACTGTAAAACGGAACCCTAAATCAAACCAACCGTCTGAACCGGATCCGAAGCTATATTTTCGGTTCGATTCAGCACAAGTTGCTCATCAAAAACTTTCAGCTATATTTTTTGGGATTTTTATACTCTGCACCGGAAGTACGTACACCTAGAAAAAAGAAGAACGAATCCCTTAAGAACGAACGCTCTAAAAAAAATATATACGTTCTTGAATTTTCATTAATTTGGCTCTTGCATGCGAGCTAAATTCGTTTTTAGTATAGTGTTTTTAGTTAAGAGGAATGAGGTAAAGAATCAAAAGGGAGAGCCAGCACAACACAGCGTTGAGCTCGCTCTTTCAGTTTTGTTTTTTATTGGAGAGGGGTGTGTGGGTATGCTATCGGGCGGAGAGCGCAATCGATTTTTGCCCTCATGCTGCTTTGAAATTCCCAACCAGTTATGGCATTGAAGAGACAGCTGTTCGACTGAAAGTTGACAGGCCAAGACTGATGCTGCTTAGAGATGTGTTGTGTATTCCTCGAGCCGGCTAAAACTTCCTACATGTTTCAGCAATTCATTTTCTATGAAATAAATTTAAGCAAAATGGATACAACAACTGATTTTAAATTATTGTATGATCGGAATCTGGTGAGGCTCTTAATTTAAGAGTAAACGATCTTACATTTAATTCTGATGAGCTCTTGAAACTAGAAAAAACATTCACGGTTATTGACAATGTTGTATGCTTTTGATTCAAGAATGAGCAATCTTGAATTTGAGTATGTTTAGCACTTGATTCAAGAACTATTCTGCTGGATAAAAGAATTATTCTTAATTAAATCAAGTATTTAAGCTCTTGGATCAAGAAAACCGGTATTACAAACTCATACTTGGATCAAGAATTTCGCTCTTTGATCGAGAATTTTCACACTTATCTAACTATTAATCTCGAAAATTCTTGATCCAAGTATGAAATTCTCTGTTTTATCTCTGAGTGTATCTAGTTGGTTGTAAGAGACTTGGCTGACAAGTGCTTAAAAAAAACCTAGACTAACATCTATAATTACTTAATACCCAGCGTCTGTTTTTAAAGTTTTTCCATAATTCACAAAAGCAAAAGCTTAACATAATAGTTTTAAGGTCGATGACGATTTTTAGAACACATAGGATCAATTTAACTACTAAAATTTAGTAATATTTAGTTACTAAATTAGTATATTCCTTTTTTTGTTAATATTGTATCAAGCAAGGACATAACCAATGTTCGAACCAAGGTAAGGCCTAATACAACCCCGATAAACTCTAAAATAAATTACATCATATTCTTTGTGAAAGTCTTATAAATTCAAAAGTTAAGACTTATTCATTATTGAAACAAAAGAAGAGTATATCAAACAACTTCAGAAAGTTCTTGCTCTAGGTCTATTAAGCTCTATACCTATTCCAAAATTGATCTTGAAATAAGGTCTCTGTATTAAATCGCAAAAATTTGTAAAGATCCAAAAGCTACAAGTTGACCAAAGAAATCTAGCAATATAAAATAAGAAATATGCTAGAACCAGTTGGGAATTTCAAGAACAGGTTTCCTTAAAAATAAGGTGCATTTTTCGTTGAACACTTATTGAAGCTTGCATTGTAAGTTAGTTTAAGATATTTTTTTTACTTCAATTGAGAAAACTTATATATAAATTCTGTGGGAGTCTTTTTAACTGAGGCAATTTTAGATAAAAGAATGAGTAATTCTTAATTTGAGAACACTTAAGAATGAAGGAGTAGCTAACTTTCCGCTTCTAGAATGGGGAAAACTGGTCACAAGCATAACTTATTTACTTTTGCACCCTTAAAACCTGAAACTTGGAGATCGACTCGTTGAAATACGGACAATCATGGCTGTACAGACTCAATCTGATCAGAAAAATAATTGCTTTATACCCTCAACCATAGACATAATCAACTTTAATATACACCTTCTACCCATTATTAATGGGTGAAACATAAGATATAAATGTCCTGGCCCTGCTGACCATCAACTCTGTTACGTACCCCCAGAACCTGGGCCCCCTTTCATCGTTAGGCGGACAGAAACCTCTCTGCTGAAATAAATACGCAATCATTTGTATATTTCCAGTGAGTTTTGTGCAGTTTGTGTTTTTGGAAAATGCTAAAACATTTATCGCTGTCCACGACGATGAGGGAATGCGGATGCGGACATGGCAAATGGTATGGCGGGAGATGAGCCCGATGAGCCGCCGCTGAGCAGCTCCAACTTCAGCTCCACTCCCGGACCCAAACCCAAACCCAGACCCAGACCCAGCGTCATTTTGTTTAGACTGCAAACTGTGAGATAAATTGTTGCCGTATCTGTATCTGTGTTGCATCTGCAAAAACCCTGGACTCTCCACTCTAACTCTGACTCTCGGTTGATTACAAAACGTTCGCCAGCGAAAAATGGAAATGAAAATGCAGCCAGCCTTCTGCTTGCACCTCGAAACGTCATCGTTTAAAGTGTTAAAATAAAAGCAAATCGCGAGCGCTGAAAAAAAAAAATGGCAAATCCATGTTCCACGTCCAGACCCCTTGCATCTGTGTGAAAAATTATGGCAGCTGACTGTGAAAAATTGTTGCAAATAGTTTTCAGTAAATGTTTCTGCGTTTTTTTTTTTATTTCGGTTTTTTCATGCGCCGTCGATATGCCAAACGGCTGAGTGGAGAGGCTTTTAGTTAATGCGCTGCACTTGGTTTAGTCAAGTCAATGGCAAGTGGTTTAGCTGGGAGAGGATGAAATGCATCGATGGCGTATAGTGGCCAAGTGTTTCACATGTGTTTCAGTTCGTTTTTGTTTGGGGAGAAGGGTCTGCGCTTCTGCTGGCATTTCCCAGGGTAAATCAAGAAGCGGCAAATACAATTTACAATCTGTACGTGATATGATAAGTTAAGCTACTTTTTTGTATGCTGTGTTGGAGTGGAGGGGGGAATGTTATTGATTGGGTAGCAGTCAGAGTGCAACTTTGCACAGCTTACATATTTTACGCTGGGTGGTGAAAGAGTCCTGGAGACTGGTTAGTTAAGATCACCACGAAACCTTGGGTTTTAAACCAATTAGGGAAGTTCTTGTTATTCAATTGACACATTAATCCTTTACACATTAATCATGAAAAAAATGATAGCCCCCAATTATACATCTTTATGCAAATCTGTCAATTATTTGCTTTTCCACTCACAAACTTTTCGAGCTGAAAGACTGAAATGCAACCGAATGGTGAGAGTTTTGAAACTCAGCTGAACAAATGCTTTCATCATTTATTTTCATTTATTATAAACATTTTTTTTCCCCCCGCTTACTAGAGATAGCCGAGAGCACTGAAGTACTGGGAGAACGAACAAGAACGAAGGAGAAAAAAATCAGCATTCTCCACAATCGCTCATTGATTTTGCGCGCATTCCTCACTGACCCAAGCCGCACTCGTCGTCGGTCTCCCTTTTGTGCCTCTGTTGATAAATGATTTCAATATTATTTATAAAAGCGGCAAACGAACAAAAAAAAAGAGAGAGAAAAAATAAATCCATACAACGACGGGGCATCAAATTGCGTCAAAAGCCTGTCAGTCTCATTAATTTCAGAGGGAAAAAACACATTTTTAATACGCATTCAAATGCTTTTGTCCGCCTCTGCACGGCTCTGCACTCCTCTCTGATATTCAATTGGTGGAAAACTATCTGTTAATCGAAGCACGAGGCCGAGGCCTCATCATGGTACACAGGAAACTCAGTCCTGCAGCAGGAAGTGGCTTGTGGAGAGCAGCGGCAGGGGAGAAGAGCAGGGGGTCAGGGCAGGAGGTGATTCAGCATTTGGCATTGAATTGATTGTAAATTCTGCTTTGAAGCCACATTTATCAGTCATCAGAGTTAAGGCAGCGTTTTTATGCTTTTCTCTTCTTTTTTTTTTTAACATTTCCCCAGAGAATCGTGTGAAAATTGATGTTTGACATTGGCTTTTAAAGGTTTGCAATGAAAAGTTTTATTCAAATTTATTTGTACTTAAAAAACTTTTACTAAAAAGAAATGCTTTAAGTTAGAGAGAATTTTTATACAAAAAAAGAATATCCCACAAAGTAGCAGCTGACTTTAAATATAATTTAAACCTAAAGGTTTGCTTTAAATGTCTTAGGGCCGATTTCTTATTCTAGTTTTAGAGCTATTTGCCACATAAATTTACAAATAACAGATTAAAATCTTGGTTTTTCTGACACATGGCAGCAGGAAGATGATAAACTAGCTCTTAAATTTTTTGTAATATAACACGTCGGGGTCACCAAAAATTGAGTGAAGATTTTAATATATTTCTTTAAGACTCATTTCAAAGATTCTTACAAATCTATCACTAGCAGTTTTTATACATAGCAATGAATCGGAAAGAACCATTTTAAAGAATTTGTAAGTAACACAACAATGTAAACTGTTGTAAAAACTTTATGACATGGCGTCGGGGTCACCAAAAACAATGTATAGTTTTCAGTTCACTATATATGTATATATGTCTCGCATTCAATTTAAAATACTTATGTTACTTATGTTTAGCTACCCAGAAAAGGTTCGTTTGTTAAAAACTCAAAACAAATTATGCATAACAATTTTAACTATTATATTCACTTATCTCATATTACGTAGGAGTCACAAATACAGCTATGAGTCTCAATAAAACTATTTAACAACTCTCACTTGAAAGATTCACTCAATAACTAACCAAAATTGATTTTTAATGTTGCTCTATAATTAAAGTTGTTTATTACCACTTCGGGGACACCAAAACAAAGTTGTTGATATGTATTATTTAGTATAATGTCAAAGTCACTAAAAACAAAATCTGCACTGTAGACAGCATTAAGTTTTAAATGATATATTAATTCCTTTTCAATCCCATTTTCTATTTTCAGTTGGTCAAACTAACCAGCAGGTTAGCCAAATTTGAGTGTCTCATTCTGTGTTTGGCAAAACCGGAGCTAAAAAATTTAATCGCAGCTCATGATTCGATCCTTTTTAACTGCTGCCGATGAAACTAACGATATTTTTATCAATAGACAAACAGCTAAATTGTTAGCAACAATTAATATAAAGAAAATAGACCCTTAACAAAAAAAGAGTAAAATTTATCAATATCGGTTGAAACTGTTGTTGAGAAAACCATATGAATTAGCCGCTGGTCATCTCGAGCAACAAATTTGACCGGTCGATAGCTATCCGAAACTCTTGATAAATTGGGCCTTCAAGTAACTACGGGTCAATTTAAAGAATTTTTCTAATTAGACACATTCCAATAATGCTTAGTACTAAAACAATATACAGAAATTCGGGTTTATTTTTTTTTAAATAAGCAATTGTTAAGAATTTTTCACCATATACAAAAGATTATCGTATTATATATACATATTTAATATACTTATTTGTTGGGATCACCTAAAAAACTATCTTGCTTCATACACATTTAGTAGCAAACATTATATTACTTCCAAATTGAAGAACCTACATATTGGCCTAGGAAAAAACTATTTAAAATTATTTTTCTGATAAGAATCTATTTTATTTCACGTCGGGGTCACCATAAAAAGCTTGTACTTTTCAAGACATTTCATTTTGGACTAGAATTATCGACTTGTTGGCCCCGAAAACACCACTTTGAAGAATTTTTTAAAAAATTCATTTTCTAATAATGCAAAATATTGCAACAAATTATGTGATATCGCGTCGGGGTCACCAAAATAAGGTTTACAGTTTCCAGCTAATGTCTCCTGTCATTTCGATTAAAAGCAATTTTAATAGCAATGTTTAAGAATGTAGAGAAAAAATATAAATGTTTTTAATAATTTAAACACTTTTTATATTTCACGTCGGGGTCACCAACAACGAAATGATTCTAAAATACTTGTAGTTGCGAGTTATATACACTTTCTATCTATTAAATATCTGCTGCATACGTCTAGATATTTATTATATTAAAGAATTTTAAGAAGAATATTAAGATCTATTTGATGTCAGGTCAGTGCCTGAGTTAATGTTAACTTGAAATTTACCGATTTTGGGAACACAATTTGTGGTTTTAAATACTTCTAATTCTAAAATATTATCACTTTGAACTAGAACTCACTAAGAAAAGAATACTTTTGTGGATATTTTCCATTGTAATTTTGTAGAATTTTGACAAATTCTATAAAAATGTTTCCCATCTTGATATTACATTGAGCACCTATTAATTTCTCTTTCACACTTGACATATCTACTCAGCCTCAAATTGCCACACATTAAAGCCTTTTGCGGCTTAGATATGACCCTCCAACTTTAAGCCATTTGTCAACATGCAGGCCCGGGTGTGAGGAGTTCAGGCCAGCTATGCAAAAATGCGTTGCCCAGTCGCGCGCACCTACACACACAAAAAAAAAAGAAGAAAAAAAACCAATGGATGGCCCAAAAATGGCACCAAAAATACCGATAGCAAAATCCCGAATCCTATTTTACCACTCACTCCCGCCTACCCCCCAAAAACGACCACAGGAAAATTTATAGGCAATAGCTAAAAACAACATCGCTTCACTTGAGCGTGAACAGTGCCGGGGCGTACCAGCGACAGTTTGGATGAGGTCTCTCCTCTACTTCTGAAATAAAAGTCAATGGCTCAAAAAGAAACAAAAATTGGTTTTGTTTGTGAAACCCTCGTGCATGGAAAGCAAATTAAGCCATCAGCCCAAAATACGAGAAATACAATCGCTGCACCTGCAAACAAACAAAATGTTTGTTCGAAATTTGTTCAAGCGAAATTCGAGAAGAAATCCCTATTTGCTCCCGCAGCGCACTCCTTGACAAAACTTTGACGGTTTGGTAATTGCACCAGAAAAGGAAAATAAAAATTGCCAGCGACTGGCTCGTTGCAGATAATGCTAAACTTTTGCCTGCCACTTGAAATTGTGTACCAGGTAAAGTTTGCATTAAGGCAGAGTGCGACATTCGACGCAGCAAATTATTTGCGTATTTATGGTTTGACCCTTTGGCCTGTGCCTCCACTTTCCTCTTGGCGTATGTGTGTGCACCCTGGTGGCTTAGAAAAGTTTCAGGCAATTGGCTTTAGGCAAAAGTTTTGACAGCAGCTGGGGGTTGGGGTTGAATGGGTTGAGTCTGACAATGAGCTTGTTTTGAAAGCAGCTTAGAGTGCTGTGAAGTGATGGACTTACGCTGGATAAGAAAGATTTTTTTTGGGAAACTTTGGAAGTCCTGGCGAAATGTAAATAATTGGTACGTACCTGAAAGAGAAGAGAGGAAAACATATTAAATTGAATTCAAGCCATCTTAAAGTGTTGCTACGTACAATTTGTAAACAAAACCATATACAGAATTCAAATCACAATTGTTTCTTCAAGCGTATTTTTCCACGCAAAGGAAGCCATTCAATCCTGATTCCTGTGCCATCTCTTTCTGTCTTTGTCCCTACTTTCCCATTCTCAGCATAATTAAAAACGTGCTAAGCGTTTTAACGATGCCCGGACACTGTTGAAACCTTGATGATGGCGGCGTCGTTGTCCACTCTGTCCACCTCTACGATGATATGCCATTTTCAAGTGCTAACACACACACACTCATACAC
Source organism: Lordiphosa fenestrarum (assembly GCA_035044985.1). Taxonomy (NCBI): domain Eukaryota; kingdom Metazoa; phylum Arthropoda; class Insecta; order Diptera; family Drosophilidae; genus Lordiphosa; species Lordiphosa fenestrarum. The sequence continues at coordinate 55,555 of JAWNNO010003042.1, forward strand.
ACACACACACACGATAAAAAACAGTCCAAAGCAATAGCAGAGAGAATAAGCGTTCAAATCTCTGTCTCCTTTTGTTGTTGTTTATTTATTTTGCATTCTTTTCCTGCTTTTTCTTCTCAATTTGAAAACTGAATTTCCAGTTTCAAGTGTTTTTGCTACTGTTGCCAGTGAGCTCAGGGTCCAAGGGAAGTGCTCTAATGAGATGAGTCCCCGGGCCTCAAGGCTACTTCGCCCCCTCCCCACCCCCCTTCCATCAGCCTCCTCCTGACCAGGCCGGGCTTTTATTTTTTTAATTACGAAAATTGGATTTTTATGTACCACGGAGACGGAGACACTTGACATGCATGTGAAGAGCCAACGAGCGAACGATGAGTGGCCCCCATTCTCCCAGTGAGAGTGCCAAGTTGGACTCCTCGGACCAGGGCTTGATTTTTATCTTTTTCCTATACTGTGCACAGCTGTGTCGTGGCGTCCAAATTGAGTTGGTGGGTTTCAGCTAATGAAATTAGGTTAAAGTGGCTTATAAATAGGTAACGAAAACATTTGGTCAGGAAATTGCTCACTTTCACCAAAATGCATTGGATGCAAGAAATTGGTGTCCAACCCTAAAATATAGTGGGGCGGAATTCATAATGAGCTGTGTAAGTGGTAGGTGAAGTGGAAGAATAAGTGAGGGCTGCTGCAATTGAGACGATGGACGATAAGTGAATTGCAAACTTGGCCTGCTTGATGGAACGAAAAAAGAAAGCGAGGGCAGTCTGACAGTTGAGTGAGTTGTGGTTACTTTGAATGCAGAAATAATCCTGTCCACTAACAATTGTAAATGATGTACTGTCAAAATTCAAGCTCAAACCTGTTAAATGTGACAAAGCCTTTGAAATTCGTTGGTGAAAACAGTGAAGTGAGCCTTAATTAGAAATTAAAAGTAGACAAGCTCGTAAGTTTTAAAGAATATTGGCATATGTAGACCATTCCCATTTAGTTTTCTTTTTTCTGGCCGTTTTTAAACGTAAAATTATAACCACAGATTGTCTTAAATATCCACATAAAATGTATAGAACGTTAAACGTTTACACGAAAATCGTCTCGAAACCCATTTATCCCTAGAGATTCTTAATGAATAATACATATATTTTCATCATGGAAGCGTGAATTTTTATACATTTTCTAACTTTTTATGAAAAACAACGAAATATTTCACGATTTCGACCTAAAAATGTGTATGTCCCAAAGAATTCAAACCCTTTAAACTGAAGAGCTCAAAGAATCCCAAAAAAGTTAATTAAAGGTAACAAAAGGTACCCATCCCAAAAGGTTTGAACATGATTTTCAAGCTCAGCTGAAATTTTGAGTAAAATTTATTCATTATTTTGTTAACTAGTATTGCTACACCAGCAAAATACATACTAAGGATACACTCTCTTTTCTTTATAGATCTATCAATATTTTATGGAAAATATATCAAAAATTTATAATATCGACTTGAATATTTTGGAAATGATCGATACTCCCACCAATTCTTTAAAAAAGCAGCTTGTCAGCGCTGTTTCTTAATACTCGATTGGAGCACAACAACTCAAAAGCGAAGTAATATTACCTGTAAAAATATGTTTAAATGAATTTGTTAAAAGAGGCGTTACGAGTATAAATCGAATCGGGCAATTTTGCAATCAACTTCAATTTGAAGACTTATCATTAGCCTTTTTTTTTCAAGTATGTGTCATTTCACTGAATTGTAAACCAAATGGTATTTGTATGCTCTGAGTATGTCAACGTCAAGGGTTTTTTACATCATATTGTGACAGGTGATGAATACTGGGCTCATTTTTATACTCTGTACCGTAGGTACACAGAGTATTATTAGTTTGTGCAAAAGTATGTAACATCGAGAAGGAATCATCTCCGACCCTATAAAGTATATATATTCTTGATTAGCATCAACAGCCAAGTCATGTCCGTCTGTCTGTCCGTATGAACGCACAGATCTCAGAGATGGTAAGAGATAGAGGTTTGACATGTATGGGACATATGCTTCTTATGTCTGCAGGCAGATCAAGTTTATTTTCAATTTTGGCCACGCCCCCTCCCGCCCCGCAATTTAGAAAAAACGTCATGTCTCCCACAGTTTTGAAGATAGATGGCTTGTTCCTTTTGGACATGTTTAGTTAGCAGGATAACTTATCGATACGCCAAAGGAATGAGAAGATCTTATGAACGGTTTTCAAGTTATGATCAAAAGACTCATCGCTGCTACTGCAGCATCAAAATTTATGCTGAGCGTATAATTTTCTTGGTACAGAGTATGTTATAGTCGGGCTTGACCGACTTTCTTTCTTGTTTTAACCCCAAAACCTTACAGAATACGAGCAAAGGCACTTTAATGTGATTTTTTCAGCATGACAACTCTTGGCCAAAGCAAGCTGTAAGAAAGCTGAACTAGGAAGTCCTACAACAACCGCCATTTTACCAAAACATTCCACCTGACGACTCCTATTAGTTTTTATACCCTTGCAAAGGGTATTATAATTTTGCCCAGAAGTTTGCAACGCTTAGAAATATTCATTTCCGACCCCATAAACTATATATATTCTTGATCAGGGTGACGAGCTGATTCGATTGAGCTTTGTCCGTCCGTCTGTCTGTCTGTCTGTTTCTACGCGAACTAGTCTCTCAGTTTTAAAGCTATCGAGCTGAAATTTTGCACAGAGTCTTCTTTTTGCTGCACACTACTAATATGTCGGAACCGACCGGATCGGATGACTATATCTCATAGCTCCCTTAGGAACAATCGGTCGGAAAACTAGTTTTAGCATGAAAAACTTTTTTCTTTTAAATGGAAACGACTCCAAACTTTGTAATCGTAGGTTTTATATGTTTTTTTTATAATTCTACCAAGTTTTATGAAAATCGGACAACTATATGGTATAGCTGCCATACAAAAGATAGGTCTAAAAAACAGTCTTAGTTAGAAAAACTTTTTTGTTTTTAATGGTAGCATCCTGTAATTTTGTATTTGTTTGTTTCTCGGGCTATTACACAATTCTACAATTTTTTGGCCAAATCGGATGACTATATCATATAGCTCCCATACGAACGATCAGTCGGAAAATGGGAAAAAGAGTATTTATTTGAATATATTTAAGCGAGCACTTGCAAGGGTATAAAAACTTCGGCACAGACGAAGTTAGCTTAGCTTTCTCGTTGTCTATGACGTATGCATTTTAGGATCAGAAGGTTCGGTCCTTTGAAGAATTTTGAATCAATAGATTCGTGGATTGCATCAAAAGAGGCTGCGATCCTCCAGAAAGATGAGAAAAAGTATAGTCTAAAAATAGACAATACTTAGAAGAAACAAGAAAGAAAGTCGGTCAAGCCCGACTATAACATACTCTGTACCAAGAAAATTTGTCTTTTGATCATAACTCGAAAACCGTTCATCCGATCTTCCGATCATCCGATCTTCTTCTTAAATATGTCCAGAAGGAACAAGCCATCTATCTTCAAAACTGTGGGAGATATGACGTTTTTTCTAAATTGCAGGGGCGGGAGGGGGCGTGGCCAAAATTGAAAATAAACTTGATCTGCCTGCAGACATAAGAAGCATATGTCCCATATATGTCAAACCTCTATCTCTTACCATCTCTGAGATCTGTGCGTTCATACGGACAGACAGACAGACGGACAGACGGACATGGCTATATCGACTCGGCTGTTGATGCTGATCAAGAATATATATACTTTATGGGGTCGGAGATGCTTCCTTCTGCCTGTTACATACTTTTGCACAAACTTATAATACTCTGTGTACCTACGGTACAGAGTATACAAATTTGAAGCAAACGTTTATTAATAAAACATAAAACATAAAAAAAAACTTTATATTTATTATTATTTAAAATTCTACTATTAGTAGTACAGTGTTCCTTGTAAATGAAAATCACATTGTGTACAGATTCAACATGAAATAATTGGAAACAAAATCGATCACATATGTAGTAGGAAAAGATAATCTTGGACCATGAAAATCACGGTCGCCATGTCTAATTTTATAAGTTGCTCTATACTTTAGCGTATTCTTCAAATTCAGCCATTGATTTTAATTGCTGCTTTAACAATTTTGAGAAATTCCTTGGCTTTAGAAGATTTGGGTGCATTGGAGAGCTCATCATTGAATCAAACGTCTATTTAAGAACCTTAAGAAAACTAAACTGGACTTGTTTTCTCGAGCTGAAAAGAAGTCTATGTTCAAAGATAACTATAATGTAAAAGGTCGTTGACTTATCCAACTGTTTTTAGCATCTTTCACTAATTTTCACTAGTTTTCTAGTATTAGATTTTCATAGTGTCTTGGCTGGGTACTTTTTGCCTAAGACTCAACTATTGAGTTCACTTGGCAATTCCATTTTCTTTCAATGTAAAAGCAAGACAGTTTGGTAAGTTCTAGGTAAGTTTGTGCTTAATAATTCTCCCCTTTTTAATTGAAGTGAGATATAGAAACTGGTCACACTTATTTCTTTTCCCACTTTGAATTTTTATGAAAATAATTCTATTTCGCATTTCATCTTGTCATCAAATTTTCAGACGACTTCTAATCAGGATTCGAGGTGAGTGTTAAATTTTTGATATCATTTTGATGCGTTTTAATCAGCTTAAAAATTAGTAGTCATAAAGAGATAATCTTCTTTCCGAGATTATTATGCTTAACATAAAAAATATCCTTTTTTTTCTCCCTTCCTCATTCATTGTTGATAATTTACGTTTTGAGTAGCCCCGTAAGGATGCAGGCAGCCATAAAAAGTTTGAGTTGATTTGTGCCATAAAAAACACTTAAGCAACAACGTGTTACCCACAAGAGGAAGAGACCCTCCTAATGGGTTGCTCAAGACACGTTGCCACTTTGGCGAAGAGAGAAAAATGATTTTCATGTAAATTGACACGTTTCATTATGAGAAAAGAAGAAGATGCAGGCAGCAGCAGCACCATCAGCCACAGCAGTGTGAGAGCGGCAGTGCAGAGATTATGAAGAGTTGCGTGTGGCTGCCATTGCCAGGGCAACGGCGCAACATGGGTGACAACAGCATATAGCTCGCAGCTTTGGCCAGGAAAGGATACTCATATCATGGCTCAACATTGTGGTTACGAAACATGAGATGATGTGGTGGTAAATGAAGTGGCAAGCCTCACGGTGGTTGCTGTAGCTATTGTTGCTGCTATTAGGCACACAGCGTCCCGTGGTGCGGGGACAATATTTAAGTGCCAAGAGGTATATTTATTACCAATTTTGGTACGGAATCACATATTTGCAGAAGTGAAATTTTCAATCATTTTAAAACAAATGTGGCTAATTTTGGTTTTGATTTAAGAAATTATCTTCTTAGTTATCCAAAGAAGCACTCAACACATTTAGCTTTTTGCTATCCAACAGATTTTAACTACCGCACCACAATTGTGGGATTAGTTACAAATTGGCTCTGCAACCACACCTCATAAATATTTATGGCCTTTTAATAGCCCAAATTTGTAATGATTTAGTCTTTACAACATTTCGCAAAATTTTTATGCAATTTATTTTACTTCCATTCGAAACATTTTTAAATTCATTTTCATTTTCATTGACCAGCAAACTTTTCTCTGTACAAACATTTTTTACCCTCCGATAAAAAAACCGTAGCCAAAAACTAGCAGCAGCAACAAAAATGCAATAATAATTTAGCAAACACACGAAATACGCTGCAGGACACAACGAAAAAAAAAAAATTCTGGTGCAGAAAAAAAAACTCAGCCAAAACTGTGCAGAGCTCTGGCCTGCATATTTCATAAAAGTCCTGAGGCAACAGCAAAATATTGAAATAGAAAAAGAAAGAAACGAATATTTGTGCCAACGCTTAGACAATTTAACCAGAAAACAAAATAAATAAATTTAACAACAACATGTTGCCTTGGTTGCTTAGCAACATGTTGCCAACTGAATGATTAGCTGTTTTCGTCTCGCCTGTTGCTTCCTTTTTGCTGGTCTGCCTGACGGCCATTTTCACAGTTTGGCAAACACACCAGAGCCGGGGAATTGGTGAAAATAGAAAAGAAAAACTGTTTAGTTGCAGCTCGTTTTGTATTTTCTTGGCCATCAGTCAAACGTCCATCTGGGGGAACAGTGGGTGCCTCTCGCTCCCTGTTTAACTTGTTTTCTGGCCTTTTTTTCGTGGCAATTTTGTTGTTGCCTGTGTCTGGCATAGAAATGCGCGTCTATTGACAGTAACCATAATTTGTTTGTCTAGCAGAGTTGAAGCTCTGGAGTGGCAATTGCTCAGAGGCCTGAAGCGGTTCGCCTTCGCTGCCACCGCTGCTGCTGCTGAAGGCTTAAATATAAGTTGTAGTGTTTCTTTGGCATGTTTTTGGCCACAAAACTGTTGACAGCAATAAATGATGGGGGTTTGGTTTGGTCATGGGGCCAGCTGAAGTAAAGTTAGAATTAGATAGAGACAAAAAAAAAAGCAAACGTAAGGTTGGTAGCTAATGGAGGAGTGTGTCTGGTGTGTGTATAGTAGCGGAAATGTCAGTGCTGAAAGCAGGCAAATTTTAGCTGTATTTAATTATACCCAAAGAGTGTAGAAGCCTTTTTCAAACTGTAATCAACATTGAACTGAAACTAGCGCAGTCTAAGCATTTTTCTTACTTTTTTGGAGCAGTAGCGTGGATGGGTTTTTTGTAAACGAGGGAGGGGCAGCGCCTTAGTTTACGGTTTTTTATGATTGGGTTTATACATTTTCTTGTTTTACCTTTTAGAAAATAAATTCAAGTTTTCTAGTTTTGGCTCTGTACTTCTACGATTATTTCGTATTAATCCCCTTATCAAATTCCCCCTATTAAATCCGGAATTTGCAGGGACAAACTATATTCCGTTCTTTACTTACAAATCAAGTTTCATGTGATTCAGATCAAAAATAAACATTTCATTTTCCAAACATTTCCGATAATTTTTTCGTCCAAGCCCCCAGTGTTTATCACTTACAGTTCAGACTGTGCGTAGATGGCCAATGACTCAGTCCATCAGTCAGAAAAGTTTCTTGAGCTTACTACAGAGTTTACTACTTCGTCTTTCTTCTGATTTTTCCCTTTTTTTGCTCTCTTTTGAGCCCCTATTCTTGGGAAACCCAGCTTTTGTCTTTCTAAGACTATGTTTTCTTCTCTCTACCTTTCTCGTCGTCTTTAAGTTACACTCACTTTTTCATTATTATGGTATATGTCTTTCTTTCTCCGGATTTGATTCTCTCTTGTTTTTTTTATTTTCTACGTGACTGACTTATTCTTTTTACATTTTATTCTAATAGAACATTTTCTTCAGCTTTTTTCTTTCTCATTGCATTATTAGCCAGATCTCAGAGTTGGTAAGAAATAAAGGTGCGTCTTGTATGAAACATAAACTTTTTCCAACTACTTTAAGTCAGATCAAGTTTATTTTCAAGTTTTGGCGCCGCTTCCTTTAGGAATTTTTAAAAAACTTAAAATCTCCCACAATTTTCGAGAAATATTTAAAAATCAATATTATTTATCAATCCGCCAAAGGATTACTGAAGTGCAGTCGAGTTATAGGGAAAACTAGCCACAATGCTGGTCAGCACTTGCCTCAAATGGGTAGCATTTCTCACACCTTAAGACTATATAAGGTATCCAATTTAAAGATGATCAAATATATATAAAAGAGCCTGATCAACTTTCTTACTATTTTAATAATTTATTTAACATTTAAATCAGGGTTGCCCAACAGCCCCTTATGCTAGCGTAGTCACTAATACAAGTAAGACAAATTTTTTGAAACATACAACTACAAGAAATTGAAAGAAGATTAGTGATTTCCTACTGCTGTGTGGGTGTAGCTGTCTGATACATGCGGTAACAACAAAATCAGCGAACATACGACGAGAAGAGAGGCTCAAAGGAAGTTGTTGCTGCAATTTCATTATGCGTGAGTCTCATGGCAATCGCTTTGCGCGAGACAACAACAAATGCACCTGAAGCGTATATAGCGCGGGCACCACTGGTTTATTTATTTATTGATATAAAATCCCAGTGCAACAAGTTGCAACTTATATTGTATATTTAGATGTTTGTTTCAACTTAGGAGTAACAATTGTTTTTAACTTATTGAACTAATTATACTCTGTACCGTTGGTACATAGAGTATTATAAGTTTGTGCAAAAGTATGTAACATCCAGAAGGAAGCATCTCCGACCCCATAAAGTATATATATTCTTGATCAGCATCAACAGCCGAGTCGATATAGCCATGTCCGTCTGTCCGTCTGTCCGTATGAACGCACAGATCTCAGAGATGGTAAGAGATAGAGGTTTGACGTGTATGGGACATATGCTTCTTATGTCTGCAGGCAGATCAAGTTTATTTTCAATTTTGGCTACGCCCCCTCCCGCCCCCGCAATTTAGAAAAAACATCATATCTCCCACAGTTTTGAAGATAGATGGCTTGTTCCTTCTGGACATATTTAGTTATTAGAATAACTTATCGATCCGCCAAAGGAATGAAGAAGATCGGATGAACGGTTTTCGAGTTATGATCAAAAGACAAAATTTCTTGGTACAGAGTATGTTATAGTCGGGCTTGACCGACTTTCTTTCTTGTTTTCGTATATTTTTGTTTCTTAAATTATTCTTTAATCAAAGTTCTTTTTAGTGGCATCTTTTTAATCTTCTATGTTTTATTTATCCTCGAGTCTTTATTTTTATAGAAAAAAACCTTGTTTTGATGCGATAGCTTGCTCTTAGCGATCAGTAAACAACTTGTCTTTGTCCACTCTTTAAATGCGTCTTGAAGGTGAGTCTTCGGTCGAGATATAGGTGAACTCCTAGATCCAGATATTCTGTAAGCTTGTCCAGCAACTCTTCTTTGAGGAAAAGTCCTGGACATTCTTCTCTTTTCAGAGGGTAGATAACACTGACACACTTTGATTGGTTTTAGTCAAGTAAGCCAATTGAAACATAAATTTCCAACAATTATTAGATATTCTCAAAGATAAGTTCAGGCTCTACATACGTGCACAAAACATATTTGAAATTATTGCTGCAAATAGTAATTTATTTAAAACCATTCCAACTTAGTCTACATGACTCGATTTATTATCTTCTAAAAGCTGCTAAGCTGGCAATTACCAGCACCAGCTAAAATATAATAAATCAACCTTTATTGAAATCATTTTCTGAGCTTAGAAAATTTATAGAGTAAGAAATGCTTTTGCCAATTTGTACTGAGTCCACCTAAGCCAACTAAAAACTAGACAACTAACTTCATTAAAAAAATTTACTTCGCTTCCTTTTTCAGGTTTGTTCCAAATCTGTAAAAATTGTACCCCAACATTATAACGGCACATAAATGCTCCAAATAGCTGTGTAAACTTGTAATTTGATATCGAATCATTGCATTTAACCCATATTAGCCATGGTAAATTGATTTGAGAGCCATTTATATTTGAAAAAAAAAGAAAAAACTCCGCCCGCCCATTTCTGACACTCCGAAAGCTACCAAACACATTTATCGTTTCTCTGTGGCCTTTTTGCAAATTTCCTTTCAAGATAAAGTCATAGACTGGAAATGGCCATAATTTACGCACTGAATGGTTTGGTGGGTAGATAGTCATCGATTTTGGAGCAGAGCACGGAGTCCGAGGCTTTCACTCGATATAAATAATGTAATCAGAAGTCAAAGCACCTATACAAATATAGGTAATCACTGCAAGGCTATCGCAACAATTTAATCGCCAACTTTAATTGTAAATCTTTGTGCCACAGAAAAGAAAAAAATGACTATTAATGGCTCACATTATAATAAATAGTGCGCTGTAATAGTGCACAGTGGCCAATGGCGTTGCATGTACCAGTTGCCTTATAAGGTCGACATGGCCTGCAATTTTCACTCGAATGCATTGACAGCTGGGCAACATGCGAACTGATGTGACTGTGATGTAGGGTAAGCAATGGGGCAGCAGCAGGAGTAACCCAAGCTGGCCACAAAAAAATATTTCTGTGGCCAGTTTGGCTAAAACGGATGTTGATAAAAAAACCGCTCTCATTGTGTTTTCAACTGCAAAGGAAGTGGATAGAAATATTTTTTGCTAGTCGAAGTGTGAATACCCTTTTTTAAATATAAAGTGCCAAAAATTTAAGAATACCATAGGAATGCTCTTTATCACTGCAACCAAAAGCAGGAAATAGCTAAAGATAACATAATGCTTTAACAGGAAATAGAAATAAATATTAGAAATACCAGCCCAGGATATTTTAAGTGTGACCATGTGCCTTGCCATCATTCATTAAAAAGTTTGGAATTTTTTTTAACAAAATCTTTTTCAAATTCTATTATTTTACTATTTAGAAATCGTTAAGAAAAACGAAAAAAATCATTAGAAATTACTCAAAAGACTGAAGAACTACCAAAAAAAGTAATAAAAATACCAATTTTCATACATTATAAATATCTAACACTGAGAGTCTGATTTCAGGATTCACACAGATTGAATTGTATAGCGCAATAAGTCCCCTTCTTTTACTTTGTCTACCATATTGATTTTACAACTTCAAAACCATATCAATATCGAAAAATTAAGAGAAATGATACAGAATCCAGGTGGTTCAAGAAAAATATCTTTACACATAACATAAAATAAGGTTATAGTTAATACTACATCACAAATTGTAGAAAACTCCAACGGAACATATTTCTCGGGCTTACGTTGAAGGGGCAAACCTGAAAGATCTTACAACCGACTCGCAGGTTCGAACCAAAATTTACAAATGGTTAAGGTTCGAAAATTTCAGGTTCTAGGTTCTTGGGCAAAAGGTTTTGGTGCGAAACTTGCCTCAAGTTTATCCAAATTCATATAGAAATCAACCTGAAAACGACACAGATCGTTTGGGGATTGGGTCGAAAGTGACTTGCAGAACACATGGGATTAACCAAAATTTTATTAACTGTTAAGGTCTGTATCCAGCACCCTGGAATTAGTATTTCGACTCAATTCTCTATATAAATGAAAACACTTATGTACAGCTTATGATTATCAAAGCAGAACCAAAGTGTTTCTAATTATAAAAAGTATTGTGAGGTAATATACAAATTTCCGAGTGCTGGATACTAACCTATAAATAAAATTCCATTTCGAAGATTACTTTTGAAAAATATTACCTTTCTTATTGTAAGCTCAAAGTTTGTGCATCATTTAAAATGCTTTGGAGTCCAGGTTCTTAAAATTAGATGCTATATTTGATGTGGATTTTAAAGGTAGTTTTAAAGTTTTTTTTAGATTTTCTTGCCGATTACAAAGCTCAGTCTCTCAAAACCGCCCAGATAACAGAAGACTTCACTTGGCAGTAGGCAAAATTATCTCATATTTACAATTGTTCTTATAACGAAGCGAAATAGAAGGTTCGGAACAGGTACAGGTTCAGGTTCAGGTTCATATTTTATACCTTAAGAGATTCGGCTTAAGGTTCGGTTCACAGTAAAATGAAAACTGGAATTCTGGGTTCGAACCGGATCGTTTCAAAACCAGTTTGCAACTTTGCTTACAACCACTTGGTGCTTGGATTACGTCCTAGCTTTAATAATGGTATGACTTAAAAACTTTGATAAATTGTTCAACGTCGCAGTTCTTTTTTGGTATGTAACTGCCCATTAAAACAATTAGTTAAAAAAGCCGCTCTCAATGATCTAATCATTTGTGTTTTTAATAGTCCTCAAACTTAACAGTTATCAATTTAGAATGTTTCATTAATAGTACAAGACCACTAGCCGTGCTCTTATATTCAGAATAAAAAGATTTTGCGACTTCAAAACAATATTTGACCCAAAACCAGATTTAATATTGCGTTTTTGGCGAAAGTATATGTTAAAGCCTGGCTGTAAATCATACAGCATGGACTTCATCAAACCAAGAAGTTGTATGCGGCTCGAGGACATGTGACTTAGTCAATAATTAATAAGATCGCAAGTTAAAGTCGGCTCTGTACGACTTTTACATACCCGCTACTCAGGGAAAGAAGAGTTTAACGGTCTTCGTTTGAGTTAATTAATTCTAACATTTTGTTGGCAGACAGCACAGATAGCGATTTGCAAGGTTGATATTAACAGAAACCGCATGTTGCCAAATGTAGGAAAATAATTGATATTCTCATAACTCTGCTATATTTTATCCGAAATTTTAGAGATTGTAGATTTTTGAGTTGTAAATTAGAGTTTAATATCTTACAGATTGTGGGATTTACTTTTTACTCTAACTCCTGATTTGTCTTAAGTAAGACTTCTGTTCTTCAAACATTTAAGTACTCTATTCAGTACGTTCAATTCCAATTCTAGTACTTGGTATTCCTGAGTCCAGCTCTTATTTTAAAATCTTGTTTTTTCTTTTCTTTCTTCAATGGTTAAAAAAATATGTCATGCCTCACTTCAATTCCCTGCCCATCCATTTTTGGACTTGCTGCATGTCCAACTTCTTCATCTCCGCAATCTGCCGAGTGGTCTCCAGGTGGCTCTGATTGTGTTTGCCCTGTCCAGCATGCGTGCTATAGATCATCTGCAGTCCACAGGCCAGAAATTTTAATTAAATTAAACTTTACTTTCAGACACGTGTCAGGCTGCTGCATTTTCAGGTTGCACTCAATTTTCACATCTTCGCTTTCCGTTTTGTTTGTGAATCGACATTTGGGCAAGGGCCAGAGAGCTTCGAGATTTTTTTACGACAATTTTTTTTCCTCAACACTTTTTGCTCCGTGTGCAGCTCTTGTTATTCAATTAAAATGTTGCCAGGGACGGCATTTTAATTGCTTGAAAAATGTGTACTAGTTGGTTAACTAATTGATTGTGGGTCTTTTTTTTTCAACATATTCATAGAGCGACAAATGGTTGATTTAACATTGACTTGACTTATGATACGCTATGAAACAAACAACTCACATTACCTCTTACACTTTGACCTACTTCAGACTCACCCAATCTATCGTGCCTAGCTGCCCTTTATATCCGCCCCCCAAATGTACTTCCAACCTACATAAACTTAACACAATTTGGTCACGATTTTAGCGACGCACACGCCAAAAATTCATCAACATGCAAAGCCTCCTCCGCAAAACAAAGAAAAAACCTTACCAAAATTTTGCCACGATATTTTATCCAATTTGCCTGATAAGAAGCGTTTAGCTAAAAACATGCGCCAAATTACAGCAAATTTCTCACTGTAATGTGAGGCGGCGAGTGGGAACTAGTTTTTATGGCAACGACATAAATCAAAAGAAGGCAAAATTGCATGTGGAACAATCGAAGTCACGTCACGTCACGCACACCCGCAAAAACACACACAGGAAAACAATTTCCACTTGCCAGAAAGGAAAATTTCATTTGACATCTAATGCCAAAGGGGGAGAATTTACCACAAAATTTTGACTTTCGCAGCAAAACATAAATCCAGCACAAATCACAAATCATGTTATCGCCGTGATTTGTCATTTGGAGATACGCGCAAGAGAGATGTACATAGCTTGGAGTGTAATTAACGCGAATCCCCTTCACCCCCCCTTCAACGCAACAACATCGAATGGGCTTAACAGTGTGGGTATCAGTTGGGTCACAACTGCCCACAGTTTGGCCTCAGTTTCAATTGCCTCTCTGTTGGACGACATGCATCATCAGAGCCGATCGATCATAAAACTGAAAAGGGCTTGACTTTTGACGTGTCAGTCAAAATAGCCGCAGATTGATTAGAGAGCAAGTGGGAAACATTAGGAAGCGGAGCAATTTCTTTTGAAACTAAATTAACAGCATTTTTTAGATAATGGTGGAAAGGAGCCAAATAATAATTCGCTAAAAAGCTGGAAAAAGTTAAGAGGTTGCACCCAAAAGGTGATTTTCTGATCTAGACGATTGCTCTGATTGTTCATGATTGCTTTGTGATATTCAGAAGTATTCGGAAAGTAGTTTTTTTTAGATTCTTAACTTAGAAAAATGTTAAAAGCTGAAGCCTATGATTCTGCATATATTCATTTGCATTTTGAACGACACAGGCTTAGCCTCAAAGCACAAAGACGTGCCTCAAAGCCAGCCACAGTATTCAAAACGTTTCATCGCGCGCTACAAGGCAAGCAGGTCGACGTACGTTTAGAACCGAGTTAAAAGAAATCTATTTAAACGGTCTTAAATCAATCTGAAGTGATTATAAAAACCGGGTTCTCCCGGATAGTCTTTAGACCAGCAGAGGAAGATTTATTCGAGGCCACTTTGGAAAAGTTTCAAAGTATTCCCCGGATTTAGTAATAAAAAAATCAAGCTAAATTTATTCCCAAAGCAGAATCATGTCAATATGTTCGACATTAATTTCAGCAAGCACCATAGATTCGATCTTCATATTCCCTAAAACATCCTTTAACACTTCAAGAGTCATACCAGTTTGTGATTTATTTAAATCATCTTAAAGAGATCAAAATTAAATTTAAGTAAGAACATTTAAAGTGATACAAGCTGGGTCAGTCAATGAGTTAGACAAACTTAATCAACGATCTTAAAAGCGTTCATTTAAATAATTCATCAATTAAACATTACCTAAACTGTTTAATCTTGACGGCTGTTCTTGTTTCTCAGTTCGATCAATCGAAATTGGTAAAAGTTTTGATATTCAAGAAATTATGTAAAATTTCGGTCGTTATCCAGTCTTCTATATGAGAACGATTAAGAATAGAACGAGTGGCATTGGGAAGTGGGGGTATTTTACAATTTCAGAAATCGAATCAAGAACTGAGCCTGAGTAATTTCTAGTAGTTTTTTGATCAATCATATCTGTCTGAATTAAGAAATAGTAGGACCCTGCATACTACGCGTTTCTTAATGTTAATGTTATACTTAAATGGTGATAAGAAAAGTCCTATAAATACCCCGAACTATTTTCGAAAGTAGTCCTAACAATTTTTTGTGAACAAGTGTATATAATGAATCCATTTCGAAACATATTGGATGCAACATCTCTAAACGCTATTATGATACTGAGATCAAATTAATTCCCATTTTCTATGAAAATAAAACCGTTAACTGAAATGACTATTTTGTAACTAAATCGTTACCGGATCAAAACCAAAATATATAGCTGTAACCGAAACCTTATCCGAAACCATTTGATTTTAATGGCTGAAACCGTTGGCTTTAATCTTTAATTCTTTCGGGCTTAATTTCTGAATATTGGTTAAAAAGTCTTGGGTCTATCAGATAAGGTTTAAGTTGAGTAAAATATGTGTGGCTTAATCTAAGAATTCATAAAAATATTTTTAATTTTATATCATTTATAGTCACTTCTAATTTAAATCCGTTTTTTGCGCAAAAAATACTACATTAGGTATGGCAATCACCTCATTCGATGTATCTTGGCACCACATTTGGCCATCTGGATAGGTTCATTTTGACAATTGCATCTTAATTTGATCATCAAGTGTGACCAACCTCTCTTTCCTTGTAATTCTCTGGTTCAGGGGAACAATATTTCATAAATATTAGCTTAGAAAATATTTTCCCAGGAGCTCAAATTTAGAGGGAATCAAAGTACAACTATTTTCGTTAGACGTGTTAGGGTGTGGTGCAACAGGTAGTGTGTGTTCCAGCTGTGAAAGAGGTCTTAGATTCGATCATGCCTCTGGAGATCTATTGAACAAGTTTTTTCCGTAAAAAACTTACACAACCGGTCACCTTCACTCAACTATTGGCGTTAGCTATGAAATAACTTCACAGAGAAATAAAAGAATATTAAAAAAATGTCCTTTGGAAGATTTCCCCTATACATTTGTACTAGATATGTCTTAGGTATTCTTTTAATCAACCAACGAAGTTTATAACAGAGCTGCAAGCCGGTTTTAAACCGAACCGGTTCGAACCCGGAATTCCGACTTTCAGATTACTGTGAACCGAACCTTGAACCGAACCTCTTAAGGTATTAAAGCTGAACCTGAACCCGTTCCGAACCCAAAATTTCGGTTCGGTTACAAAAATGATAGATTTGAACCATTTCCCAGTGACTTCTTCTGTTATCCTGCTGGAATTATCCACATTACTGTGGAAACACTTTTCGTATGTGGACTACGAAATTGCATTTTACTTTAAGGGCTGTATCCAGAACTTCGAAGTTTTGATTTCGTCACAATACTTTATATAAGTAGAAGCACTTAGTCATTGCTTTGATGGTCATGAGCTGTGTGAAACTGTTTCTATTTATATAAAGTATTGTGAAATCCCATTCCAACCCAAAATCGAGACAATTCCTTAACAGTTTATGTCGGTTTTAGGTCGCTTACTATATAAACGTGTATAAAACTTGGCTGAACCAAGGTTCAAACCAAAACCTTGGCCCAAAAACCTTGAACCTCCAAATTCTGACCCTGAACCATTGGTAAATTTTGGTTCGAACCCGCGAGCCGGAGATCCACGAAATTTTTTGGGTTTGCAGCCCTGGTTTATAATCATCCAAAGAATATGATAAATGATCTTCTTTTGGATGATTTTTAGCACCGTTGTATGATTAAAAACATATACAGTCTAAATGGCTCTTTTTTTTGTGTAGCCTTGAAAAGGCTTCTATATCCCATAGGTCCTTTTCTTTTGCACGAAAATAAGAAGCACACAAGCCCAGAGATTAAAATAAGCTCGGCTTTGGCCCTTTGGGTTGCTGCTTAAGGCCAAAGTTTATTTAACGGAGCTCTCTTTCTATTTCTATATCCCACCTTTTTGGTGTTCCTCATAATGCCACACAACTTACTCATTTTTTTACAATTCTGGTCTAGTAAAATCTCTACTTGAAAGGGGTTGTCTTACCTGTAAGAAACAAGAGAAAGAAAAAAAAAATTAATTAAGAATTTATTATAATTTTATTGAAATTTCAAATTTTTTATTCTAAAGTAGTGTGATTCCAGTGAAAAATGAAGAATCTTTTTCCTGTAGAAAGAAGTTCTCTAGACAATTTCAGAAATGCAGCTGAGCAAAAAAAAATTATTCAATTAGCTAGCCGTAAGCAACATACCAGATCCATCCACCTTCTCATACACATGACATTCCAACCACCTCCGTTCAACTGCCATATTATGTTTTTTCCTTACATCAAAAGCCCAACATAAATGCCTAAACAGCCATTAGTTGGCTCTAATTTGGCTTTAACTATGACTTAAAATGCAGCTACTTAAACGCAACTCAAAAACTGTCGGATGTTTTGCTCAAAAACGCTGACAGTGGACTATTAATTAAAGAGAGTCAGCCAAGCCTCAGACTCCGTCTCCGTCTCCGACTCCGACTACGACTGTGGCTCAGATGCAGCTTAAAGACCACGACGACGCGCTGCGACTACAAATGGACTTCGGTGTGGGTATGTAAGTAGTGGGGGGGGAAGGGGGCAAGGCATTTGCCATAACAAGACATTTGTAATCATCTTCAATCATAACATATAGACATTGAGACACGCACACACACACACACACACACACACACACGCACACACGCACACGCATATGCTGAGGCGGTCACTAATGAACCAACTTAAAATTGTCATAACTGTAAATCATGACAGCTTATGGAGCGTGCATAAGTTCATGTATGTAGAGTAATCAAAGAGAGGGAGTTGAGAGGAAATCCTCTACAGAAGCCAAGAAAACTTTCACAAAATTTTCAAAACTCACTTAATAGTTGACATTTTCATACAAGAACGAGAATGAAAGTATTTGTAACAAAACTGTAAACCGGTTCGGAGACCTTTTCTGAACCAAAGACAAATTGATTTTTATTATTTCCTGAAACTGAACCACTTTGATTTAGCATCTGCAATATTTTTTGTAATTTTTCCTCTCCAGCCTGACCGATTCCTCTATCATCAGTGGACTCTGCTAGTTGCCATTTTATGACGGATGTGTTTCCCAATCATCATTTCCCACATTGTGGTTCTCGTTAATGAATCTCTTGGAATTCTTGGTTTGGTTTCCCAACCATTTGGATACGTTCATATCGCTACAGTTTATACAGTCATAAACCTTTAATAACTTTGCTCTAAACCTGTTCAACCCACACCGAGGAAGATGTTTTTCTTCCCCGCAGTTGGGGCATACAATTTATGTTTTTCCTTTTCGGTTTGGCAACTGGGGCGACATCGACAAAAACAAGAAACTCGTTTGCAAGTTGCGCCTGCGTGGTGGCTTCTTTCAGTTTCTTCTTTCAGTTTTTGCTGTTCATTTTAATTAAGTTTACGTGGCACCTAAAGGTGTTAACTGACCCAACTGACCAAGGAGCAATTTGCAAATGTTCTTCTTCGTTTCTTCAGTTTTTGTTCATTTAAAGTATTGAAGTTTATTGCTCTTGGCATCCACTTAATATGTCAGTCAGCCATCTTGATTTCTCTGCTTCGTTCTTACTTTTGTTTGTCTATTGTCTGGTGTGGCCCCCCGAAAGCAGACAATGGGGCATTATAAATTCATCAGACGGAGCCACTGACATACATATGAAAGAATAAGGAGCAGAGCCTGCATAATGTATCTGAGTGTATCTGAAGTATCTCCCCCTCGCTCTCTCTCTCTTTCACTCTGCCTCTCAGTATCTTTGTGTGTATCTGCATCTGTCGGATGCTTTTTTGGTCACAAAATGGCGCAGCGCTTAGCAAAACAATGCAAAACCAGAAAACTGAAAAGGATTTCTCACTGACTTGTAGTGCGGTTGACATTTGTTTTCTTGTGTTGTAGCTTTTGTTTTAATTGTGTCAAATTTTTTGAGTGTGTGAGGTGATGGCAGGGGGTGAAAAGTGGAGCACTGCAACATATAATAGAAACATCACAACACATTGTACGAATTTTGAATGGAGTTTGAAGCGTCTAGAATTGAGTAACAATATTGCGCAAAAAAAAAACGTGGGTTTGCATAAAGAAGGCAGTAGTTAACAAAAAAACGAGCAGCCTGCGGTTGCTTGTAAAGCAAAATATTTCAATTTACTATTCCTGTTTTAAAAAAAACGTTTCTTTACACAGCCCAAATTGCCATGTCGAGCTCTTCTCAATCTCTTGGCTTGTGTGCCTCCAATTTTCGCACAAGAGAAAGGGACAACCAGTTTAAAGCCGAAGCCGAACGGCAATGTTTGAGATGACTTGGTTATTTCAAAGCTGGCGCCAAAAGCTAGGAAAGATGACCGAGTGTGTTAGTTAAAGAATAAACTTTTTCATAAGATCAAGCACACGCCCTCTTGCACAGCA
Organism: Lordiphosa fenestrarum; assembly: GCA_035044985.1. Classification (NCBI taxonomy): domain Eukaryota; kingdom Metazoa; phylum Arthropoda; class Insecta; order Diptera; family Drosophilidae; genus Lordiphosa; species Lordiphosa fenestrarum. The sequence goes on from JAWNNO010003042.1 coordinate 74,810, forward strand.
GACACACACACACTGAACCACACTCGGTCCGGTTTTGATATTTGAAACTGAAATTGAAGACAAAAATTGTGGTTCCAAGAATTCAGGGGTTATAAAAACATCTGAAAATCTTAAAGCATTATTTTCATATGAAAATCCCAAATAAAATATCAGATAAATAAAAAGTGTAGTAATCAATCTGAGAAGCTACATTAAAGGTAGGCTATGTGAGTTCTCCGATGAGTTTTTAAACTGCCAAGTCTTGGTAAGCTGAGTTATTTGTCACCCAACTCATATGAGATCGCGACAAGTGAAATACAGCTTAATCTTCGTTCGATTTTGAACTGTTCAAATATTTACTCAAAAATATTTTGCATGTTCGAATCAAAATTTACCAACAGTTAAGGTTCGGAAATTTGAGGTTCAAGGCTTTAGGGCTACGGTTTTGGTTCGAACCTTGGTTCAGCCCATGCTTTATACAATTTAATATAGTTATCAACCCAAACATGACACAAGCTGTATGGAAATTTTGTTTATATTGGTGCAATAATGATTTGAACAGCACATCACATGGGACTTTTCAAAATATAATTAACTGTTATGTAATAATTGATTTCGTAGTCTACATATGGAAAATATTACCAAAGTTAAGTTAAGCTCTAATTTTGTGAATCATTTATAATTGACTATTTATTATTATTTTGTTTGTAGTTGGGAAAGTAGCGCACCGCGACCAGTCTTAGTCTACTACCCCCCACTGAGTTACAACTCTCCTAGCAGTTCAATTTTCTGCACAAATGCCAGGATATTCGTAGGCACTAAAAGCAGCTAATTCTGTTAGGGTGTAAGCTGTGGTCCCCAAATCTGTTTAAAATGCGCATCTCCAGAGCATCGCAGTGTGCTGATATATGACTCCTCCTTCTCTTCACAGAATCTGCATATGTACAGGTGACCCTGCAGCCTACAGTGCCCCGTGTAGAGCCCTGTCAGGATCCTGAGGGCATTCTTTCCTTGTTGGATCAATTTCTGGAACCTTTTAGGGTTGTGGTTCACAATTAATACTTTTGCTTGTCTCATGCCCCTGGTGTTCTAAGCGTATTCTCTTCTTTTCGAAGTAGTTCCCTAATGATATGTTGGCCTATGTCACAATGGGGTTCTGGTGCCAGTTTTTCGGCCAATTCGTTTCCGGGAATGTTGTTGTGTCCCGGTATCCAGCGTAGGGACAGGTTGTTCCTGCTGCCTAGTTGGTCCAATTTGTTCTTTGTCTCCAGGACGAGCTTAGAGTTGAACTTATTGTTGCCATGCGTGCTCAGCTCTGCTTGGCTATCTGAGAGGATTGCAATTTCTCCATTATGGTAGTGTTTCTCCAAATTAAGGTCTGCGCATCGAGAGATAGCGCATATTTCAGCTTAAAATATGCTTGACAGTTCGCCCATTGACTTAGAAATTTTCGTCCCGGCTCCTTGGAGTGTCAGTGTCCGTTTGTGTATTATTGGATTGTGTGTGGTTGCTTGCTATATGTTTCTCCTAGTGAGATCCAATCTCTCTTATAATCAATTAATATTAAGTAAACTTCAATTTCGCAAGCAACATATCTCTTAGCTCTTATTTTGTGAATCATTTAATAAGCTTTGTAGTCGATGGTTTTAGAAAACAGAGGCTAATTTGGAGGATTTTAAAGGTATTTCTCAACATTTTTGTAGATTTGTATGAGTTAAATGAAATTCGTGATTTCGGGTTCGAACCGGTTCGATTCTTAGCCGGTTTTCAGTCCTATTTCAAGCCTTATCTATTTTAGGTCTGTCCAGTTCCGATTGGCCGCTTTTTTTGAAAAGTTAAACAAATATTTGCACAATCTTACTTAATTCTTACGGCAATTCTGTACATTGAGTTCAAAAATTCATGTTTATAGACAAATTAGCTTCAGTCTATTTGTCAATTTTTCGATTGATTCCTGGTCAAATGGAGAGGACAGAAAAGTGTGCTTGTGTTGGTGGGCATCAAAGAGTGCAAGTTTATAAATTAGGGCGCGTCCTATCAAGAAATTCATAAAGAAAGTATATGCGTTAAGATTAACCATATCACTTCCGACTCGATTGAAACCAGAAAATATATAGATACACTCAGGAAAAAAACCCATTGTAAAACCTAAAACAATCAAATTTGATTTTACTATGCCCATTTTGTGATAAAACTTATTAAAAATTACTTTGAATTGTCTAAAATCGTATTTAAACGAATTTTAGTTGCCACTTTTATATTCTCAATGCAGGGAATTCCAACTTGAGAATCACAAGCGGTAGTATTTATGCAAAATGCCAGAAATGCAGGGTGCGCCATATAAAGTGTCGGTATGGCAACACTGAATAACTTTGACATTTACCAACCGATTGCTTTTGTTAGACATGTTTTGGAAACATCAATCTAGTACAATTTTGACCATGGAACGCTTCACACCAAAACAACGTGCCGAAATAGTGACGCTGTTCACTACGCCGACACTGAACCAGATTTTTGGAAACAAATTTTGATGACCGATGAGGCCCATTTCACGCTTTCTGGTGGTGTTAATAAGCAAAATTGTCGCATATGGGGCACGGAAAATCCACACCGCATCCATGAAATACCTTTACACGACCAAAAAGTGACTGTTTGGGCCGGCGTTTGCGCCAAAACCAAAATACCGCAAAGGGGGCACATTTTGTTGTGGCCAATAAAGGCGGCCACTTGATTGATGTTGTGTTCAAAAAGTAGTCGAAATAAATTGTACAGGACCAAATTAAAGGAACAAGATCAACATATAGCAATCGGTTGTTTGTTTTTATATTTATTCAGTGTTGCCATACCGACACTTTATATGGCGCACCCTGTATATATTGATGAATACTTTTAGGTGACTTTAAGTAGTAAGCAAACCTTTTTTCGCTGAGTGTACTATGTCTAGATACTAGACTAAGGAAGAAGCAAGCAACCATAGAGCACTGCTAAGTAAGGATATAAATTAATCACCAGAGATTTGGGTGTGGTTTCTAAGGGGCAAGATTTGACACAATCGATGAATACCTGTGGTAAGCGCCTTCACAATATTTCAATGATTTATTTATTTTTCTTAATGAATTCAATTCCAAGTTTCTACAACGAAATGCCTGACCTACTATTTTTCTATGCAAAAAGAACTTCGCCCATTGATTTTATCATGCAACCTTCGCTGTTTACAGCTTCCTTAATTATATTACGACCCTTGCCCGCACATTTATCACTGGGTTTTGTCTCGCAAAGCTCTTCACTAATCTCTAAACTACTCGCCCTCTGGCACTCAGTGGCTCTTATTTTATCATCAACAGCAATTCCCAGGGCCTGGATAAACTCTGTTCGCCATTTGTCTCCTGGAATGTCCCAGTATTAAGTTAATTTTTTTATCCAGACTTTCATATTAAAACTATAATCCACTTTATATTTTACGCTCGAATTGTTCAATTTATAACCAATAAATGTTAAGCCGATGATGATTATTTATTTATTTATTTATTGTTACTGCCCGGCGAGGAAAAGAACAACAGCACGAGAGCGTTTTCAACTCAATTAATTTGCTAGAGACGAACAACAACAACAATAATGGGGAGGAAAAACTTCCGGCTACTTAAGCCCAGACAAAGCGTACTTGCATGTGTGTGTGTGGGGGAGAGCGAGAGTATCCTTGTAAATCCATAAAAATTACAGAGATTGGAAAAACAATTTTTCTAACATTGTATAAGTGAGTGACTGGACCGAGAGCGATAAGAAGAATACAAGAATAAGAAAAACAGCCATGTCCTTGTGCTTTTATCCTTGGGGACTTAAGCTAGAAAGTGAAACTGTTGACTATGTGTCAAGCATGTTGGATTTCCTTTTCTTTTTTGTTGTTGTTTTCGTTTTCTTTTTAAATAAAAAAACCCACATAGAGATTTGAGCCTACTATTGATAGATTGGCCAACTGTGAGTTTCTCAATCCAACTCTGCGTCTGTCATTTCACAACTTGTCGTCAAAATGGAAAAAAAATGTAAACTTTTTTATATATTTTTTTGTATATTTCAGCGTAGGCTTCGGGCCCCATGCAGTAAGTAAACATAAACATTTCAACAAAACTGGGAAATAAATTTCCATGCTCCATCAACTTGATATGCTAATGCCTAGGCTTTGACTGCCATTTTTTCCGCTGTGCCTATTAAATATTTAATTACAAGCCGCCGTCGGGGGGGAAAACAGACCATTTTGTGCAATTTGACGTTAATAACTGGCCAGCAAACTATATATAAATGAAAACTAAACCACACCCCAAAGTTCTGTGCAAAAGTTGACACCTTTTATGTCAGCTTTAACACGAGTGCCAAATGGAATTGCCAGTTGTGACTAAATAAATGAACTGATGTTGGTTGGAGGTGAAAAATTACATTCGTTTAGTTGTTATTTATTTGAGGCGTTTTTTCTTTTTGTGGATAACTTTGAGTGCAGTGCAATGTAAATTTCGAATAAGTAATTAAATGTATTTCAAAGTGGTGAGAAATGGATAGAAGTAATACACATAGAGTTGATTTTACGACCAATTTTCTAGTTCTTGAACCTAAAATTTTAATATATTTATAGTATTTATATATTTTTTTAAGTTTTGGCTACCTTTGAACAGATTTGGCCACTTTTATTAAATAGCAGAGTTTTGTAAAATTTGGTTCACCCATTTTTTATGCACTGTCTGCACAATGAAATGACTGTTACAAATTATCTCGTGTTTTCTGTTTCATTGGGATGAGAGAACTCTCGCAAAAGTTCTAATCAGGGCTGCAAGCCAACAAAAAAAAATCGGATCTCCGGTTCACTGGTTGGAACCAAAATTAACCAATGGTTAAGGTTCGAAGTTTTTGGAAGAGAGTTTTGGTTTGATCCTTGGTTCAGTTCATGCTTCATGCTAAAAAATCGCATGCGACACAAAAACTACATAAATCGTATAGGAATCGCGTGGTTTTTGGGTCGGACTAGGTTATTAACAGACATGGATATATTTAATATAACTTCCTGTTAAGTACTATTCCATTTTGTAGTTTTCCTAGAAAAATATTACCAATATAATGTTAGACTCTTGCTTTTGAGAATTATTTTAAAAGCTTTACAGTCCAGGAGCTCAAATATCAGAGGCAATTTTGGGTGGGGATTTTATGGTTAATTCTCAACGTTTTTCTAGATGTTTTATTCCACTTTTCTGCCCATTTTAGGTGTCAGTCGCACTAAAACCAACCATAGAACAGAAGAAAATTGCTAAGCAGATGGTCAAATATCTGTTGATAATCATTCATGTTGAACCAAACCGAAATTGTAGGTTCGGAACATGTTCGGGTTCAGCTTTAGTTTTTTAGAGGTTCGGTTCAAGTTTCGGTTCACTGTAAATTAAAAGTCGGAGTTTGGCAGCTGCGCTGCGGCAAAATAGCTAGATTTGTCAGATTTGGGCAACTGCGCAGAAGGGTAGATTAATACAAAGTGTAGAAAAAGTCAAGAATTAAGACAAAGTTAATGTAAAGTCCATGTGAATAGCAAATAGGATGAAACTAATTTTAATAATGCTTACTTTATTGAGGTTGTATAAAGATTTGGGAAAACAGTTAAATAACTGTAATGTACAGTACGTTCAAACTGGCTGCTGCAAGAGGTAGTTCGTCTCCGCCAATGGCAACTGGTATTAAACTGGTCGCACATAGCTGCTGCTGGGGACAATCGACCCATGCCTATGATACGCCTGTGCAAAATGGACGACTTCAATACATGATTCTATTTCTATATTTGTATACGAAGAGCAACCAATTGCGGGTTTTTAGAGACTGGTATACATTTCATTTTATACTGGACACTTTCTGTACAGGGTTAATATAGATCTCCTTCGGCTCTGAGCATAAGGAATTGAGCAAAATGAGCCAAGTGTCATCTCAAAGTATTTTATATATTGTAGCAAATGTCCACAGAGTAGACTAAGTTTGTGCCGACCCCATAAAGTATATAAGTATATACTCTTGATCAGTTTCAACTGCCGTTTTTGTAACTCACAATGAACAACACAATCAGCGCTAGTACCTCAAAATGTTGTGAGACCGTTTATGCTAAAATTGTTAAACTTTTTTTTGGTATTACCAAATTTTCTCTACTGAAATAAGTGTTACCAGCTTCATAATTATAACTAAGAACATTTTGTTAACATTTTCGTGTTTAATAATATCTGTATTCATTACTTGTTGCCTTGACTTCATTGTGATCAGCCTCTAAGGGTATGCCAGTGCTACTTCTCTTTTCAGACACTGCGATTTTCATATTTTCCTATAAACAACATATTTGTATTCAATAAGTGTATTACAACTTCAACGTAGACAAAGTTTGCGTATTCGTTTATTCGCTTAGCCTTAAGACACATTTAAGTGAATTTTCTTAAATTATTCTTAACTCAGTAGCCAGCTGAGGTTATTAAATATTAATGCTATTTACAATCCTTAATCAAAGGTTAACTTAGTTCAGCCCACAACTTATGTAAATTATTTGGCAACATCAAACTCAAAATAATATCACAAATCAATTACCCAAACCCAAGCCAAGCAAGTGAGTCTCAAAGGGCTGTTTAGATGAACAAAAACGGATGAGAGTGAAACCCTTTTTGAATGGAAATCTAGCAGAAAACGTGGCACAATCAATTACAGAAATCGGCTTCGGCTACAACAATTAAAATGGCTGGCCACAAATATGCCGCCGCCCAAAACTAGATGAAGGCCTATAAATAATCCCCAAGCCCCAAAAGGCCGGAAAAACCAGTCGGAGGACCCTAAATGCGTCAAAAGCGCTCTAAATGAGGCTTTTAATGGATTTACGAATTTCTATACAACATGAACATCCATCCCACCTCTCTACGCCGCCCAATCTGTCTATAATGGAAGGATTTGGTGTGCTGTCCTTTCGCGCTCTTTGATTAATTTATTTTTTGGTTGTTCGAGGGTGGGAGGCATCGGGGGCGTGTCTGCCAGTCGGCTTGTCTACATATGTAGCTATCAATCGGGGGCATTGGCCTTAATTTTGTGTGTTGGGTTGCCTATTGAAGGGTAAACTTAATCGAGTCATTTTTAACGAAACGAATGGAGTGGGTTAGTGACAGAAGAAAAAAAAAACAGACAAACAAATCGAAACTGAGAGTAGAGTAACAAGTTGTAAAGACAAGTGCCAGACAGCACAGCAATTTTTCTGGTATCCATAAGACAATCTACATTCAATACATTAACTTTTATAAAATGCTACAGAATACTGCTGAATTAACAAGGTAGGCACAAAATTAAGATACACAAATATAAGCAAATGCCTGGGCGATTTCCTCGCCGAACTTAAACCTAATGATTGCATAGAAACATAAAAACCATAGCATAAAATACCAAAAAAACCAAAGAATATCACAATTTTGAATGCAATTATTTGTTCCTATAAAAGCAATCAAACGAGCAGATTTTTATTCATGGTACGAGGACAACCTTTGACTAGGTTCAGTGGTTCACGGAGTTTTGAACCCACCGGTTCGGTTTATAACATGGTTTAAAAATGAAACCAAAACGTCAAAGAGTAGAGAGATTAAAGTGCAAGTTGTAAAGGTTGATTGCCCTAACATTTCTAATAAATTTTTGTTTTTGGTACAAAATTATATTTTACAATATTAATTTGATCTTAAAAAATAATTATTTTTTTTATGCTCAAAAATATCAGTTTGAGATTATCGAAGATATAATTTTCAAGTGCTTTTAATTGTTATGAGAAAATATAGTATTGAGCCCCGGATCATATTATTATTTGAGAGGGGTGTGATAAAATTCTAGTCCTAGGTTTTAAAAACAATTTATTAACATAACTCATAGGTGGAATAGCAGTCAAATTTGTGAATAGAGTTTTGAAAGATCACTTCTTAGAGGATTCTCTATGAAACTGGTGATTGATTTGGACTGTTTTTGACTTGTGCCTAAAATAACAAGAAAGAAAGTCGGTCAAGCCCGACTATAACATACTCTGTACCAAGAAAAATTGTCTTTTGATCATAACTCGAAAACCGTTCATCCGATCTTCTTCATTCCTTTGGCGGATCGATAAGTTATCCTAATAACTAAATATGTCCAGAAGGAACAAGCCATCTATCTTCAAAACTGTGGGAGATATGACGTTTTTTCTAAATTGCGGGGGCGGGAGGGGGCGTGGCCAAAATTGAAAATAAACTTGATCTGCCTGCAGACATAAGAAGCATATGTCCCATACATGTCAAACCTCTATCTCTTACCATCTCTGAGATCTGTGCGTTCATACGGACAGACAGACAGACGGACAGACGGACATGGCTATATCGACTCGGCTGTTGATGCCGATCAAGAATATATATACTTTATGGGGTCGGAGATGCTTCCTTCTGGATGTTACATACTTTTGCACAAACTTATAATACTCTTTGTACCTTCGGTACAGAGTATAAAAAGATATGTGAAGTCTTCGTCAACGAATATTTCTGGCGAAGTACGATGACTGCAAGAAGGCGTGTTTCGAAATTCAACCTACAGAATGAAAGGGGAATGAAAGTAAATGTAAGATTGTTCTCTTGGGTAATAGAAAAGACTCCGAAATTAAATTTATTTCTTAAGAGTTTTTACTTTAATTCAAAAACAAAAGGTGGATGGAAAAGCATGGCCTATTATTACAATATCTACACAAGAAATGTGCTATACTCTTAAATTGAAAAGAAGTTAAGTTCAATTTGAATCATTATGAAATGAATCTTGGATCATAAGATATTTGTCGTGTTGAGCCTTCTCCAAGGCTACCAAAATTGCCTCGTAGTTTCTGTAAATCTGCATGGTTTTTAATGCCATTTTACAAAGTTCTTTTTTTGGCTTAAATCAAACTTTTTTTAAGTCGTGCAACATAAGATGAAGATTTGCATATGTCTAATTCAAATTGGAACCTTGTCTTTAGCTTAGTTTTAGACCAAACATTTTTGAAAAAAGGTTTTCCAGTTCAGGTTCAACATAAGGTTCAGCTCAAGATTCAAGATTTAGTTTTATACCGCTTTAGAGTATTGGTAAAATGTCTTATCGACTGAGTAACACTTAAGTCTTAGCGCACAGTTTTGTTTAAAACTCACTTTTACAGAGAGCTTCTCTATATTCCAACTTCTACTTCAAAATTGAAAGTTGGATACCCACAAAAAACCTTCTTAATGGTTTTATTCCCTGACCATTATCTGTACTAATAACCATTCGGTTCACACTTCTCGTAGCGTTCCATTATCGTTAGCAAACAAGCTTTATCTGGTTTATTAAGCCTCCCACTCCCGCCGAATGCCGTATCATACCTAAGGTACACGTATTTACAATCAAGATACAAAAATTCTTCCCCCCCAAAAAGCAAGCTGCTAACTTTCGCACGCTTCGCTCTGAAAAAGGCATTTAAGCACGCGGCGTCAGCGTCGGCGGCGGATGATTTGGAGAAAAAACGAGACCAAATCAAGCTAAATGTGGCAACGAACATTTGCTAGCTGAAAAGGGAAGTGTGAATTATCCTGCCTCAAAGTATTTAATGCGCCTTACACATGGCAACAAACAAAAACAAACAAACAGACAGACAAGAAAAGCAATTGAAAGGCAAGAAAATGTTAAAAATAGCCGCAAAAAAGGAAAGGCCAAAGAAGTGGAAAAGCAGATCGTTACTCATAAAAACAAACAACAGAATCGAATGATGATGCAGCCGCTGATGATGATGATGATGGAAAAGTATGGGGTGTTGGTGGAAAATTAATTATACAATGTGAAAATGCGCTGAAATATCAGACGAGTCAAGGGACGTGCTATTAAACGGTATTGAAAATATAACCAGACATTATAAATTACTTGAGAACTGGTTTTTCTTCCACTTCTTCTTGGTCTCTTTCAACTTGCAGTGAAGCCAAAGCAAGATCATTTCTACCTGCTGGCCGGCAGGTAGAGAGCCAGCAATGCGGGTTGCCTAACAGGGTGACTTGTTGAGCAAAACAAAAAAGGACCTCCTGCTGATGCACTGATGGTGGTTGAAATTGTTGTAGTATGTAGGCAACAGGATATGCATTTTTTGTCTTCACTTCATTAGGTGAGAGAAAGAGAGAGAGAGACTCTTTTGAAAAATTCGAGTTCAAATGAAGACATAAAAACAGTTGACCCACTATATAGATATGCCGAAAATGAGGGAGAGTTGAAGAACGAAATTTCATTTCTTATTGGAATTTTCGAGATTTTAGTTATCTTTTTTTATTTTCAATTTAAAGGGTTGCCTCGAAGCAGGTGTCTCACAGGGTTTCGTCCTGAGCCCGGTTCTGCACTCTTAAATTCGCCATTCTAGTTCAATTTGAAAATTAAGTTTACTAGTTTATTTTGGTTATCTCTCGTTTTATATATTTCCAGTAAAACTTTCCAGTCTGCGCTTTAACTAATACTATCTTGTTGCTTATTAAGCAGTTTTCCTAGGAAATTGCAAATAATCTGATGGGGCTGTTTCTGAAGAATCATCAAACCAAAATCATTTAGACATTTAGAGCTCGTCGTTCTTACAAAGTTCTAAAAAAAAGGTTTTTATACCCTTGCAAGTGCTAGCTTAAATATTTTCAAAAAAAAAATTGTTTTTTCCTCAACGACTTATTTTCCGACCGATTGTTCGTATGGGAGCAATATGGTATAGTCATCCGATTTGGACAAAAATTTGTAGATTTATGTGAAACCATGTTAAATAAACAAATACAAAATTGCAGGATGCTACCATTAAAAACAGAAAAGTTTTTCTAACTAAGACTGTTTTTCAGACTTATCTTATCTAAAAAACATAGAAAACCCACGAATACAAAGTTTGGAGACGTTTCCATTGAAAAGAAAATAGTTTTTCTCACTAAAACTAGTTTTCCGCCCGATTATTCCTATGGCAGCTCTGAGATATAGTCATCCGATTCGGTCCGTTCCGACATATTAGTAGCGTGCAGCAAACGGAAGAATCTGTGCAAAATTTCATCTCGATAGCCATAAAACTGAGAGACTAGTTTGCTTAGAAACAAACTCACCTCGTCAGAAATGAATATGCGTTGCAAACTTTTCTAGGCAAAAGGATGTTCAAAGATATCCTTTGGATGATAACGGTTTAAATTTGGAATGGATTAATTTTTTTGTCTATTGTTGGATGTTAAAATATCTATTTTTGGATATTGAAATATACATTTATGGTTAAATGGATATTAAATTGTCATCCAAAGGTTATGAAAAATTGATATTTGAATGTGAAAGAAGAATAATAAGAAATATTCATTACAAATGGATTTTTTAAATCTTTGTTAATGAAGACTTTTGAATCCATTTATCTAAAATGTTTTCAAAGAATATAGACACCCAAATAAAGAATAATGAAACTAGGAACTTTATTTGAACAAATTTAGAGACATTAGAAAAGGCCTCGAAGGGTAAAGCATTCACAGATTCTTCCTTCTATTTTGCATCAACAACAATTTCAAGATTTTTTTAAAACAAAAAGCCGGAGTTTTCAATAACAAATATAGCAAAGAAGTTTATAAAAAAAAAAGTACCAATAGGCTGAGATTGGGTCTGAAAATCAAGGATGTAAACTGATTGAAAAACCACAAAGTGTGTACCACACTTAACTTAATCAGCCCGATTTTATAAGCGACAACAGCTGGCCTTTTGTTCAAACTCAGAAGTATTATTGCGCTAGAAACTTATCACTTTTTCACTAGCAATAAGCTGTGGCTGAACCAAGAATAAGAATAAACCATGGAAATGACACAACAAAGAATATCTTAAATATTCTTTAAAAATTTTCTAAATATTTATTCGATTTTTACAGCTTACAAAGATGTCAAAAGTTCACGTTAAAAACCAACCTCAAAAAACTATCTTGACTCACTTTTTGATACAGTGGTTCAAACAGTACTTAAACCACCGTATCGCTTAATTAAATGATTTTTAGATCTAATTGAACCTTTTTTTATTTATGGTTTTCGCGGTTCGGTTACTAGTTGAACCGGTTTGTTTCCCTCGATTCAACTAACTTTACACATATTATAATTGCGCAAATTTTCATTTTAACTCACCTTTCCGCCAACTTTCAGTTCATAGCCCATGCCCAGCGGTGTCTTCAACTGAACAGGACAAACGAAACCGATATTTCGATGTGGACTCTCCACACCCGTTTGATGTTTCCTAGTGGTAACTCTGGGTGCACTACGCGTGGGTGCCGGTGTCGATGAGGTGGTATTCTCTGCCACACACAAATCCTCACCACCATGGACGGGAAATTTGGTGCATTCCAAATTCTCGGGCCAATTGAAATTGTAGGTTTTCATTAGTTTTTCACAAACGCGCGCGGATTCACACAACGATCGACAGGGCGGTATGGGACGTTCCAGTATTGTGCACACCGGCACATACAAGGAGCAGAGAAACAGCTGCAGATCATCGGAGCAGCCAATTTTCACCAGTGGTGCAAACTGATGCACTTCCAGCCCAGCCTCCTCTTGTTTGGTGTGTCCAATTAGATTTGGCATGATGGTCATGTTGTAGGGAATATTTTTGCAAATGGATATGGTGATGGGTTCACAGCGATTGTGATGCGGAAAGCCATCCAGGGAGGTGACCGAGGAAGTGCCACCTAATTCCGAGGCAGAGCTGGCCATTAAAGAGCCGCCGCTACGGTAATAGGGACTGGCGTCCAGGGGGCTTTGGTCATAGCGTTGAACTCCGTGGATGAGGGAGGGTAAAAGCAGGACAATTTGTAGCCACATTTTTAGAATTTGCATTTTGCAATGGCCTTTTTTTATGAGCTGGTATGATATTATTATAATTTTTTTTTTTAATTATAACTGGATTTGCCTATTATTTTCTTAGTTGACACACATATTTGCTCTTCAGATTTACACTAGGCGGAGTTAAAATAATATTTGATTTCTAATTTTTGAGCAACTCCCACTCCGAAGCACTTAACACTTTTGTATAGAATTTGCCTGCGACAAAGACATTTCTTCATTTGTTATCACTTTTCATTCTCCTTCACTTCTTTGGCCTTTCTGTTTGCCGGCAACCGACGGACAACAACAAACGCTTTATTACGTCAAAAATTGCGCGCAAAAATTAACGCTACGTCTACGTTCCGAAAATTCAACCGTGAGCACAACCGCATGGCAGGGCATACGCTGACAAACTGAAGACCAGCAGCAGCAGGAGCAGCAGCAGAGCTGGTTCGTGTTTCTGGTTTCCGTGAGCGAGACTTGCTGAATATGAGCGCGCCTCTGCTCTCTTCAGCGGGGAGGCCCGACCTTGAATTCGTTCGTGCATTACAAGCGGGGGAGCACTGGCTCTCTATTACGAGCACGAGCGCGCTCTCTCTTGGCGAGTCTAAGACAGGGCTGTTATACCATTTGTTTTGGATGCTGTAAACCGCTTTTCATGTTTTGCTTCTTGGCGGCGCAACGCTGGTAGCGTCTGCTCGGTCGCCTCCTGTTGATTAGGTCGTCGGCATTAAGAAATATCAACAAATGGTTAAGTCTTCAAAGTTCAAAGAATTAATTTAAATTTTAAATAGATTTTGATAATCGGCGTGAGTTATCAGAAAGCATCGGCTGAACATAATCTGTACAAAATGTTGGGCGTTGCAGTTCAATTTGGTTTCAATTCGATGAATACGCTACTTAGTGGTAGAGTTACTCAAAAGGATCACATATGACAGAACAAAATTTAAGAAACCTTTTCAAACTGTTTTTAGAGTGGAGTTCTTGTAGAATCCAAATATTTATTGTTTTAAACAGGTTAAAGAGGCGCCCACTTTGAAAGTCTCAATTTTCTGGTTAGATTTTGAATTTTTGGCTCACGCTTGAAATAATATAGATATATCAAAATATCGATATTTTGGTCTCTGAATACAATATATCGTTGTCGAATATATTCCCGAGGCGATACTTCAAATATGGCATATTTTCATTCAGCTTTTCGAATGCTGTATATTGAAATATGCTAAATTTTAGAAGTAAACAAGTCTCTATGTTCTTCAAATTGAGCTATAGTTAAAGAAATGACGACTATTAAATTGTCCAGTTTCTATTTAAAAGTCAAGACAATAGTAGAGAAATTTTTGTATTGTAGCTTTATTGAATAAGCTCCATTCGAGTATTCAAGTATCTTTTCCAAACCTTCTCCAGAATTTTAGAGGTTTGCCGCCTTGATACTTTGAAGTGTTTTGGAACTTTGATCCCTAGACATTATAATCAGTTAGAACCAAGTTTTTAAAACGTTTCAAATGACATTTAAACTAGCTTAACAACCCATTTATCCTAATGCAATTGGAAGATTTTGAAACTATTAAAAATATCGATATTTTTCACCCTAAAATATGTATATCAAAATGATACTTTTTAGTATCGTCAAAACTATCGATTCTGTATGTAGCCCTTTTTTAATGAACTAGGGTAAACCGTCTCAAACATTAAAATTTATACCCGGACCCACTTTAAAAGCTTTTAACCAGGGATGCAAACCGGTTCTGAACCGAACCGGTTTTGAACCGAACCGCTTATTCCAGCTGGCGAGCCGAACCGCGAACCGAACCGACTTTCTCTCATAAATCCTGAACCGAACCAAAAACCACAAATAATAACGGTTCGGTTCGGTTCGCTATGCGTTACCCAACGATTTTATGGAAATTTGAGTCGTTTTCCTAAGAGAATTTTCATACATTTCGTTCGACCCTTTAAATATATAGCGATTCCGCCGATCTCTTAATATACCTGTCATGAATCTGTATTTTTTTCCTCTAGTAGACAATATTTTTGATTTTTTTTTTGTGGTAATTCCTTACCTTTATTCAATCACGAACAGATGTTTTTTCTCAAATAATATGATAAATAGGGGAGGTAAGATGCATTGAGCATATTCTTTTCTAACTGACATTCTATCTTTTCGAAAGGCATTTCTCTAGGAACTTATATACGAATATTGGAAATCAGATATAATAAACTTTGGGTTTTAAAGATTATAGGAATTCAATTTCAAAAGTGTTCGAAAAGTCACATTACTACAGAAATCATAATGTTTCATAATGTGCCTTTGTGAACTACTGAACCGAACCGAAACCGCGGTTCAGTTAGCTCCAAAAATCAAGTATTGAACCGAACCGGCGGCTTAGAAACTGTGTGAACCACTGAACCGAACCAGTACTTATTTTCGAGTTTTTTGCATCCCTGCTTTTAATTACTAAAGCAAATTCGAATTCGACAAGTTGTATTTATGAACATGTGATCCCTTACATCCCCTACAATTGTTCACAGACCTCTTAATATACATTTTATCAGATTACATTTCTGAGTATTATCTATAACATTTAGCGTTTGTAAGCACTTATATGTATAAGACTTCAAATTGTATGATTTCTGGGAATTTACCTTCGAAAGTGTCCGAAAAGTCACATGTTCACTTTAGAAATCACGACATTCAAAATTGGGAAACATGCCTTTATAAAATATATCGAAAAGTTCCGAAAGAACCACTGAACCGAACCGAAACCGCTGTTCAGCTAGCTCCAAAAACCATGTACCGAACCAAACCGGAGTTTAAAAAAATGCTCGAATCACTGATCCGAAGCAGATCTTATTTCCGATCAGTTAGCATACCTGCTCAAAATATTCTGAGTAATTATGGTGCATATAGGTAGTATAAAAAGCACAATTTTAACGTAATTAGAATAAAAGATATAAAATCGAAATCGAATCAAGTTATTGTTGGAACCAAACCCTTTTCCTTATGTGTTGGTGCAGTTCAGGTTCGGTCCGGTTGAAGAAACCCAAAAAAGTGAATCAAAACAGTTCTCTTAAGTTCGGTTCCGAACCAGATCGCTGCCTTGCAATATTTTTAACATACCCATACGTAATGAGCACTTTGTGGTGGCTTACTTCCCATACAAATAACTCGCGACAGCTGACAGAAGATGAAAAATAGGACCTAAATGCATATTTCAATGTCATTCAACTTTAATCTCTGATCGATACCGCTATACTTTTTATTGTTCTCAACTTTTCCTAAGCTAATTTTCTCTTTTCATGCATTCAGGCATTCGCCGTTAGGTGTCTCCTCCATCTGTGAATCTATGGGGCAATTATTCTTCGAGTGCAGAGTTCTGTGAGCTGATGGGTGTTTTGTGTCTTTGGCATATTTGCACGAGTTAATTTCCAACGGCAATTTACTGCAGCAGGCCTAATGCGACAATTTTCAGCACTATCCATCTCTGTCTGGCCACTCGCATTGAGTCGTTCATTCATTTAGTCACTCATTCATTCAACAGTTTTTGCCAGCACTTGAACTTAATTAAGTCATTAACTTGCGTTTAATCTGCGCTTAGCACAGAGGAGGAGCACGAGAAGGAGGAGGAGAGAAAAAAATTAAGATGAAGCAACTCAAACAAACTTCGCAAATCCAAGGCGTTTCACTAATGACCCCCAGGGGTTGTGCGGGAGGGGGAGAAAAACAGTCAATAAACTTGTTATATTGACAATAATGATGACATTAGAGTAGACTTTTGTCTTTGTCACCTGCATCAGAGCCGATCGGGACTGACCCGCTCCAAGTTTACCATACGAGCATTTTTCCAGCTCTCACTCGCTCTCTTTGCCACTCTCTGGGAGAAACAAGTGTTACCGGTTTCACCGGCAATGTTCCTTCTTATGCTCCTTCACCTTAAGCCCCCCCTTCCCACCCTCTCTTTTGCCTTCCTCCCTCACGCCACACTCTGCTCTGTCTCTTCGTCGGCTTGTTTAATAAAAAGCGCCAAAGTTGAGCCGCATAAAAAAGACTTTTTTCTTCATTGTTGTTGCTCGTCGTTGCCGTCGTTGTCGACGGTTTCCGTTGTTTTCAGTCGGACGCTCATTTTATGTTTACAAGTGAACGAACTTTGACGTTCTCCCACTTGCTCGCTCTCGCCACCTCCTCACCATTTCCCCTGCTCACACTCAGCCTTTGTTAGAAAGTGTTTCTTGTTTTGTTGTCTTTTTTGGAATATATAATTTAATGTAATTAAAATGAAATTGCTCCAAAAAGAGAAAAAGATAAATGCAGATTAACCTTGTTAGATAACCAAAAGTAAAATTGAATATTTTCAAGTGTGAAAATTGAATTAAATTAAACATAATGATAGATAACGAGGGAGCAGGTTGGGAGGGGGGGAGGGCAAAAATAGAGGGAGAGAATAGAATCAGTTTTTCTGTCTTAACTGGTTGACTTGAATATTCTTAGAATTTGTGAATTTATAAATAGTTTTAAATTTTTTAAAGTCTTTAAAACAATAGAAAATTTAATATGCTTGCTTGATAATATGCTTGAAGATGCTTGAAGGTGTTCTCGGTGTTTTTGCAAACTGTGAACTTAAGGTTCAAGTGTATTCTTGGCTGTGATATGAAGCACCGTCACACGTAAGGATCAAGTTTAGTTAATAAATTCATCGTAACAGCTCGCAAAATTTATCTCGGAATTCGCACAAAAATTTAACATATATAATAAAAACGAGAAATCTAAGCTAACTTCGTCTGTGCCGAAGTTTTTAACCCTTGCAAGAGCTCGCTTAAATATTTTCAAAAAAAATACTCTTTTTCCCATTTTCGGACCGATCGTTCGTATGCGAGCTATATAGTCATCCGATTTGGCGAAAAATTTTTAAAATTATAAGAAAGCATGAGAAACAAACAAATACAAAATTGCAGGATGCTACCATTAAAAACAAAGAAGTTTTTCTAACTAAGACTGTTTTTCAGGCCTATCTTTTGTATGAAAGCTATACCATAAAGTTGTCCGATTTTAATAAAACTTGGTAGGATTATAAAAAGCATAGAAAACCTACGATTACAAAGTTTGGAGACGTTACCATTGAAAAGAAAAAACTTTTTCATACTAAAACTAGTTCTCCGACAGATTGTTCCTATGGGAGCTATAGTCATCCGATTTGGCCAAAAATTTGTTAAAATATGTGAAAGCACGTGAACCAAACAAATACAAAATTGCAGGATGCTACCATTAAAAACAAAAAAGTTTTTCTAACTAAGACTGTTTTTTAGACCTATCTTTTGTATGGCAGCTATACCATATAGTTGTCCGATTTTGATAAAACTTGGTAGAATTATAAAAAAAAATCATATAAAACTTACGATTACAAAGTTTGGAGTCGTTTCCATTTAAAAGAAAAAAGTTTTTCATACTAAAACTAGTTTTCCGACCGATTGTTCCTATGGGAGCTATGAGATATAGCCATCCGTCCCGGTCGGTTCCGACATATTAGTAGTGTGCAGCAAAAAGAAGACTCTGTGCAAAATTTCAGCTCGATAGCTTTAAAACTGAGAGACTAGTTCGCGTAGAAACAGACAGACAGACAGACGGACAGACGGACGGACAAAGCTCAATCGACTCAGCTCGTCACCCTGATCAAGAATATTTTTATACTCTGTACCGTAGGTACATAGAGTATTATAAGTTTGTGCAAAAGTATGTAACATCCAGAAGGAAGCATCTCCGACCCCATAAAGTATATATATTCTTGATCAGCATCAACAGCCTAGTCATGTCCGTCATGTCCGTCATGTCCGTCTGTCTGTCCGTATGAACGCACAGATTTCAGAGATGGTAAGAGATAGAGGTTTGACGTGTATGGGACATATGCTTCTTATATCTGCAGGCAGATCAAGTTTATTTTCAATTTTGGCCACGCCCCCTCCCGCTCCCGCAATTTAGAAAAAACGTCATATCTCCCACAGTTTTGAAGATAGATGGCTTGTTCCTTCTGAACATATTTAGTTATTAGGATAACTTATCGATCCGCCAAAGGAATGAAGAAGATCGGATGAACGGTTTTCGAGTTATGATCAAAAGACAAAATTTCTTGGTACAGAGTATGTTATAGTCGGGCTTGACCGACTTTCTTTCTTGTTGGTTTATGGGGTTGGAAATTAATATTTCTATGCGTTGCGAACTTCTGGGCAAAATTATAATACTCTTTGCAAGGGTATAATAAGAACACCGCTTGTAATTCTCAAGTTGCATTTCCCCCGCATTAAAACTATACAAAAGGGACAACAAATATACGTCTTGCTGAGTTTTAAACATTGGATTGTGTTTTTAACAGTGACTCACGCGAGTGCTTGATAGTCGAATGCGCTTAGATGTCTTACTTGTTGAAGTCTCCCCGAGGTTCCGAGTTCTAGTCTTAGACAAGGTAAAGCTATAAAATGTATAACTAAGTGTTTTTAGAAAGAAGACTTTAGCGTATTAACCACTCTATGGCAGATTGAGAGAGCAGAGCAACAATACTATACATTGGTTGCCCTTCTTATAGTTTTTCTTTGCACCCTTTAGTTCTACTGAAACTTAAGGGATTTGTGAAAATGCCAAAATACACATCTCCATAAGCAATATCTCCAATTAGTCTGCTTAAATCCCTTAAGAATGTGTTGGCCGTTTGTCCAATCCTGCATAAATAATCTTCTGACCTTTCCCCATTCAAGGGAACAATCTAATTTGTAGCTACAAAATACAAAAAGAAACAGAGAAAAACAAATCAATCCGCATAACTTGAGACATGTTTCGCATGTTTTCTTCCACACAAAGCCAAAAAATAAACAAGAACATGTCAGCCAAATTACGTAGGAAAAAAAAAAGGGTAAGCACAGAACGTGTGTGTTTGTCTAATGCAAAAGGGACTCTAAGCCAAAAAGGGTTTTCCATTTACTCACAAGTATTTACTTTCGTCTGACCAGCAAGAAGAAATCTGAGTGCGTTAGTTGACAACCCTTTGGCCCTGAAGAGTTCAGTTCAAAACTTTCTTTCAACCCACAAACCAAAATGGAAATGTCAAGTTATACAACTGTTTCCCCCAGCACCTTTCGGGTTGTTCAGTTCAGTCTAATTAGATGTAAAAGCTTTTACTAATGCGGAGTCTAGTTTCGAGGAGGGACTCCACAAGGCCCCAAGTAAATTTCTTGATTAAAACTTTACATTTTGTTGGTGCCTCTGGGTGCACAATTTTTACAGCTCATTTGCTGCTAGTTAGGCATGCGTCCCACGGCCCCGGTCCAGTGGTACTCCTTAAGTTTGAAATTTTTCAGCTAGGCCTTTTTGCGTTTCCATTGGATATTCCTCATAAATAATGCATTTATTTACTTAAACCAGCCAACGGCCAATTAAATTTTTGAAAAATGGTCCAGGGTGGCGTTTGGAGTGGGGTGGGTGGGAGTATTGGGGGGTTGGTCAGCATCAGATTGCCTCGTTTGAGGCAATCAATCACATCCAGAACAGGAGCAGAACACGTTACGAGACTCTTCAATCTGTTGAATGTCACAACAGGCTGAATGGATACATGAAATTGAAGTTTGTTTACCCCTTTTTCACGGGGATTTAGACCAGCCAATTGAGAGCGAAAATGAATTCCCAAGAGAATCGATTGTTACTTTTGGCCACCTAAGCTAATCAAACAAAATCGGAGGTAGAATTATGCCTAAAGAGCTAGTAAATACTTTTTAACAGCAGGTTTTACTTAGTTTTATTGTATAATTTTATTCGAATTTTGATAGTCGTTACAGAATTCAATATAAGGACGAGCATGGCTATAGTTTTGCTAATACAGTTAGAAAAATGAAAGAACACAAAGGTAAAAAATCAGAACATAGAACTCAACATGAGCATGCATTGTCCCTAAAAGAATACTTGTCATTGAATACACTCCATCCTTCAGTTTTCTAAGTTTTCTGAAATCGGAGAACTATTGTCTCTTTTTATATGGCCCTTGATTTACTCAAAAATGTGCTTCGCACAAAACCAAAATTTTTGTAGTTTAATTCTGAATCCGAAATGCAAAGTTTGAAAAGCTTTTTCATGACTAACAGTTAGCAACGCTGGCGCCAATAATTGGTAGAGGTGACCGGTTGTGCAAAAGCTTTTTTTGAAAGCTACTTCTAGCGGACTCTGCTCCAAGCCCAACCACAAATAATTACACTAGGCAACAAGATCCAGTATACTGAAGAGTTGGTCGCTATAACACAAATCGGTTTTCGAAACTGGTGCATCACGTCTACACTTTACGTAATTTGAGCTCAAAGTTGTTAAAAATTCATATTTTGACATATTTTAGGCTCGTTTTATGGCAAACATTTTGGTTTGTTAAGCTGTTTTTCACTTGTCTGATGTCTTGAAAAAGTTTCTTAACTGAGATATAAGCCAAGTGTAATAGTTAATATGAAATACACAGAAAATATATGAAAAGCTGCATGAGGCTATAGGCTTTCCGAGTTTTATTATATGTTTTTGGATGGCCAACTCTTAGTAAGCTGAGATATTTTTCACCCATCTCATACTAGATCTCAATAAGTTTTGAGAGTACAGCTTTCTGATTCACTTTGTGTTATCGTAAAGTAATATTTCTTAGCTTTAACATCAACAATTGGAAATAATTCTGCAATTTTTTTCAGCGAAGAGATATAATTTGAAATTCAACTAAATACAAACTAAACTTTTGTTGTTTACAAATTTTCATAAGGATTCAATAAAAGTCTGTTGTGGCCAACAAAAGTGATTTTGCATAGCATATTTTTGGGCAGTAGACTATTAAAAAGTTCTTAGCACACGTATTCAAAATGGTTTTACATTGCTTAAGAAAATCGCAGAATTGTTTGGAACACTTTTATTTAAAGCTTAACATTAATACTATAAGATAATACCAAATTGTTAAAACAATAGAACTGGTTTCCCATAAAACGTGTCTAAAAAGGGACACAAAATAGGCATTGAAAGCAACTTTAAGCTAGAGTTGCACTAAATCTAGACTTGATGAATCATTTCTGAAAACAGATTCGAGTTTGGCACACAAAAATCAACTAAAATCTCTAACCATTCTTCGATTTACTGGAAAAGTCTAATAGTCACAAAAACGTCTCAATTAGTATGAGAATTTCTAGACTTGTTTAGGAACCGCTTTGTAGTAAAATATTCATGAAGGTCGGATCAGTCGTTTATACCAATGGCCGATCAAATAGAGAAGACAGAAAAATGTGCTTGTGTTGGTGAGAATAAACCATAACTAAAGACTTAATTGCAAATTTAAATATCCTTTTAATCATCCAGCGGAGCTGCAAAATCATCCAAATGATCATAATTTTTCATATCCTTTCTATGATTTTTAGCTCCGTTGGATGATTAAAGGGATATTAAAGACATATCCCTTCCAATTGGATACCGTAAATCATCCAATGGATATTTTTAAATATTCTGTTTTTTCTCTGTCCGAATAACTTCGGACTCTAGTGGCTATCGGCTGATCTACCCTGTTTTAGAAGCCTTCAAGAAAAATACAAACATATAGAGAAAATTTTTATATATGACTCTTTCGTATGAATTATTCTGAATTTGTTTGAACGTCTAAACTTCAGTTTATCATTCACTAACCAATTGTGTGAATAACAATTCTTCCAAAAATGTAATCAAACACAATTTGTAGCTACTTCAGAACTCCAATTTCACTGTTTCCTCCTGGAAATAAGTTAATTTTATACTTTTGAAAAGAAAGCATTCAGTTTACTTTGATTCGTTTAATCACTTAAGCTTTTGCCTCCAACCCATAAGCCACTTTCCAGAGCATAATTAATTGCATTTCAAAAATTTTATAACCCGGCACACAAACTCCCTCTTGTTTAAGTTTCCGACTGTTCTTCCTGCACTGCATTTCGCGTTTTTGCGTTGAGTTGCGGAAATTTGCAATGCGCTTGGCCAGTGGCCGGCATCAGGCAGCAGGCAATGCACTTTGAGACTTTGTGGCGCCCTCTGGGCTTCCACCATACGCTGCTGCGTATACGTGATAAATGGGCCTAACGTGGGCGTGGTCGAACGGAAATGTGTGCGGTTCCACCTACGCGCGCGCGCGCCTAACGGAGGAGCCCTACTGGACTCAACCAAGTTTTTAGCCCGAGGGCGTTATTTATGCGATTTGGCTTACGACTTTTGGCGCTCACTTTGTTGTCTGGCAAAAAGGGTTGGGGGAAGGTGTTGTTTGCGACCCCTTTCGGGTGAAGATTTGATCAACTTTACCGAGTGTGAAGGCTGCAAACACACACCAAAAAAAAAAAAGAAGAGATTTTTCCGCTTGTTGCTGCAACATTTTCAACTTTGAACTGCATTTGATTTACATGCGAGGCGAGAATGTACACGAGTTGGCCGAGTTGGCCAAAGGAAGAGAAGTTGTCGACATGTTGGTTAATTGGACGCTACAGGGTTTTAGCTGCAGCCTCAGCGCGTTGCCTGCTTCGTCTATCTTTTTGGCTTAATTGAATACATTGTTGAGCGAGTTATGGGTAGATGATGTGGGTCAGAGGCGGAGGCACACACAGAGGGAATTGTTAGAACACAGGAAGTTACGAGTTGGAGCTGGACTTGATGATACAGTTGTAGTGAGATTTGAGAGCATTTTGCAATTAAATTTTGAACTCAGAGGTTCAGAGTTTTATGGAATAATAGGACTTTTGTGAGCCGTTTCTTTCGCACAATCCGTATCCGAACAGTCACTTTACTAGCTGTTTTTCTTTTCCCTTACATTTTTTCCATTTCCATTTAATAAATCACTTAACCCAACCAACACCAACTATAACTAAAAACACCCTTGGGACGCACCCATCTAATCACAGCCTACCTTTACCCAATTAACAATCTCTCGCCCTACCTCAAACCCAACCTCACCTGACCATTACTCAACTTAACCCTTGAGCCGGACCCTTCTTCAATTAGATTAAACTCATTTGCCTGTCTAATTCGCTGCTCGTAAGCTCGTAAACTGAGTCAACAGTGTTTGTTTTTTTTTCTTTTTTTATGGGTTTCTCTGCTGAAAATTTGCCCAGCTCATTTATAGCCCAGATTTTCGGTTTATTTTTTGATGCATTTGCCTCCTCCAGGGAAAGGGACTAACCGCAGCTGGAGCTGGGAGCTGATAAAAAGAAAAATGCTGTGAAACGGTTGCGGAAGTCCGGCCGCCAGCTTTGGCCCACCCCTTCCCTAAACTAGCAACAAATTAAATATGGCGGCAACATATCGTCTGGAAAATGTGCAGACCAAAACAAACTAACAACAAAAATGCAGAGGGGGAAAACCCATCTGAAGCCGCCCAGAAACTTTCGGCAAGGGTCAAAACGTGTGCAGACTGTAAAATTAACGCCACCTTTGGCCAAAGGCTGGCCTGCGATAGCGAAAAAACCAAAACGTGCAGAAAAAGTCAAACAAAAGTTTTGGATTTGAGGTTCACCCACCAAAAGGGTAACCGGCTGCTCCAGCTGCTTCACATGGCCCAAACATCAAACAGTGACTCGTGGCAAGGGGAGCTAATGCCCCTGCCATAATAAGGTAAAGGCTTGGCACGAAAATAGCCAAACCATATACACGAAAAATGTAAACAACATGGCGAAAATTTAATGCAGAAGAATATGAGATGCTCTTTCATGGAGAAAATATGGTTAAGTTTCGGAAATTTGAGGTTCAAGGGTTTTGGGCGAAAGTTTCGATTCGAACCTTGGTTTAGCCCAAGCATTCTACAAGTTTATACAGTAAACGACCTAACAACGATACAAACTGTGAATGGAAATAAGTAAGGAAGTAAGTAATATTCCATTTCGCAGTCTACATATTGAAAATATTTCCAAAGAATTGTTTAGCTCCTATTTTGTGAACCTTTTAATAAGATTTGGAGTCAAGGTTCTGAAAAAACAGGGGCTAAACTGACATTTAGGTCAATTTTTGTTCATGTCTATAATTTACATTTTACAAAATCTAATAAACAAAATGTATGCTTTGGAACAGGTTTAGGTTCAGCTTTTATACCTTAAGAGGTTCGATTCCAGGTTCGGTTAACAGTTGGGTTAAAGTCAAAATTCCAGTTTCGAACCTGTTTGTTTCAAAACCGGTTTGCAGCACTGATTTGTAGATTCATGTGAGAGATAACTCTATGTAGAACATAATTAAGTTTAATATTCCAATTTAATGGAATTGGTCAGTAACACAAAGAAGTGTGGCCTCTTTTGGCAGAAATTTTCTTTCAAGGCACCGACGTTTTACGAAATGAAGATCTCTTTACTACTTTACTTTACTTACCGGTTTGTGCACCATTTAAGAAGGCGTTACCATCTTTGGCAAGTGCTGAAATATACGGAAATATAGGTAGCATTTCTGCCCAATGACCGTAGCTATCGATAACACATTTGACAAATATTTAACATAATTCTGTGAGTTCGTTAAATCTACTTGCTTAAAGACAAAGTACAATAATGAGATATCCAGACTTTGACTATGTAAGATATTGTTTGAGTTCTACGTACTGAGAAAAAAAAACGGAAAAACTACGCTAACTTCGTCTGAGACGAACTTTTAATACACTTAAAACATATCTTTTCTTTTGCATCTATAAGAAAAACCCATCTGATCCGCGTGGTTTCGACATAAAATATACCTATTTGCTAACTTTCAGCACCATAGCTTCAAAACTGAGCGACTAGTTTGCGCAGAAAACAGAAAGACGGACGGACAATGCTCAATTGACTCAGCTTGAACCAAACCAAACTCAACCTTACCCTGCAGTTCTACGTTTCAGTACTGAATTCTTCAGGGCTGATTCAGACCTGAAAGGTATGAATAGCTGAATGCCTGAATTCAGGCATGTTTTAGTACTTCCCATGAAACTCACCCATGAGTTCAGCCCTGAAATCATGCCTAAAATCAGCAGACGTCATGACGTAGTAGGACATCATGCCTATGTTAAATTCATGGCTGAAACTGATATAAGGGCAGGCCTGAATTCATGACCAGCCATTCCATTTCAGGGCTGATTCAGCTATGATTCAGGTCTGAGGCGAACTGAAGGGTAGTAATTCCGATTTTAGCCTTACCAAGTTACAAAATAATGCTTATAATGGAATTTTACTTTGAAAGACTTAAAAAATATGAAAAGAAAGCGAAAGGGGGAACGATCAACGGACTGATTCACAGTACCCACCGTTTTATACTTTGTACCAAAGGTACTTGGCAAGGTATTGCCAAATTATAAGGAAAGCCCAAATTTATGCTGAGCAGCACCGGTTTTGAGAGGTGCAGAGTTTCTTATAGTTGGGCTTGGCGGATTGTTTTACTTGTATGTTATAGTTGGGCTTGACAGACGTTCTTGTCTAGTTTTGTCTACTTTACTTGCACTTCAACTCAGGATCAAAAAGAATATACACTCAGACGTCTGCATCTTAGCGTACACGACCATTAAGGGCTCTAGAGGGATAGCACCCAAATCATAGTAAGGAATGTGGCCATAAGCACCTGGCACTTATCTAGAAACAATCACCTTAATTATCTAGCTGCCACTCCTTTTACAGACTGAACTTCGCAGCCTACAGTTCTTGTAAGGTGTGAACTAGGGATGCCGGAAATAATATCGAAATATCGAATATCGATATTTTTGTCCAAAAAATCGATATATCATTATCGAATATTTTTATGAGGCGATATATCGCATATCGAATATTTTATGGCGATTTTTTTCGGCGATATTTTGCTTCCAGCGTTCGGTCACACTGCTGCATTCAACTGTTTCTTGTAGTTTTTTGGCGAGCAAAAAAATGTTTTAAAACATAAAAATATGTTTACTTTTTAAGATAAGCGTCTTCCCTCAATCCCATCAGAATGTATCATGAATAAGATTCCAAAACTCCTTTTGTTGTAAATGAAATAAAATACATATCTTTTGTTAAACTTATAAAAATACAATTAATCTATTTTGTAAAAATGTAGTTCCTATTATGCGTCAAATGACATCTTAATTACCTCAATAGACCAGCTTATAGTAAAGACACTTAGCCATTTAGACTCATTTTGTGAAAATATCGATATTATCGAGTGTGAACTACTTATTCTACTTGGCAAACTTTTAAGGTTCATTTAGTGAATTTTCTCAAAAACATTCATAACGAGAGCGTAAGTTAAAGTTGGCCCTGCCCGACTTCCAAATACCCGTTACTCAGGGCAATTAGTGTTTAATAACCTTATGCGGCTCGGATAAGTATGCAACGTTTTTTTAACTCTGCCATTTATTATCCGATCTTTATGAAAATTTGTGAGATTGTAGATATTGGCCACATACACTACACTACAGATGAGCTGGATAACTTAAATAATGTAGAAGATATTTAGATTCTTTTTATTACGGAGGCAGGAGGGGGCGTGGCCAAAATTTGGAACAAACTTGATCTGCGTGCAGACTACCCTGCATTTAAAATTTGGTGGCTCTTCTAGTCTCTGAGATCTAGGTGTTCATACAGACAGACGCACAGACGGTCAGACGGACAGACGGACATGGCTATATCGACTCGACAATTGATGCTGATCAAGAATATATATATTTTATGGGGTCGGAGATGCTTCTTTCTGGCTGTTACTTACATTTGCACGACCTAAGTATACCCTTTTTATTCTGCTGTTCTTAAGGCATCGTTCAGATCTATTTCAAATTGGAAAATCTAAGTGGTTTTTTCCATGTATTTGATTTACTCTTGAATGTGAAAAATAATGTGTTCTGTTTGCCAATTCCCAAAGGACTATTGCCCACCCGGTTAGGGCATAATCATAACAAGCGTAAATATGGGGTTGCCCTGAAAATGAGATGCCTGTAGAGTTCGAGGGCGGCTCGAAAATGTTGCTTGTCTGGCATTGGCGTCTGGGAAGTTTTTTTTTTGTATTTGGGGAGGTAGAAAACCGCCGAGCAACACACATTTCCGCATCCGGTTGGAAGATTTGTGGCTGTGTGTGTGTGTGTGCGTGTGTGTGTTTGTATGAGGTAAATGCCTAAACATAACCAAAGAGGGGAAACTTGAACTCACTTAGCAACCTTTTGACGGCATCGAGCGGAAAGTCATAAAAAAATATTGATTTTTGCTTAAAGTTTTGCCTTGCGTGTGCTTTAACACTCACCCGGTTGAAGTGGCGGAGAGGTGTGAAGAGAAATTGGAATGGGTAACTTCAAACATAATTCCATGCCCTGCGACCCCAAAGGACATGGGAATTTTGCGATTGTTGTCGTTGTTGCGTAATTAAAAGCGCAACAAAGAAGTCACTGGAGTACACTGTAAAACACAGCCAGTGCCGGGGACTACTCTAGTAGCTGACAAAGTTGTATCCATATCAAATTGTTCCGCGTGTAGACTAGACTTTCATGTAGAGGTCTATATCATTTGAAGCAGAAAATTAAATAAAATTTGCATGTCAAATGCGCATTAAAAGCGGCACTGAGCATTTTGTCGTGTCTGGTAACCAGTAAACTTGCCTCTGATTGTGACAACAGGCAAAAGGATTTGCCACAGGATGAGACATGCAAGCCAACAAAAACAAGCCAACAAAAAAACAGTGCAAACCAGAAGAAAAAAAAAACAAAGGAATATGCAAAATACGTAACCCAGCGAGAGATATGCACCAGTTTTACCCAATCTCTGAGGTTCGGGCGGAGCCGGCAACAACAAAATGTCAACAGAGCCAACAAAAAAATTGTACGCAAATTAAATTAAAATGTTAAGTCTGCATGGACGAGTCTAGGGAGGAGGCGGACTCAAAGGGCGTCTCTCTGCAATTTTGTTGCTAATGATTTTGGCTTGTTTGGGGATTTTCAGCTGTTGTTCTTTTTCTACCCCGAAAACAAAAAGGCAACACACACACAGAGACAAACAAATTCTAAAGAAATGTTAAGCCGGGAGGGAAATGTATTGCAAGTTTCGAGATCTCCCCCTAAAGCAAACAATGCAATTTTCGTTCAACTAAATTAGTTGTAGCCAAGGAAGGGGCATAGAAGTAAAGGAAAAGTGCTGAAAACTGCTGGGAAATTTGTCTAAAAGTGAGCATTAATTGGCCACGTTGTAAGAGAGAAGGTTTTTTGGGAAGTTTTTGCATTTGAATGGTTTTTGTTTATTAGCCAAATGAAGGGACTATTTACAGGATAAGCTACAAGAGAACTAATCAAGCAGGGGATTGTAGAAACATAATTAAGTAAGGCAAAGCGTTTCAAATTCGAGTTCAAATGGTTTTGGAAGAATAAAACCAAATTTGATTTTACTTGGATACCAAAAAGAAACGAATCTGATATTTTGAGTAATTAGGTTTGATACATAAACTAGGAATATTACACAGATGCAAGTATCAGAATTTATAAAAACCGATACAAGCAAAGTGCATTGTAATTATTACAGATTCTGTTCCTTGGTGCTGCGCTCAACCGATCTTTACCAAAGCTTTGATATATTTATGAATAATCGTTAATACTAAACAAGTCCTTAAGGTACGAACATTTTTGTTTTGCAAAACTGTAAGAGATATGAGAGAGATAAATTCCAGACATTCTGCTACGATGTTCAAACGGTGTTCAAAATAGCGAAATAAATTAACGCAAAGTAGCTCTGACCTGCTCTCATCGTCTGTAGTCTATAGTCTATAACATATAGCTGCCCTAGGAACGATCAGTCGAAAAACTAGTTCTTGTGAGAAGAACTACAAAAGAAGTCTTATCTGTAGGTCAGCTTAGCGAATTGAAAAGAGACATGTTGTCTGAAAATGTATTAACCATCTATTGACTATCTATTAAATTTACTCTTTACCCTTCACTTTTCCCTTAAACTGTATTTTCACTTGTCTGACATCTCAAATAAGATGTCCATATCCGACAATTGTTATAGTAACCCAGAGATATCGAAATCAGAAAACTAAGGTATTTTTCATGCACATCATAAAGGATCTCAGACAAGTAAAATTACAGCTTAAGCGGAACTCAAAAGCACTCAATGTCTTTTACTTGAATAAGCTGCTTGATGAAGCTTAACTAGTAGTTCCCAAGTACTGATTCCGTGGACACTTGTTATTAAATGAACATGCAAAGAGACTTGGAGTGCGACTGTAAAAAATTCTACTGATGAGAAGACAAGAAGGCCCTTGAAACAGTACTGTACAGAACAAGAAAGAAAGTCGGTCAAGCCCGACTATAACATACTCTGTACCGAGAAATTTTGTCTTTTGGTCATAACTCGAAAACCGTTCATCCGATCTTCTTCATTCCTTTGGCGGATCGATAAGTTATTTTAATAACTAAATATGTCCAGAAGGAACAAGCCATCTATCTTCAAAACTGTGGGAGATATGACGTTTTTTCTAAATTGCGGGGGCGGGAGGGGGCGTGGCCAAAATTGAAAATAAACTTGATCTGCCTGCAGACATAAGAAGCATATGTCCCATACACGTCAAACCTCTATCTCTTACCATCTCTGAGATCTGTGCTTTCATACGGACAGACGGACAGACGGACATGGCTATATCGACTCGGCTGTTGATGCTGATCAAGAATATATATACTTTATGGGGTCGGAGATGCTTCCCTTGTATTCATTCATATTCATATTCATTTGTAGTATTTACAGATATTTGTTGATTATTTTTCATTGACAGTTTGGTGTAAAATCATTCAGTGCCGAATTTTGAATAAACCAAAACATTTTTTCAATGTTTTTCAATGATTTTAGGCCACTCAGGGGCTGTTTTGTGACGCTAAAAGGTTAATTTGAAGTAGCTTTAAATTAAATACCAATAAAGTTTAACATTTTGTTGGTTCTTAGTCCATAACAGAGCTGGATCTGGACCAGGTTGCCACCCTAGAAACCTTGATTATGGTTCATACTAGCCAACATTTGTTTCACTAACTAAATAGATCGGCTTTTTTGATTTTACCCAGATGATCAAAGTACTGAATGTAGTTTCCGCCTTTGCTTGGTATTCAGTTAAAGTTATGGTAAAGTGCAAGTCTTACAACATTTTGGTGAAGTCTATTCTCACCAACATTTGCTTTAAAGTAATTAAATTTTGTTACTTATAAGTGAGTATTATGCTAAAAAGGGAGACGACGGTCTATCTGAAATTAGTTTTCTTTTGACATTTCCCAACTCTTTATTTTGGCATTTACAAAAGAAGTTTCATCAATTGTGAATATTCAATTAAATGACCTTCTTTTCACTGTCAAAAAAAAAAAATCACTCCATCTGCAGCATTCCCTTCGCTCACAATAATTTATAATCTCTCAGCTGAGTGGCAATTTGACAGCTGGTCATCATCTCATCATCATTATAATTATGATTATTGAAACCACTCGCACCTATCAACCAGTAATTGAAAATCAATTACACTTAATTATACATAAATAACCCCCCTTTGGCCCAATTGACTTGTCAAACAAAAAAATAGCAACAACAATCGGTGCAATTGTAAAAACTGTGTAAATTGAGAAATCCATAAACAACTTTTTAATAATAAACAAAAACGATGAAATGGAATAACAGAATACATATGTTCATACTTTTCCTATCAATCAAACGAATTCAATTGCATATATTCTGTGCTCAAAGGCAGAGGGAGTGGAAAATATGCAAAGTATTTTTATGCCGGCAAAATATGGCAAACATTATAAATCAATAAAAGGAAAAGCGAGCGAGCGAGTATGTGTATGTGTACTTGGCAAAAAAAAAGAGTAAAAAATACATGAAATCACTTTATGATGTTCTCGTATAAACAACATTCTGACGGCAGGACCAAAAAGGGAAAAATGAATCAAAGTTTGTTATCATTGAGTTTAAACAAATATTTATGAGCCAGAAAATTGGGTTTTTCCTCGTTGGCAAACAACTACTTGACACTTCTTCCTGCTGCCGGTTCCAGGGTTTATTGCAAGGACAATAAAAAGCCTATCACAAACATATTGAGCCATTCCATGTGCATCGATAGACTCCTGAAGGAGGCTCGGCTCCAATTTAATGTGCCATCAATTTTTGCCGCCGTCTTCTTCATCTGATTTTTATCAGCCAGCTCTCGAAGGACCCTAAAATGCCATCAGCAAAATTGGAAAAAATTTATATATACATACAATCGCACACATACACTTAGACATCTATAACTAGCATTGACATTTCGCCCACAAGAAAAAAAAAGAATATATTCCACAAATAGGCTAAGGATGCGTCGCTTTAAGGCCATGAATGCTACGTGAGCGCCTGTCAAGGATAATAAGCAACGGGTGCTGCGTTGGGGTGGGCAGAGAGAGAGAGAGAGAGAGAGTAGGGAAATGACAGTTTGAATTGATGCCATTGAGGCTCATGTTGTTGTGTTGTGTGCGGTACAGTTTAGAAATGCGAGATTAGAAGTTAAGGAATGCTTACTTACAGATAACGCCTTGGAATGGGCCAAGAAGTATTGTTCAATGGGGAAAGTCAAATCAAAATTGATGTAGATTGGTGTTGAGTAAGGTGATTCGAACCTCCTTCTTTGAAGAATGGTACTACCAAAGGTCGATCATGCATTTTCCATTGGTTAACATTTCGAAGCACTCTTGTCCTAATAATCCACATCAATAATTGTCCTAAATTTACTTTTTTTAGGCAAGCTAAAAAATTTCGAACTTTCTAAGAGAAAAGTCAGTTTTAATTCTCAAAATAAAACTATTTGACAACAGGTTCAAACCTAACCTTCTAAAAAGATTGCCGTCTTGGATGATTGAGAATTGTGAATTGATTCCTTCACGTCCCAGCATTCACCATCTTAATCGTTCACACCCAACCTACCTACCACCCCCCACTTGATGTACCTTTTTACTGTCCTCTGCAACCCATACCAACTGACCCCCTAGCTTAATGGCCATCTACCACTACTTTCTTCCTTCGAGCGTGTCAATGGCCTCAGGACAAACAAGACAACAAAAAAAAAACATAAGAACCCATCACATCAAGTCAAACATTTGACGCTTTTTAGGCCTCCTGACTCTGCTACTACTTGTACATTCTCATACATATGCCAGCTCAGTTCATGAATATTGCTTTGGGGGCCACTTCTCCCTTTCTGCAGACTTTGGCTAAATGCACATAAAAAACGAGACTCCGTGCAATCCCTCACGTTGGCTCCCTTACGGCCTGCAAGTCAACCAATTTGCGATAAAAATAAAACATATTGCTCAATAGACAACAAGAAGTGAGAATGTTCGTCAGGGTTGGAGGAGAGGTAGCTTCTTCTTCTTACCCCAGATCCCGGTGGGCCATGCGACGTATGCGCGATGTGAAACGACACAAGAAACTTTCACAGTTGCAGTTGTCACGTGCCGCATTTGCTACCTAAACATTTTTAGCCTTCGACTCGATTCGTATTTTTGTCTCTATTTTCAGTGCTCTGCTGCCAGTGTTTTCTTATGTCTTTGCTATTAAGAAAGGGTAGTGCGGTTTGGTTGGAAAGTTGACATGGAAAAGAAATTTAATTTAATTTAAGAGAAAACTGGGAGAATTAGACAAAATAAATTTAAGGAAACAAGCAGGCCTGAAATCTAAATACGATCATTCATAAGATTATGATTAAGGTTTTTTCTGATCTTGATGTAGAATTGCATTCAATAAAGACAGATGGCGCCAGTGAATTTATCTTCAAATCAGGAAACACAGCAACAGAATTGACTTGTTCCATTGAACTTAATCGATTGCTTGCAGTCGAGCAGCTAAAAGGTGTTATTCAATAGTATCAAATAAGAAAATAAACAAAATAGTTAATTGATATAAACCTTTCCCTCGTTTAACGGCCTCAGCTAAGACCAACAAATAAGGCAGTTAAAGTGTCAAAGTATATTCAAATTACCAAAGACCTAGACGTGTTGTGACATTTCCGAAAACATATTCGTGGTCAGCACATGAAACCTTCTCTTCAATATACTGAAAAATATATATTTGTGTTGTCTTGTGTAAGTCTTTTATGGTATTTCGTTGTGTAGTTTCAATGCGGTTTTAGCTAGAACATGTTCTTTCCGTAGTTATCGATAGTGTGTCTAATATACTCAGCTGTATTTATAATTATGATATTTTGTTAGGGCAGTTATCCAACGCATGCAACTATATATTGGATCGAGAATTGAATCTGCGCATTAAACATTGAATCCACATTTTTTGCTCAGCAGGAGGCTTGTCTCATAACCTAAAAATTCTTGGCGGAGTTCGCCTTGCTTGTAAAACCAAAATCTTATTATGATCCAAAATTTTACGACGCAAAATATTCCCCCAAAGCCTCTGTTTGCACTTATATTTTCGTCAGCTGTCTTTGCCTGCATATAAATCGAGTGTGTTTTGTCCAAATATCAGCAGATCCAGCTATTCTTTTGAAAGCTTCGTAGCTTTAAGAAAACACAGCTCTTTTTCCGAGTCTTCGATACTTTTCAATGCAAGTCTGTGGGAAGTTCAAGTATATGCCAAAAAAAAAAGAATATGGGCAAGCTAACTTCGCTTCATGCACCATCACTCACTTCAGTATCCAAATATAATCCCATTATCTTTGATCAAAAGTAGATGAAGGAAAAGAAAAAAGTTCAGAAAACATACATACAAATGGCAGAAATTGACATAAACGTCAACTCTCGTTCATATTTCTAGATCCTGTAGCCACATTAATTAACCTATTGAAACCAAATTTGATTCTACGGAAACTTAGTTAAATATCGATTACGAAATATTAGTTTATTAGTTATTAGTTTATTATTCTTACTTCCTAGTGCTACAAGGGTTACCTTATATATTAAGGCACTAGTCACTACAAATCAGTAACATTGGTAAAAGTATTAACCTACTTAAGCCTAAAGTTACATTGTTTTTTTTTTTTTTATTATTATAAAATACATTAATTAGTTTTTAAGGAAAGCAAATAGTTTGGCCCTAAATTGCGTGACACTACTAATACTTTTCAGGTGTTGGGGGAGTAGGTTCCACAACCTAATAGTGCTTACAAAAAATTGCCGTTCAGAGCTGGCTAGTGTACTATATGTCGAATTGTAATAAGATTCATGGTTCTAGTTGAAACTAGACTTAATTTGTCATATAAATACGTTGGTTGTCTAGTGTATGTTATCTTATGTAACAGTAATAGAGATCTATACTCGGTCCAGGTCTTAAAATCTAGGTCATAAATCTGTTTGGCAAAGCATGTAATATGGTCAGTTCTTCTCCTATTATATACATACTATATCTTGCAATGTTATTAAAAGTTACATTAAGTCGTCTTTGAGAAGCAGCGTCGCAGTTTCCGAATATTTCTACTCCATAGCATAGCGCAAGTGTCAAGTACGTCTTTGCAACAAGAAGCCTAAGCTTAGTAGGCAAATAACATTTAGTCAATGAAAGCTGCCTCAGCAGTCCGTAGGTCTTTCCAGCTGCTTTCGTCACTTGCTCATTCCAACTCAAAGTGTTATTAAAAGTTATGCCTAGATTTACTGCCTGAGAAACATATTCTAAAGGTGTGCTATCAATATTTAGTTGAGGGAGATCTATCTGTATATCATCTGCATACAAGTGGACATTACAATTAGACAACATATCTGGCAGGCCACTGACATATAACGAGAAAAGAAGTGTACCAAGAACTGATCCCTGGGGGACAGGACAGGTTAAGGTACAAAGTGGACGATATCGTAGACTCCGAAACCACAGCCTGTCGTCGATCACCTAGGTACGATGTGATAAGTTTTATGGCACTAGTTGAAAAATTGTACAATCTGTCTAGCTTTGTGATTAAGATTTCATGATTAACAGTATCAAATGCTTTGCTGAAGTCGAGTAATGTTAAGAAAGATACATTTCCGTTATCCTTCTACTTCTACTTCTATTTTTTCTATATCCAGATTGTTTTTCACTTAACATTTGGTTGCCCGTTATAAAATTACATATTTGATTTGCTATTAACTGCTCAACTACTTTTGATAAAAATGGTAAAATTGAAATTGGTCTACATTGATTGTTTCCTTTTGGTAAAGGAACTATTTTTGCTATTTTCCATCTGTTTGGAAATATGGATGCCGTGAGTACTGTGTTGCAAATGTGTGTAATATGAGGTAGTATTTGTGGAAGGAGAATTTTGAAAAATTTTGTATTTATGTCGTCCAATCCTACAGCATTAGACTTAATTTTAAGACCACATTCAAGGACATCACACTGACTCACACACATAAAGCTAAACCTAGTATCACAGTTACTATTTGGCATAATTTCAAGGTACGGGTTATGGATAGCTTCAGGTACTTCAGAATGCACAAAATTTAAATTGAGATCATTAACGTCGGTATCAAAACCAAAAATTTCGAGAAATTTCCTTTTTTTCCAAAGTCAATTGATAAAACTCATAAAAATTAACTGCTAACTGCTCTTAGTTTTACTACATTTCCACCTTTTTAAGAAAATATGAACTAAAAACTAATCTAGTTAAGGACTGTGCAAAGCGAAAGATCCAAAAAAAATCCAGTAAGACCTTTTAGGGACTTGAACATGGGTATCTTAGATTGGTAACCAAACATCTTACTTCTACACAAAGTTAGTTTTTTCAAGACTTAGTTCTTCATAAATAAAAAGCACAAAAAATATATTCATATGCTATTTGGAATATTTTTGGATTAATATTTTTATTCTTTTTAGCATGCTTAAGGAATAATACTCAATTTCTTTTTAGGTAATATATCTGGGCTATAATAATGACCTTAAAAGATACTAAAAAATACCCTTAAAAGATTTCTCAACAAATTAATCTAATACTTGGTCATGAGAACAATTTTTGTCGGTCCCTGGGGGCCGAAGTTTCTGGTGCTATTCACAAAGATGAATGCTTACTGGTCTGGCCAGATGCTCAAATTGGTTCAACATCTTTAGCACTTTCTTCTATGGAATCAAATTTAATTCTCTCTTAAACACCATTAGGGTATTTCCAACTTCGTCTAGCCTAATCCTTCACTTTAATTCACCTATGTACTATATGTGTTTTGGGAATTTTATTTTCAATGTTAGCAAAACTTTTGGCATGTAGCAAATATTTTCCCCATTGAATGGATGACTAAAAAGTTTCCACCTTCAAAGCGGTGGGCGGTCGGGGGCGACAAATGAAAGAATCCCTCATAGCGTGGCATTAAAATTTATACAAAACACAGATGCAGTTCCACTGCATCGTTTCGTACCTGAACAACAGAAAAAGAGGATTACATTTCATTTATCGATTGATTTGGCAAGCATTTGCCAAAACTTAGCATAAAAGTTTTTCGCCTCCTGCCTGACCCAAGGTAAGTTTTTCCCGATGAATCTTTTAGCTGCATTTGCATCTATTTTCGCATTAGAATGGCAATTGATGCACAAATCGGATAGTTCAATAAGCTTAAATGAAGCAGTGGGTAGGAAAAGGAAATGAAGTGCAACCGGGCAGCAAGGATATTTGAAGGAAACAGTTTGCCATTGCCAGCAGCTGACAGGTTTGTTTATGCTCCAGTTTGGCCACTGTCCGCACTTTAAATATATACAACAGATTTATTTCATTTCTTCTTCATCTACTGCAAAGTTATTTTATTTTTGCCCATAAATTTCTGGTGGCCAATATGCCAAATGGCCAAAAATATACTCGTATAAATTATACATAGGCTAAGGCTGAGTTATCGTCCAGCGCTAGAAGCTGATGCTAAAATATTAGTAGAGAGCAACGCAGGTAGCTTTTTATATAATCAGTCAAAGACATTAAATATGATAAATGACACAGAGAAAATATCTGCCCGGGACCAACAAGTGGAAGTGGATGTGCATGTGGCATGTGGCAAGAGGCAGGTGGACACTTCACCTCGGACTAGGTCATAAATTTTGTTTCGAAAAGCTGACATGGAATATGAAAATCATTCGAAAGGAGGGACAAACCATACGGCTTGAGGTCTCTCTGAGCGTATTAAATGCTCTACATTTGAAGGAACAAATTTTAGTGGGAGGCTTGGAAAGTTTTTAAAGTTGTATGGGAGTGGTATAAGGCTAAAAGCCAGCCAACAAATTTGCCAAATATTCACAGAGAAAACTAAAGTTCAATGAGGAAATTGGTCAGTTTTAAGTGTGAGCAGTAAACAGAAAAGAAAATCCTTAATAACTGGGCTTTAAATAATCCCAAACGATATCTGATTTGTGGCCGGATGTGGTGCAGTGGGTAGTGTGTGTGACATCTAATGAAAAAGTTTCTTCTTTCAAAACCTCCTCTGATTCAAGAAGACCAGATACTGATTTAGGATATTCATACTTGATTTGAGAGATTAAATTGGACTCGAACTGCACGCAAATAAGCTCAACTAGATGTTAACCCAGAATAAGCTTGCTTGCAAGAGTAACCTAACGGGCTCGAGGTCTTTCTTTAACAGACTTCAGTTTCCTACTCAGTTTTTGGGAATCAAAAGGCAACATAAGCGAAAAAATCAACAAAAGAAATTAAAATTAAAGTTACTAGAAGCCTTTCTGTATGTGTGTGAATCATTTTGCCTCACTGTATTGTTAAAAGAGACTTTCGTACTAACGATTTTATTTGCTCTGACATTGGAAATACGCTCTAACTTTAATTTCGATTCAAGATCATTTGATTTAAAAGTACAGATCTGAGCTTGAAATCAGTCTTTTCATATTGATAAACGAATAGCGCATTGTTTAAAGTCGGATCTAGCACAACTCGTACTTAATATTTCAATCCAAAAACGAGATCTAAACAATTTTAATTTTAGCTCGCAGTGGATTTCCTCTGTGTGGTCTTCTAACTCCTTAAAAAATTGACATCATCCCATTTATGAAATAGTAAAATTGTGTTTAACAACTTAAAGCACACTCCAATAATCTATCTTAACACTTTTAAAAGAATGTTAGAGATTTCCGTTAGAAAAGCATTACATTGAATTGCCTAAGGATCACATTTCCAGACATTTTTATGATTATTTAAATTTATTGAATATTTTTATATTTGTTTGCATTTTCTTTTCACTTCCAAAATTTATGGCCATTTTAGAACCCGAATCTGCATATTTTTATGGCTAGTTTAAAAAATTAGTTAAATTTTTATGTCTTTTATGGCGTTGGTTATAAACCATTCCTCCACTGGTCCAAGCAATCAAAAAAACAGTATTAAAATATAACACTTAACCCTACTTTCCCCACCACAGCCAATTTATGGCAGCACCTAGAAGAGGACCCAACACAACCCAAACGGCAGCCATATGTTTCAAATTGACCACAGACATCATAAATTCAGGGATTTAGCCTGTGAGCTCCACACCAAGTGACCACTTCAAAAGTACAAAAAAACTCTGCAAACTCAAAGATTGAGGGCAACGGCAAAACTCCGCGCATAAAACATGAATTAAGGTAATGAAAATTTATTGACTGGCTGCCTCAACTTGCCCATAAAAGCTACAAGGTCATTAAGAATGCATTGCCTGCTAGACTGCCGCCTGCTGGAGGGGCATGTTGACAATTACTCCTTGGGCAGTAAAAAACAAAAAATTATCATTCGAATCTCCCTGGCAATAAAATCAAAATTTGTATGCACCGCGTTTTTCACACCGCTCGGAACTTAAAACAGTTATTCTTATTTATTTTTTGGTACCAATTTTTCATGCTCGTCGCTATGGAAAATCGTTTTCCAATCACGTAAGCACAGCTGGAATTTTATTGCTGCGTGTTTTATTAAAAGAAAAAAACGTCCAAAAATCGCTGAACGCATTTTCGCAGCGCGTTGTAATAATAAAAGTTTTTTTTTTTCCTTTTATTTGCGTCCACCACTCGGCGAGGGAGAAAAGAAAATGAAAATACACCCCAGACAAGCAGCCGCAACAGCCCACCCAAAATCTGTATGCAATCCCAACCCAATATGGCACCGAGCAAAAACAGAGAGTCACTGGGCGAAAGTGCGCTACAGATGTAGGATATATGTACTGAATGTATCTGCATGTATAAACGGTAGACCATATAAATCAACCCAAACGTACACACTTATTTGGTCACAACGCGGACGCTGTATGAAGTTCCAACAATTTGTTGGAGCTCTAAATGCTGGGTAGTGTGAATATGCGATGATATTCGAAGAAAATACCACAAGATTAAAGCCATGGGAACTGGTCACACTTAAAGTAGCCAGGGTTACAAATGGGCACACTAGATAAAGACTGGAGAAATACCACAAATGATATTAATACAAAGGATAGAAATATATTAGGTTATTCTGGTACATGATCAGACGAGTGCAATGTGATCAGCTTTATCGCTGTGCGCTGTAAACGGTAAATTCACATATATTTTTGTTTTAGAGCCTAGTACTAAGGTCGTTCGAATTTCAAATATTTCATTTTTGGTAATTCCATTGTAATAATTTGAGCTTAAAACTCCTTGACACATTTCATTTGGAACCTATTCTATTGTCTTAACTGTTTCGCACAATATTACTCCTTAGCTATAAGGTAAACAAACAATTCGATTTTTTCAAACGAAGATATACTACATATTTTGAATAAATGTGATTAAAATGATTAAACATGCTTCTGACCAAAAATATGGTATATATTCGCTTAAAAATGTTTAGATATATTTGGGATACGTTATTTTCAAGCTAAGATATAGCTCTTAAAGGTAATTTGTAAGTGGTCTACAACAAACAAAATTGTTTTCCACAAAACAAGCATAAAAGGGTCAATAAAAGGCAGGGCCAGTTTTGAACCGAGCCGGTTCAGCAGTAGCTGAATGCTTGTTCAGCAAAGGTAGTATGATTAGTCTCTAAAATTCTAACACATTTCATACAAACATTTTCCAGCAAAGAATTATAAGCAATTGGAAGATCTTAAGTCCTCTGCACATGTTAACTTCTTACAAATCGAAATAAACATTCTAATCTTAAAGTATTTCCATAAGCTAAAATATGCAAAGTATATTCACTCTTCGTCGATTTCGATATTCTCTTGAGCATCTCTGTTATTTTGTTGTTTTTTTTTTATTTGGTGGGTGGCCATGGCATGCTTCCTTGCATCCTTCGCATTGCAACGCATATTTTTGTTTTTTTCGTGTTGCATTTATTTATCATATGTATTCGCTTTGCTTCTGTTTCAGTCTTTCGGCCAACGGGTCGCATGATGAATGCAGTGCGCATTAGAGGAAAGCGACCAGGGAATTTATTTGTTTTGTACTTAGGGTGTCATAAAATTGTTTTAGGGCCAACTTAAATAAAAATGCTGAAAGCTGAAAGCAAAGCGAACACAGAGACAGAAGAGCGTGAATCATGGAAGCGTGTAACTAAAACAAGTGGCGCAAACAAAATGGCGAAAAAATCAAAATGGACCATGGAGGTGGGGAATACAAAATGAATGGATGAAAAATACTTGAAAGCGTTTTGGCAGAACAGCAGAAACGCATAAAGCGTCACATTTTGTAGCGTGTTTGCTAAATTGAAAATGCTTAGGGGTAATAATTTGTTTAAAGTAAACGAGCTTTGAGAATGGTTTGAAAGAGATTAGGGGTATTCAAGTGAAGGAGGATAGGGAATTATCTAACGGCAGTATTGTATTGTGTCCTGAAAAATCCAGCGCAGGTTATGGTTAAGGTGGAGGAACTGTTTTTAAGTGCATTGAACCCAAGGTTTTAGCTCAAACTTTGGTTTAAAACTTATAGGATGGTTAAAATACATCTATAATTGGATATTTGAAGGTAAATCTTTCTTCGTAAATCCGCTGGACCATATATGTATTAGGTCATTCCCTTTTAAAGCCGCTCAACAAAATATGTAAGGAATTTACTGGTGTGACACCGATGCATTACTAATCCTAATAACTATATAAATATATGTATTCTTAGAGTTAAAAACCTTACATCTAAGTACAAACTAAAACTCACCCAAACATGCAACAAAATAAAACCTTGAAATACTCTACCCCTACAATATAAGTAACCATAAATAGGTACAGTAAGTTGTAAAATTTAGAATTAAGGTAACTAAATAAACAAACAATTTTATCTAAAAAAAAAAATTACTGAACAATTATTTTGAAAAGAGGTCCTGAGTTCGATCCCCAGTAAAGGAGGTAGGTAGGTAGGTAGTTCCGGCTGACCCCAGATGGGGTCACACATAGACCTTAGGGTCCTTAATGAGGCCGGGTGATTATTTGGGTACGTTTGTCTTAGAAGTCCAGGAGGATTCTTGTCGTTTTGGCAAATGCCAATAACTGGTTTGGGGGTCTATTGGCCGCTTCCTCCAAAGAAGAGAACCGTGGGGTGTGCAGAATTTGTAATCTTGACGTGGCAATTGCTGGGCAGCTGCAAATTAGGTGTTCTAGAGTTTCTGCGACTCCAGGTTCCATACATTTCCTGCAGGTGTCCTCTGTTGTTATGCCTAGCTTTATCGCATGAGCGGCTGCTAGGCAGTGTCCCGTTAGTATGCCAATGAGCAGTCTACAGTCTCTTCTCTGGAGCTGTAGCAGATAGTGCGTAAGTTTTTTGTCTCTTGTCTTGCACATAATTTTAGAGATTCTGCATCCGCTGGTGTTTTCCCACCTTACCTCCGCTTCTTTCTCTGCTATCTC
The DNA here is from genome assembly GCA_035044985.1 of Lordiphosa fenestrarum. NCBI lineage: Eukaryota > Metazoa > Arthropoda > Insecta > Diptera > Drosophilidae > Lordiphosa > Lordiphosa fenestrarum. The sequence goes on from JAWNNO010003042.1 coordinate 117,315, forward strand.
TTCCATCTTGCTATGAAGCGTCTGTATGGAGATAGGTATGTTTAGTGTTTCTTTTCGGCCGAGTACGACTCCAGCTTTTGCAAGACTGTCTGCCATCTCGTTTCCGTCGATGCCCCGGTGGCTGGGAATCCAGTAGATTTGCACCTTTCTGGAGATGCTGAGGGAATCTAGCGCTTCCCTGCTCGCCAGGACATTTCTGGAGTTGATGGAGTGTCCTTGCATTGCCTTGATTGCCGCTTGGTTGTCCACGTAGATATTTATTTGGTTGTATGGAGCGTGAATTTCCGCCAACTCCGCTGCTTTCCTTATTGCGAAGACTTCCGCCTGGAATATGGTGCAGTGGTTTGGCAGTTTGTATGAGAGCTTTATTTCTGGCTCTGCACAGTATACGGCGGCTCCGACTCCTAGGTCCATCTTTGAGCCGTCTGTAAAGAGGTGCGTTGCTTCTTGGGCCAGTCCTGTACGCCAGTCTTCTGGTCCTAATAGTGCAGATGTGCATATTGGGTTGATCTTTGGGATAATGTAGTCCGTGCTACTATTGATCTCTCTACCAATTATGCTGTGTCCATAGCTTTGTAGCGCCATGGTGCCTGTCGCACATAGACGTTGGGCGGTCTTTTGTGCCAGAAGGCGTGCTTGGATGTCCAGAGGGTTGACACCTAAGATGTGTTCTAATGCTTTGGTTGGAGTGGACCTCAGCGCCCCCGTAATACAGACCAGTGCCTGTCGCTGGGTCTTCTCCATCAGCTTTAGGTATGTGGTTTTCTCCGTGGCCTGCCACCATACCAGTATGCCGTGTAGCAGTATCGGTCGTATTACTGAAATGAAAAGCCAGTGCATCAGACTTGGTGATAGGCCCCAAGTGCTACTCAGCATCTTCTGGGATGCATATAGTGCGTTGGTCGCCTTCTTCACTCTTTCTTCCACATTCGCCTTCCATGACAGTTTACTATCGATTACTGCTCCAAGGTATTTGACGTTATTCTTTGGTGTTAGTGTTATTCCATTTATCTTTGGTGGAATCCATGGCGGTACCTTGTATCTCTTGGTAAAGAGAATGAGGTCCGTCTTCTCCGCATTAATACTAAGTCTGGCTTCTGTGGCCCATTTTAGTATCTCTTTGAGTGTAGAGTCCATGATTGAGCTGAGAGTCGATGGAAAAGGAGGTAAAGTTATATTATTTTTTCAATGTTTTCTGATTTTCTAAACTATTTATAATACTCAGAAAAAGGCAAAGTGAAGTGCAGATTTAATGGGAAGATTAAACTGTCATTTCCAATATATTTTTATTTGTTGTTGCAAAATTTTAATTTGATTTTTAAAGAATGTTTTGATATGCTCGAAATATCAGATGGATATTCTACAAAAGAAATTGATATGCGAAAATAGATTTCTACAGAAACTCACACATGATTGTGTCCAAGATGGAGTCGCAGGTTTGGTGTGAAGTCTAGGGTTAAACCTACAAAAGGGTTTTGGCAAATTGAAATTATGCATAATTAAAGACTCTTGTTTAGATTTGGCTGATTCATCTGGATAAATGCAGTGCATGCATGCACCTGATTGATTCATATAATTTGTTTGTACTTTTCAGATTTCGAGCAACATTTTATATTTATATTTCCTGCAGAAATTTAAGAAGCATAAGTAAGCATAAGTTATGGCCCGCTTTTTGTAAACTAAATCTGCATCTTTACATTTTTAAAGAACTTATCAAAAATTATAAAAATCTACACTCAAATTTTACTTACATTTTGGGGTCTTAGTTATCTACTTGGCATGTTTCACAGAAAAATATTAACCTTTACAAAAAAAAAAACTATTCTATTTCCCAGCCTGTTTCAACTTTCAATGAATTCCACAATTTTCCTTACACTATCAAATTTATAATTATGAAAGATAAAAGTAAACACTTGCCATAAATTATAATCTTAAAATGCGCTTCTGTCAAGTGTCTCGCTCCTGTCTCTGTCAGTCTTCCTTTTTTGTTTTTAAGAAATCACCCTCCCTCTTGTCCTTGGGCTGTTGCCTCTGTGAGGCATTGCATTGTATACACACCGTATATACCTCTTACCTACCTACCTACTTCTATATGTATATGTATCTTTAAGCTGCATAATGAAATGTTTGCAAATGCTTTGCATTGCAAATTCCCAGCCCTCAGGTGTGGGCGGCAGGTAGGTCCCGAGGCAAATTATCTAATTAAAGCAGAACGGACCAAAAAAAAAACGAACGAAGCTGTCAGCAGCTGAAGCTTACAAGCTTAAAGCCATATGCAAATAATCCTCAAAGGAAAAGTTAAAAATTTGCAGAAATATTTATAATAAAAAAAACAAAAAGACGACGCGGACGAACTTTTACCCCCTGCGCTCTGATGAAACGGGCACTAAGCAGCTTTAAGTGTCTGTCAATGTCATATTTTTCGAGAAGCTTACAGCAATTTTTTGGTGCTTGGTAGTGTAAAAGTAGCGATAAGCTTAAAACAAATGCAGAACGGCACCAAAAAAAAAAACAACAAAAAATTAAACAGAAGGCAGACGAAAAGGTCTAAGGGAAAGTAAAGCGCAGACTTTAAAATGTTCTACAAAATTTGTTAAATAAATATTAAGGATATCAATATCAATTTTATACACGTTGTCTCAAACTGAAACTAAAATCAGTAACGTCTTTTTGGTATTTCTTTTTGGTATGTACAGTAACGGATGGGGCGGCGAACGGCCTGTTCGTGAGAAAAGCCTTTCCGAGGTTTTATGGACCTCTAAAAGTTGTCGGTAAATTTTGCAACCGAATGAACCACGAACAAAGCGCATAAAACAGCAGCGTGTGCAAATCAGATGGAAAAAAAAAGACCGGAAGCAAAGACCCAATCTGAGATGGGAAGACCAGGTGCGAAAAGACATTACCAAGCTTGGTAACAGAAGCAACTGGTAGGCAGTATTAGCAGCGGCCAAGACCATTAAGCGGTTGCAACATGCATATCGGGCTTGCACCTAGGATATTCTATCAATAAAAACTGAGTGAACTTTGTACTTAAATTATGTACAAACGGTGTCAATTTCTAAACTTAAAGTATCTTCATGTCTCATGTGTCGAACACTGTAAAGACAGCCTTACTGTCGGGCAGAAATCTAACATGAATAGTCTTAGAACCAGTTGGAAATTTTAGGAAAATATATCACATATTCGGTTGCACTCTTATTGGAGCCTGCATTGTAAGTCTAAATTGGACTTAATCCAAGATATCTTGTAATTATTTTTTCGGCATATTGGAGGGTGTCCCTCATATCTCTAGATATTTTTTTAAATGAATGATCGAACATTGTACTGAACTAAGAGGACTTTTATATCAGATAAAACTCTTAATTTTAACATTTTTTTTTTAAATTTTTTTATTAAAAATAATACGGTATGCTAAAACTATTAATTATTTTACAAATTAAAAAAAGCTGGTGATCCCATCCGCATAGGACTAAAATTTAAGTACATATTTGATCTATGATTTCATAATATTCATTTGGACATGTTATGTACCTCAACCTATATTAAAGATCTAAAAAGTTTTTCTAAATGTGCTGCTTTAGTTTTAACGATTTTACCGTTTAAGAAACTGAAGCTGTGCATGCAATTTAAGAGATGGTTTTGGTCACACGCAGTGTCGATAGATGAGTGTTTTCCACATTCCCCATTAAATGTTTTACTGCTTTGCTTCATAGAGAATCATATTTTGTTACCCATAAATATGTAGTTCAAGCTGCTATCTGGAGTAGAGGTGATGGGCAAGTTGCTTATTTGATGAGTACGAGTTTTGGAGTCCCACTGGGGGAAGCTTAATTAAATTTTTATTGTTTTTTTGCAATCACGAATTTGACTGTGAACTTTAAAATAGTCTAGGTAAATGTACCATAGTGAAGAACGAAAACAAGTGAAAGGGTAGACGACTAGCAAAGTAGACGATTAGCAACTCCTCGATAATTACTCATACTCTGCAGGTGCAAAGCTTAATTAGGGGGCTTTTGAGGTTAAGGACGTATTTGTTATCTAAATGGACAAATCCAGAGTTATCGATAACGACGTGTTCATTCCAGTCCATGTGTTCGTTTTGGAAACAGCTCATAAGGGTGTGTTCAGCTTGGATCACCAGCAATTTGAATTCTAGTTTTATGTTCGATTTTATTAATAAAAAATAATAAGAAAAAGGAAATAATTTTTATTGAAATATTCGAAATAAAAATTATTTAAAAATTAAATTATTTTAAATAGAAAACTAAAAAAAAACGGAAAGTTAACTTCAAAGTTTGTACTACTGTGGGCAAAAAGTAAGGTGAATTTTTTTTGTAAAAATGAAAAATCTTTATTTATTCTTCTAACTCAATTTCATCCCCTTTAAAGTAATCCAATCCCGATAAAATACACTTATGCCAACGTTTTTTCCAATCCTCGAAACATGCCAAATAGTTTCGGTATAGCCATCAGCGCTTTCTTCGATTTTGCTTTTATCTCCTCAATCGACTCGAAACGCGTTCCCCGAAGTGGTCTCTTGAGTTTTGGGAATAGCCAGAAGTCACACGGAGCCAAATTAGGCGAATACGGTGGTTGCGGAACGATATGCGTCGCATTTTTGATGACTTTTTTGCAAGAAATTGAGAACTTTCGGTACCAAACGAGATTTGACTTTTCGTAGGCCCAAATGGTCTTTCAAAATGGTTTTCACAGATCCTTCTGATATTCCGATCATATCAGTAAGGTCTCTAACAGTCAACTGACGATTTTTGCGCACTAATTCCTCCACTTCATTGACGTGTTGGTCATCTGTTGACGTTGATGGTCGTCCGGAGCGCTCCAAGTCATCCACACGTTCTCGACCCTCTTTGAAGTCTTTGTACCACCTATAAACATTTTTTTGTGACATGGTAGAATCACCAAAGGCCTTCCGCAACATCCTCAACGTTTCCGCAGCCGAAATTTCATTCCGCAAACAAAATTTGATGGCACTTCTCTGCTCAATTAAATTGTAAAAATTGTAAAAATCGAAAAATGCACTCTTGGTCGTTTGGAAAACACAAGCGTAAATATATTACTGATAATGACATTCACATGAAATTTGGCACAGATGTCATTAACAGTACTGCCAACTCAAGAAAAAAAGAACTAGCCCGAATTGTAAGGCCCGCGAAGTTTAAATTGACCCTTACACCTTACTTTTTGCAGCACGCTTTTTTAACTAATTTGAAGGACATTTCCACTGAAAACAAACAAGTTTTTCTCACTAAAACTACTTTTCTTTCTCTTTTTTTGTATGACAGCTATACTATATAGCTGTCCAATTTCGACCAAACTTAGTAGTCATCCGATTTTGACCAAACTTTAAAGAATTGTGTGAAAGCTTATAAAATAAATATATGCCAATTTTAAAGAGGTTAACATTGAAAACAAAAAAGTTTTTCTTACTAAGACTATTTTTCTAACCTTACTTTTCTATGGCAGCTATACTATATAGATGTCCGATTTCGACAGAACTCAATAAAATCATGGAAAAACAAAGCAATCTTAGAAATGTACAGTTTGGAAAAGTTTGCATTAAAAACAAAGAAGTTTTTCTCACTAGAACTAGTTTCTCGACCGAGAGACTATGTTATAGTCATCCGATGCGGCCGGCTCTGACAAATGTGCAGCGTATTTTTAACAGAAGACTTCAAGCAAAGTTTGGTTGCGATAGCTTTAAAACTGACTGCACTCATTTTTGCTGAGTGTACATTTTTGTTACAATAGCATAATGTCAAATGTCAAATGAAAAAGTTTAAGGTGCACCTTGAGTGTGAAGAAGAAGGAGAAGTAGAAGCTGCTGGCATGCCTGCCCATGTCGCTTCATAATTAAGTAATCCTCCAACTATGCAGCAGCGCGCCATAAGCTGGCGACTGGGTAACTGGTTTACTATAACGGAGCAACGGAACAGAGAGACAGCCTGGCTACCAAAAAGAAGAAACATTTTTAAGGCCCAAACCGGATCAGAGTTAATACCCACTAGGTAGCAGCCCAAAACCAAGCATATCTTATTACCCCTGCAGAGAGGAGAACATTTTTCCTGCAATGACTTTGACACATGTTATGGAATTTGAATAGATCAGCTTCGGATGGGATGGGATGGTGGGGAACATGATGATGCTGCAAAAACTTGTAAATTGTACAAGTTTTATACAAATGTACAATGAGTTAACATGAAATGAGTGTCAGTTAAATAAACTTGTCGAGTCGTAGAAAATTAATAGAACGAATTTATCTTCCTCCCATTTCTGCTCTTTAAATGCATCCACTGAAAATTGTTACCTCAAATGCCAAGCACCATTAAGTCCTAAGGCCAACTTCGTCTAATCAGCTTCAACAGAAAACTTTGCACCAGCAACATTAGCCGCAACTTGACGCAGTTTAAAAAGAAAACTGGCCAGCTTCAGATTTCCCAGCTGAACCAGGCAGCAAGTCAATAATTTTCATAACTGCCGCTTAATTGAGACATTAAACATAATTGGCCTTAAGTGTGTGTAATACAAGCGACAAGCGCGTTTAAGCCTAGTCGAGTGTTCAGGCAGAATACTAAACAAAAAAAAAGGGTCCATGGCGGAACACAAAATATGGCGAAGTAGTCAAACTCACTTGGTTGATTGACCCCATATGTTAAACAGGGTGCTGCTCACTTAAGCATGAAATTGTGCGAGAGGGTGGGCACCAAATCCGACTAGCCAAGTGTGTCAATAAATTATTTGCGCCCGACTCGCATTCAGGTGTTAAATTGTCTTCGTGCTCAAGGGGGTTAATGCGGCCCTTTTGTAGAATTGTTGGCGCACGTGTTGCGTCAATAAGCGCGAAATTGTACGTACCGAAAACGAAACCTGAAATGTATCACGACAGCTTGGTTGGAGTTGGCCTCCGTGGCGTATGAGTGATTTATTGCCTGTTGACTCGCTTTGGTCAGTTTTTTTTTTCACCGCCCCCCTTTTGAAATCAAATAATAAAGTTGAAATTAGTTGCGGTTCGGAAATGGAAATGGGTGGAAAATGCAGTTGGAATAGTTTTTTTGCGTTGCCACGGAGTAAAAGAGGAACATTTTTTGTTGATGAGTTTGCAAAGAGCAGAAAAGTTTTATATTGGAAATGGGAGAAAGTGGAAAATATATATTTAACTTGTCTGCTTATGTAGAGTTGCTTTACAAAAACAATTGTGCTTCTAGGGCATAGACTATATGCAACTCTGCTAGGATGTAAAAGCTACGAGCACTTTACACTGCTCTATCTGAGAAGTAAAATAAGCTTATGTTAATCTAGATGGGCCACTTAAAAGCTTAGCACAACAGATTTCAACAAAACTGCTCAATAAAAAAAAATACTCTGATAAAATTTAGAATTTCTCTGGAATATTCAATTGCATCTACTGATCTTCAGCCTTTATCAAAACACAAAAATCATTCACTGTCTACCGAATTAATTGACCATGCTGCCATCCTCGTCTGCATATCAAGTTGCCTCTTTGCCAACTCTCGACGCTTTCAAATGCCAGTCACATCAAACCCATTGAAGATGTTGCCTTCGATAACTAGTCCCATCCAGGTGGCCTCCGCACCACAACAGGCAACAACAATCGAAGCCAAATCAGGAAGCAAACGTGAAAAGCCAACAACGGAAATCACTTGGGAGACTCGATCATTATGCAAGGCTCGGCCAGAAGAAGGAAGAATCCAGAGGAAGGGGGGCAGGCATCTTCAACTACTCTTCATGTCTGAGTGTAAGCCGTTTTAATTGCAGCAAATTAAACTATCATTAAATTATGTAAAAAAAAAACCTGTGGAAAGTCTTTTCCCAATCTTCCACGGTTTTCTACCCAGCAGCCATATCAATTACACATTATATGACAGCCCAGCAAAGAAAAAAATGGCAAATTGATTAAAAGTCATTAACATGTTCCATATCACTCAACACACGAGAGGAGGGATGGGAAGATGGGTGAAACTCTGGTTTTCAATTGGGTGTAGGCTTTAGTTGTTATGGGTAGGCGCTGGCCTCTAAGCTACCGAGGCTCGAGGCTACAGAGTTTGTTGTTTAGGGGGGCAGTTCACTTGGGTGCTCAAATTTTATGAGCATGCGTTGATGGATGGTTTCATTGAACAGGATGTTGACATTCTCAGAAAGGCATGCAACATGGGGCAGGGGTTAGAAGTTGCATAAGAGTAGAGTGGAAAAATAAAATAAAAATTTCTTTATTATTTTATGCTTAAATAAATCAGAGTTGATATATTCAACACAATTAATTACAAAAAAAAACACCCTTGCAGGAATGTTAATGGATAAAAATTGGATAAAAAATGCAAAAAGCAAAACATGATTATTTATCAAATAAAGAATAGAATTTTTATATTTTAGTCAAACTTAGCACTCGCGTTCTACCTCATTTCACCTCATTTGAAAGGTTTCAATCAGTTTTGATCTTCAATGGATTTCGTCTAGGTTTTTTTTGTTTTTTTTTTATTTATATGCTGCGCTTGACAGTCATCTCACCTGTTTCTCTCATCAGTCTTCAACGCTTGCTAATTTTCAACATTCTACTTAGCATATTTGCTCAAACTTGATTAATACATTTATAATTGTCACTTAATTATGGCCAAGCCTCGGTATCATGTAAACTTGAAGCACTTTGCACACTTTCCACGACATCAGCAATCTAACAATCTACAAGAATCTTCTGGTTTCAAGTACTCAGATCCTATAATTTTCTAGTTCAAGGGGAGTGAGTGGCGCAAATTGCAGTGTAAATTGATTTTAAATTGTTAGCTTATGAGTTTTTCTTTAGTAATTAACTAAAATCAAGATTCCAACGATTCCTTAAATCATTCCACTTTTCGAAAGCAACTTTAAAATTTCGCGCACAACTGTCGCAGCTCATTAAGCCTGAAAAAGACTTTCGGCTCGCTGTGCCTCACACTCATAAATTAGCAAAACTGGCAACAATTTCATTTCGCTATTGGAATTGACGGCCTGGCCCCGTGACAATCCCGAATCCCAATCCTCTGGCCTGGCAGTGGCACCAACTGGGCACATAAATCAAAAGCAGAGGCACGGCGTTTAATACACTTGACGCCAGATTTCCGCGACAATTTGCGCATGAATTAAACATAAAAGCAAGTGAGGCGAAACTGTAGGGCGTTGGGTGGTGAGGTGTACCCACCACTCGTGGGTTTCCTGGCAAATAAAATCAAAGTAGGTAACACGAGCATATAAAACACTTGACACATTAAAACAGCAACAACAACAGGAACAGGAACAGCAGCGGAGCACATGTGGGAGTAGAGGAGTAGGAGAAATGCTATGAGCAATGTGGCTACAAATTTCCATTTTGTTGCTGCCATGCAAATATGAGACACTCTATAGACAGGAGCAGGATATGCGAACACACACATGTGGGTGTGTGTTTGTGTATGAAAGAGTGGGTGTATCTGTGTTTAAGTGTCGCCCGTACACGGGCATACATACAAATTTAACGAGTCGCATTTATGATACCACAGACAAGTATAATAATTTCAATTAACGACACCCACGGGTGTGTTTGTACGAAAGGCGGTAGCAGCGAGCGGGGTGGAAGCAAATGCGGGGAATGTACCTGCAAGTGTGCAACCGCATGTGTTAGGGATGCTGCCATTTTTGGGAGCAGGTAACAGTTCATCTTGGAGCAGAGTTGGAACTTACAAATAAATTGGGTGAATTCTTGGAAATTTGATTCTTATAGATCCCTTATCTTTCTATTGAAATTGGCCAGGTTGAAAGCTTTCAATCTAAAACTGGCTACTTGATTCCGACATACACCTTTTTAGTTAATACTGATGACAAATTTAAAGGATCAATAGATACAGTCGACGATTTCTGAAAGTTAACTTAGAAAAATCTAAAAATATGTTTTTTAATGAGAGACGCAAAGGCGATACTTGATTTGGTCCCAAACAGAGAAAAAAAAGAACACAAAAAATATACCTCGGATGATTTCGGTATCCATTTGGAATGGATATTTTGTAATATCCATTTTTTGATATTAAAATATCCATTTAATGTTAAATGGATCTTAAATTTTCATCCAACGGAGCTGAAAATCATCCAAAGGATATGAAAAATGCATTTTTTAATATCAAGAAAATATTTTATAAATAACTATACATTCCAATTTGATCTTTTTTAATATTCTTTTCCAATGCAGAATATAATTCTATTGATCTCATGCTGACACCAAAACAGATTTCTTAGGATAATATCGAATACTCAAAGAAAAAGTAGAGTTTCATATTAGGATCAAGAATTTTCAATGTCAGAAGTTCTATAAGAATGAAAAACCTTGATCTAATAGCGAAATTCTTAATCATCTCTATTTGATTCCGTTTTTTATGATCCAAAAGCTTCCTTACATGAATCAAGTACTTAACATTCTCAAGACAAGTAGAAAAATTCTTGAAACTTACTGAAATCCTAGATTGCTCGTTCTTGTATCAAGACCAAAGTGCATTATCAAAAATCAAAATTCAAGGTTTAAGAATCAAGAATGGAAAGAATCCACTGTTATTTTATTTTATAGAAGGTAATTTGCAAACTATGTAGCAAGTTTTGTCGGCTTAAAGACCACTCATCATCACAAACCAACATCGGTGTTTGCCTATCTACAGTCAGTCTAACAGCCGTCTCTATATGTCAGCAATGCCCATAACTACTTGGGAATTTCAAAGCAACATGAGCGCAAAAATCGACGGCACTTTACGCTTGGTAGTTTCCCCACATTATTTTCTCAAATGCGATTGCGCTACACTCTCCGTTTCTTCAACTCACTTCCCTGGCCTCAAAAAACACCAATCTGTAAACGAATTTAGCAGGATTTTAAGATCAAATTTCTTGAAATCTTAAAATCAAATAGAATTTTCTTGAAGAGCGTCTGTTCTCAAATTATTCGATTTGATTTTTCCTGAGTGCAATCCTTTTGTATTCAGAGGAATATGAAAATCGGACACAATCCAAAAAGACATTGAAAGAATGCTGGAACCCTCGATTTAATTGTCCGTCTCCGAGTTTCCGCTTTCGTTGCTGACTCAGCAGCTCTTTGGGATGCGATGTGCTTGGCAAATTGCTAGCGTCGATTGCTCGTCTGCTCCGATATTTTTGCAGATCTCCATCCTCCACACTTAAAGTAGCCACAGCTCACTCCAAAGCATTGTATCTAACTTCCTTAACTTCCTCTGACAAATCACAGCACACTTTTGATCACAATCACAATTCGAAGGCTCATCCCTATTCAAATTTGTTATGTGTTCAGGTGTGGCATAAAGTGGAGCTGCTCATGTGTGCTCTGGTAAAAGAACTGATGGAATAATGAGGAAGCTCTGGCGAAGAGTCAGTTTATGGGTGTGTGCGCGTATGTGTATGTGTGTTAGTAGGTCCCTGAATTACCTGTCTGCGTGTGGGTGAATGTCTTTGCATTATTACGCCTCTAATTAACTAAACGCATATATTTTCTTAGCCACATCTCTGGCCAGGTTTTACAGCCTTTGCCTCATCTCATCAGCATAAAAGTTTTTAATGAGCCATTTTGTTGTCCTGAATGACAGCAGGTGGGCGAAAGGAGAAGTGAAACGGGAAGTAATTCAAATGTGAGGCGAATTTGTTATGACAAGCTCAGTTGACACGTTTTAATTAAATTTAATTAATGCATTCACAGCAGCCGGAAAATTAGAGAGAAGAGGGCCTTTTTTTATGATGTGCGTAATTGAAACATGAGTAAGAGTGTTACCTTGATCTATATACATTTTGGGTACAACACAAAGTACAACTTTAAGACTCAATTAAAGCACAATTTGTTACAATTACCAACTATAACTCTCTGCCAGTTGCTCCTAAATTCCTTTAAAATCAACACCCCAAAATCCAATCAATTTCAAAATTATAAATGCAAATTGATAAAGTCCGAACAGAGTGAGCATGTGACATGTGACAGCTCTGTAGCTCATTGATTACCCAGATGCCAAAGCATAAACAAAAGCCAACCGCATGATAAAGAAAAGCCAGAGAGAACATAACAATTAGAAGTTTCCTGCTCGAATGGAGATAAGCGGACTGGAAGGCGGGGAGGTAGAAAGTCTGGCAGTCGAGGCCCAGGTAAACCGAGCCCCTAGTCTGACTACCAAGGCAGTGGCAACGGCAACTTGTCAGCTCGAATGACGTTTTAATAAGTCACATAATTCATGTGACGACGACGACGATGTGGATGTGGATGAGGATGTGGACGGTGAATGTGAATGTTGCCGCGTGCCCTGAAACGCCAGATTACATGTTGAGCATGGAGATTTCAATGCCGCGTAGACTGTGACAGTGGGTCAAGATATAATTGAAATTGACGTTGTTTGGTTACTGTTAATTAATGTCTCTGCGTCCACTACAATTTATCTACGTATATTTTTAAAGAAAGGGGACAAAAATGGTTGAGCTGACTTCTCAAAGTACGGTTCAATATTCTGTAATTAGGTTTGACACACAAAAAATACTGAGCCAAGTGCGCAGTCCAATGTTAGTTACGGACTCTGCGATGGGGTGGGTTATTTCCAAGCCATTTACTGTGACTAACGAATCATTAAATCACACAAATATCAAAAACTAAGTCCGAATTCATGCAGGAACCAATGAATAATTTCAATACATGGTAAAAAACCGCTAAAGTAAAATATATAGATACTGTAAAAGCATATTACAACATAAAAACTTCAGATGACCTTTGGTAAATGAATATAGAATGTATTGATCCACTTTACATGACTGACGAATCATCAAATCGTGAAAGCAAACCAAATAAAGACCAAACTTAGCTAATATTCTAAGAAACTGACTACAAAATTATACATTTAAGGACGATATATGTCAGGAAAATCAAACCAATTTAGCATTTACATTTCAAAGAAACATAAGGACTTTATTTACCGACGAACCTTTTCGGGCTTTTTCCATTTTTATTTGGTTTATACTTTAAAGGATCTTTAGGAACCTGTAACCTGGGTGTTATGATCAGACGGACCTCCCTGATTGTCGGAACCCATTACAGAAAATACATCTAAAAATGATAATATTGAAGAAAACTACCAAGTGGCCATTCCATTGAACCAACCCTATGCTGTGGAACATCAAAAAGAAACGCAAAATTAAGATTGATTTTGAAATTTAAATTCCTTTGCGATCTATCAGTTTGCTTCCCCATTTTTGTCATACTTTGCACCACTGTCCATCCCATGGAGATTCGCAGCCGTTTGCCCGCAGGGCAGCAACGCTTTTGGGACGCTTTGACACATGCTCCCTCCTGGCTGCCGCAGCGCCATTCCCCCCATCCCCCTCTCACTGCGTTTGCTTGTCAGCTGCTCATTTGTCAATGTAATTGATTTTATGCCTGAGCTTTTGACTAAGGTTGTCGTGCCGTTAAGTTCGAACGGCCCTGTAGCAGGCGCAGGAGGGCAAGGAGGATGAGGAACAGAAGTCACATAGTTTGGCACACCATCCGCATCCGCAGTCATGTATAGGTTTTGTGGCTGATAGTTGGGTTACCTACCTGATATATTATTCGATTACAGTTAGACGTAAATCAAGTGGAAGAGCATGATGTAGCCATCAAGTGGGACGATGGAAAGAAGGTTTGGAAACTATGGGGTTAGAAATTATTACCGTTGACTTTGAGATGAAAACGATAGAAATTGAATATGTGTGTGTGACAGGGTGGACTTGGCATGATGAGTGGCCAGAAAGAAGGTCAAGGGAATGGAAGTGAATTGAAATGAAGTGTTGGAACAAAGAGTAAGGAGAGGTTAGCCCCCCAATTTACCGTAGGTTGACAGGTTAAACAAAATGCAAAAGACACTTACCCAAAGAAGAAGTTAAACCGGGAGCGGCAGAGAGCAGGCGCAGCACTGCACAACAAAAACACATACATACACATTGCTAGACAAGCGCGGGCGCGACAACAGGCAAAATTTGGTAGCGAGAACGCAAGCATGGCGAACACTTTGAACGGCGAGAGCAGCCTAGAATATGCACATGACAATAAATGCAATATTTATGCATTTATTTCAATTAAATTAACTTTATTAAGTAAGCCACAAGCACACACACACACACAAAAAAAACAACAAAAACTTAGGATAAAGGCGGCCGCGGAAGCCAGCCAGAGAGAGAGAGAGAGCGCCCGTGAGAACATAACGGAATCACAAACGCAATTTGCCAAGACGGCCAGCTAATTTCAATTGCCTAATATTATTAATTAAATGCCGCAAAACAGCTAAAATTTAACACACGCGGACTCCGAGTTATAACATTAACTATTTTATTACTTCCAAATGCGCTTAAGAGCTAAAAACTTAACAAAACTTGGGAGCTCGAAGCAAAGCATGGCTGGCGTCAACGAAAAAAATATCGCACTGACAAACTATCGATACTAAGTTCCTATCGATCGGCTTATCCATAGAGTACGTTGCCAACTATCGATATTACTGAACGACTTGATTATCCGTTGATTCGACTTGAGTTTTAAATTTAAATTAACTTTAAATGAAATCTTGTTTAGAATTTAAGCAAAATTATTTCAAAAGTGAGCAATAAAACAAAATGGGTTGTTATATCAACTTGATATTAAAATTTCGCTGAAACACAACCTTTATTCGTAAGAAAGCTATATGAATTGTTCAAATTTTCTTTAATATAACACAAATTGTTTGTTGGAAGGAAAGTTTGACATGTTAAAAAACAGAACAAATAGAAAAGTCTCAAATAATTCGCTGAATTCTTGATTGTAAACAAATGGAAATGTTAAAATTCAGATTTGGTACTTAAAGTAGCAACAAAAATCCCTAAATTAGTTTTGGTAATTGGGTTGAGCCCTTTGATAAAGCTTTTAAAACCTGAGTCAAAAAATAATGATTTTACCAATTTCAAGACTTAAAAATTTCTTAAAAATTCTGGAAATCCATTAAATTGCTTTTGAAGCGGCTCCTAAAAATGCTGATGCTAGCCTCCTGCCTAAAGCGAAGTTTACTGATGATAAAACGGACATAAATACCTGATTTACCCATTAACATTTTTAAATGTCAAATTCTTTACTGTTTGGCCATTTAATATGATTTTAGCCCCAAAAAAATTCGCATACTATGCACAACTCAACTTTACTTTCATTATTCCCACAATGAAGCTTCTTTTCAATTCTAATAAAACTGGTAACAGCCACCCAATCCAGCCCCAAACACAACTTAATTTTCAATCAATAGCCTCAACCAGAACAATGGCCAAGATATACACTCACCTAGCCAAAGGCGACGAGTTAACCGGTAGCCAGGCCATAGTCTGGGAATGGCCAAGCTCAATGTATCTTATGGACAAACACCCATTTGTTGGGCACAAAAATCTTTGGCGCTCATAAATTTTTATGGCTTGTAATTATTTGAGACATCGCGAACGAGGAGTGCGCAAGCGCGCCAGGCGGTCATCAAACGGCACGACTCGGATTTGGGGACTGACTTCTTCCTGCTTTTGTTTGGCAGTATTGCAAGATTTATACCCCAGCGTAATTAATGGCATTGCTTTTTGTGCTAGTGATTGGCTTAGATGGCTTTATGTATCTGTTAGATGCGTTGCAAGTCTGTGCACAATTAGCCGGCACAGAGAGCCGGCATCTGATAATCTGTTTTTATCTTCATTTTTGTTATAGGCTACGCTGGCTAGGTGAGATGGCAGTGGAAATGGCAATTAAAATTTTTAATATCTTCCAAGTTAACGTTTTTGTGTGTGTCGAAGTGTTTGTTTTGCAATGCAAATTAAATTCTATTAAAGAGACGTTATTAAATTATCTGCATAGAAAAAAACTCACATGGGTATAGAACAGAGGTCTAGGACATGGCATTGCTTTAAAATTTAAATATGTCGAGAATATGCATTTAATTATCCAACGAAGCTAAAAATCATGCAAAGGATATGAAAAATTATGATCATTTGATTGATTTTGCAGCTCCGCTGGATGATTAAAAGTATATTTTAGACATATCCTTTCCAACTGGTTCTTTTTGGAATATTTTCTTTTCTGTGTACTTACCTTAGCAAAGAGTTCTTTGGCTTTAACATCAAGAAAACTAAATTGAGGAAGGGTACCATGGAAATTATCTGTCCTTTGTAGATCTGTTCTCCCGATATGATCACACATTTTGCCTACTTCTTCTAAATATTGTTATTATATTTTTATTAATTATACTCTGTACCGTAGGTACATAGAGTATTATAAGTTTGTGCAAAAGTATGTAACATCCAGAAGGAAGCATCTCCGACCCCATAAATTATATATATTCTTGATCAGCATCAACAGCCGAGTCGATATAGCCATGTCCGTCTGTCCGTCTGTCTGTCCGTATGAACGCACAGATCTCAGAGATGGTAAGAGATAGAGGTTTGACGTGTATGGGACATATGCTTCTTATGTCTGCAGGCAGATCAAGTTTATTTTCAATTTTGGCCACGCCCCCTCCCGCCCCCGCAATTTAGAAAAAACGTCATATCTCCCACAGTTTTGAAGATAGATGGCTTGTTCCTTCTGGACATATTTAGTTATTAGAATAACTTATCGATCCGCCAAAGGAATGAAGAAGATCGGATGAACGGTTTTCGAGTTATGATCAAAAGACAAAATTTCTTGGTACAGAGTATGTTAAAGTAGGGCTTGACCGACTTTCATTCTTGTTTTTAATTAATATCATGCTTATTTGATTTTGGAAACTACAAGATATCTGAGTCCAAAATTATCAAAAGAACTAATTGAGTAACACACTCGAATATCATCTGCTTGATAAAATAAGATGAATCAAATAAAATGTATAGAATAGATTAGATTAAATAGTATATTTGGGTCCACTTATTTAGTTTTAAACCAGAGCCCTTGACCACTTACCCGCTGAAATCTGGCTTCTCACAGTGGAGGAAACTACCGGGTTCTAGATTAGCTTCTACATTTCTGTAATAATTTACATTTTTCTCATCTTTTCTTTCAGGCAGCTACAAAAACGAAAACAAGTGTGCTTTGGACGTGTAGAACCTTCAAGTTGGCATTGTACAGGGTGTACAGAGCTGAACCAAGTACATTTTCACAGGGTACACCAGCTCCAATGCGGCGGATACTCGGGAGATAGTCCCTCCGCTGAACCATTAACCATGAAACAGCTTCGATTTGAGTAAGCAACAAAGCTGTCATGACTTACGCTAACGAATGCTTGTCCAGCTCCATACTTTCCAAAATGTGATTGATAATCCTGTGTACACTGAGAGAAAACTCAAGAAATTTCGTATTTTGTTTTTAAATTAAGAACTTCCAGTCTTGAGACTTAAATAAGCTTGGAAATTCTTGATTTAAGAACAAAATTCTTGATTTCAATAACGTTTTGGATATGGGGATTTTTTAAAGAACTTTCAGAGCTCAAATAAAGCATGAAGCGAATGAAAGTAAGTACTTTATGTCCTTAGTTTAAGAACGAATTAGGCTTGGATTAAGAACTTTGATATTATTATAAGAACAAACATACCAGGGGTTACCAACGAGGAGGTGTGAGTCGACTTGGGACCTAGTAAGTAAGGATCAGTCTGGGTCCGCCTTGCTGAACCCAGCTTTCCCTTTCCACATACGCTTCTATAACCACAGGAGAGTTCCTGCCTTCCGAGGAAGCCTAATCAAGCTCGATTTACTCTCAAATATATCTTAATTTGTGCTTAAATCAAACATTTCCTAGCTTATTAAAGTTTTAAGACTGCATATTCTTGATTTAAGTAAGAAATTTCTTGATTTTGAACTTTAGTATGATTATAAGAACTACTTAAATCAATTCCGGCTTACTCTGAAATATGTATTGACTTGTTCTTGAATCAAGAATTTTCTAGCTTATTAAAGTTCTAAGACTGAAAATTTTTAGATTAAGAACTTTAATATAATTATATGAATGAATTATACTTAATTTAGTCGGATCAATCCCGTTTTATCCTAAAATCAATCTCGATTTACTCTTAAATAAATCTGGATTTGTTCTTGAATCAAGAATTTTCTAGCTTATTAATGTTTAAAGACTGAAAATTCTTGATTTAAGTAAGAAATTTCTTTATTTTGATCTTTAATCTTATGTTGAAAATATGAATTTAAATAGCAACGCAATGTGTCTCCTCCCTAAGAATATCCCATCTCTATGTATCGATAGTTTACTGTACTTTTCCCGCTGCGACGCAGTTGATCGTCGCTCTCCTCTCTCATTTTAAGTCACTCACAAATAAAACTGTGCACAAACATATTATTATAAGAACTACTTAAATAAATTCCGGCTTACTCTGAAATATGTATTGACTTGTTCTTGAATCAAGAATTTTTAAGCTTATTAAAGTTCTAAGACTGAAAATTCTTAGATTAAGAACATTAATATTATTATATGAATGAATTATACTTAATTTAGTCGGATCAATCCCGTTTTATCCTAAAATCAATCTCGATTTACTCTGAAATAAATATAGATTTGGTTTTGAATCAAGAATTTCCTAGCTTATTAAAGTTTTAAGACAGAAAATTCTTAGATTAAGAACTTTGATATTATTATAGGAATGAATTATACTTAATTTAGTCGGATCAATCCCTTTTTATCCTTAAATCAATCCCGGTTTACTCTAAAATATGTATAGATTTGTTATTGAATCAAGAATTTCCTAGCTTATAAAAGTTTTAAGACTGAAAATTCTTAGATTAAGAACTTTGATATTATTATATGATAGAATTATACTTAATTTAGTCAGATCAATCCCGGTTTACTCTAAAATATATCTTGATTTGTTCTTGAATCAAGAATTTCCTAGCTTATTAAAGTTTTAAGACTGAAAATTCTTCATTTAAGTAAGAAATTTCTTGATTTTGAACTTTAATCTTATTATAAGAACCACTTATACTTAATTTAGTCGGTTCAATCCCGTTTTATCCTTAAATCAATCCCAATTTACTCTAAAATATATCTTGATTTGTTCTTGAATCAAGAATTTCCTAGCTTATTAAAGTTTTACGACTGAGAATTCTAAGATTAAGAACTTTGATATTATTATATGAATGAACTATACTAAATTTAGTCGGCTCAATCCCGTTTTATCCTTAAATCAATCCCGTTTTACTCTTAAATATATCTTGATTTGTACTTGAACTAAGAATTTTGTAAGGTTTTTGATTTAAGAACAACAATTTTTTGATCCAATCCCGATAAGGCTTAAAACCTAACCCAAATGGGATTAAAAAAAAGCAAAAACAGCTCAGCTTAACATAGTTTTTTGTTAATGCACTTCTTTTAGTCAAATTGGAACCTTAGATTTAATACAAATTATATTTAAGGGGGTATATCCTAAATATACTTACCGAATATACGATTTTGCATTATTTAATGGATATATGTGAAGCGCTGGGCTATATATTTGAAAAACTAATACAGATATTTGTTGACATCAGGGATATCGTTCACATTTTATAGATAGTAGACAGCAGGCTTATTGGGCGGTAGGCAGCAGGTGTGGATTCCTTACTTTTTTCTGCGATCATCCCAATTACTGCGCACTTTTATAGGGGAAAGAAGGGAAAGAATCGGCAGGACTCCAGACTCTGGAAAAGCTTTCACTGCCAATTGATTATAATTCCCAAGTGTACTGATATACCAACTGATTTAGCTAGTATTTTCTCAAAATAGAAGTCGAGTTTGATTAACACCAACTTAAACCGCTCTTATCCCTTCATAACTTATACACTTTGCTTACTTAATTTTTCTATCTATTTTCATCTACCAACTGGTTTCAGCTGCTCATTACTCTGCCAGCCAAGCAGCATTGTTGTTGTCGTCGTCCTCAGCATAATCATCATCATCAGCTGGTTTTATCTGTACTTCACTCCACACTTTCACCCACATCCCAACAAGCAGACGATGACGACAATCATCCAATTTGTCAAAACGGCTTATTAGCGCATTTTGGGGGCAACTAAAGCCCCCAAGAATAACACCCGTAAGCCAACTTGAGGCGCAAATAAATGTCATTTCCATTGATTTGCCAATACAAATGCAATCCCCGATAGCCCAGAACACAGCTGCGCCACTTTTTGCTTATCAAATGTTTGCCGTTTGCCGGAGAGACATGCAAAGTCGGACTGGTCCGCCTGTCAGCTCCCATTGCGATATGGTCGAGACATGAGACCCGGTGAGTGTGGAAATGTGGCCAAGCAGGCGAAGTGTTGGGGCCCATTAAAAAGCACTTTATGGTAAGAAATCATTTCTTTTTGTGTTCCAGTTTTTTCGTGGGCATTCTTTGAAGGCCAATGTATGCCATTGGGGTATGTTAGCTTAGTGGAGGGAGATGTTTAAAGTTAAAGTTGTTGTTTTTTTTCTTCGTCTTTTTTATGTTTAATCTACGACATCTGTTCGCCTTTCGGGGCCCATAAATTTTGCATTTTTTTTCCAATTCCGCCTGGAGATCTGCTCCGCGCTACTCCCGTCTCTGTGGTGTGTTCTACAAATGTTTGACTTAGTTTCGCTTCATTTCTATGGAGGCTACCCGCTGCGTGTCTTCCACGCATGCGCCGTTCGCCATTTCTAACATTGTCAGTGTCCTCGCTCGGTTCCCCCCCTCCGCCTTCTTTTATGCACCGACGAAATAGAAAGCTCCGTTAACTGTTGGTTGGCTTATCTAGCCGAATGCTGAATATGTTTGGTTTGGCTGGCTCCATTTACTTCTTGATGCTGGAAGCCTTGGGTCTATGCACTGAAAGAAATTTGTGAAATAAATCAAGTAGATTTTGAGATTTTTCTGTATTTTTTAAATTATTTATTTAATTTTGGATGTTTGTAGGTTTTTATTGTTGCTTGTGGCCCTTTTAGTCCAGTTTGGTTTGACATTTTTGGTGTTTTTCTGTAATTCGTAGTATTTTTATACCCTTA
Organism: Lordiphosa fenestrarum; assembly: GCA_035044985.1. Taxonomy (NCBI): domain Eukaryota; kingdom Metazoa; phylum Arthropoda; class Insecta; order Diptera; family Drosophilidae; genus Lordiphosa; species Lordiphosa fenestrarum. The sequence goes on from JAWNNO010003042.1 coordinate 138,335, forward strand.
CAAAGGGTATTATAATTTTGCCCAGAAGTTTGCAACGCATAGAAATATTAATTTCCGACCCCATAAACTATATATATTCTTGATCAGGGTGACGAGCTGACTCGATTGAGCTCTGTACGTCCGTCTGTCTGTTTCTACGCGAACTAGTCTCTCAGCTTTAAAGCTATAGAGCTGAAATTTTGCACAGAGTCTTCTTTTTGCTGCACACTACTAATATGTCGGAACCGACCGGATCGGATGACTATATCTCATAGCTCCCATAGGAACAATCGGTCGGAAAACTAGTTTTAGCATGAACAACTTTTTTCTTTTCAATGGAAACGTCTCCAAACATTGTAATCGTAGGTTTTATATGTTCTTTTATAATCTTACCAATTTTTATTAAAGTCGGACAACTATATGGTATAGCTGCCATACAAAAGATAGGTCTGAAAAACAGTCTTAGTTAGAAACACTTTTTTGTTTTTAATGGTAGCATCCTGCAATTTTGTATTTGTTTGTTTCTCGTGCTTTTACATAATTCTACAAGTTTTTGTCCAAATCGGATGACTAGATCATATAGCTCCCTTACGAACGATCGGTCGGAAAATTGGAAAAAGGGTATAAAAACTTCGGCACAGACGAAGTTAGCTTGGCTTTCTAGTTTTTTCGTTGTTTTTGGTTTATCTATATTTTTGTGGTTTTTTTGAATTTTAGAAATTTGTTCATAAAATTTACACCAATTTTCGAAGCACTTGCGTAACTCTGGGTATAAATCTAGCTTTCGGACAAATCCGAAAATCGGTCAAGTCTGTCTCTAACATTCTTAGTACTTGCCTTGTTTGGTATAGAGTAACACTTGGCAATACAACTAGATTCTTTCCAGTATATTAAAGAATTGGTGCTGATTCTAGTTGATTTTAGTGAGCTAAGCCCGTATTATTTGTAATTTGAGCTTCATACTTTGACACAATTTAGACAGTTTTCATGAAGAACCTGCACTCTTATTTTAAATCAGTTGATATTATCATCAGGGCTGCAAACCGGTTTTGAACCGAACCGGTTCGAACCCGGAATTCCGACTTTCAGATAACTATGAACCGAACCTCGAACCGAACCTCTAAAAGTACTAAAGCTGAACCTGAACCTGTTCCGAACCTATAATTTCGGAGCGGTTCAACAAAAACTAAAGACATGAAAAAATTTAACCTATTTCCTAGCAACTTCTCGTCTTATCCTGATGGTTCTGAAAGACTGAGTCTTACAATCGGCAGGAAAGATTAATGCAAGCATCTATAAAAATGTTCAGAATTACCATTAGAATACCCACACAAATATTATTGTAATATTATAAGTATTGAATTATTCACAAAATAAGAGCTTATCATTGCTGTGAAAACACTTTTGATACGTAGATCGAAGCAATTTCCTTACAGTTTATTTCGTATTTAGGTCGATTACTATATAAACTAGTATTAAGCATGGGCTGAATCAAGGTTCGAACCAAAACCGTTGCCCAAAAACCTTGAACCTCAAAATTCTGAACCTGAACCATTGTTAAATTTTGGTTCGAACCCGCGAGCCGGAGCTCCCAAAATATTTTTGGGTTTGCAGCCCTGATTATCATAAAGCATTGCCTGTTAGCCTTAAAATAAGATATCCAATACAATTGTGCGATTTTTTTAAGCGAAGATATACCATTTGGTATAGGCTATTAAATAGACAACTGCCCCCAAATATGCAATGCTAAATCACTACAGTTGGCTCCAGATTTGGATTGAAACCTTATGGAATGTTTTCAAAAATGGTACAAAATATGTTAATTTTGAACCCTTATACTAATCATGTTATATCTTCGCTTGAAAAAAATCGCAGAATTATTTGGAATGGTTGTTTTTAAGTCCCACAGAACACACCCAACTTTGCGAATCACAATATTTTAGCCAGTGGATTGGGAAATAAAACAGAGAAGGCTTATACTCAGTATCGAATCGACAATGCTGCAAAGATGGGAAACGGAAGCGAGACTTAGCGCCAGAAGAAAACCCCTACTCAAAAGTTATGCTACAAAATGGCTGAAAATAACTACTTCCAATATGCTATTGGTGGAAGTCCTCCTGCTTTATTAAAGACTCCATTACCAAAACATAGACGCTTTATGCACATTGTGCAATATGAGGGAACATGAGGACACACTCCACTTTCTCGGCAGATGCCCCATACTATAGGAGCTGAAAATCATCTACCTGGGAAAACCAAGGCTGACTGAGTAGCAATGTCACACGGTGATAAATGAAAGGAGCTGGATGAATTTCGCTTAATACATTAGCCACGCTTTAAAATATAGGGACCAAATATACAAGAATCGTTCTAAATATAAGTCTCATAGTAAACGTCTTATCTTCTTTATGCTGCCTTTAATATTTAAATTGTCTGTTACTTTTATTTAATCATGTTATATGCATAATTGCTAATATTAAGTGCAACCAGCTATGTAAATATCGTTTATCGAAACGACCTTACACTACCGTCAAATTGCCATGCCTATAATAAGCCAAAATAAAGATATATTAAATAAGTAGAAGTGGGAAAGCCCATATATTTGCGAATCATTACCTCGACCAACCGCGCCAACATTAAGAACAAAAAAAAGGTGGTATCGATGGTTTATCAGAGCCAGAAATTCTACGGAGTACCGCTCTTTATAGTTATACAAATCAGTGGCGTCTTTCTTTGGCGGCATCACTTCAATGTGGCAGCCGTCGAACGCGCCAAAACATTGAGGAAATCCTCAAGCCCCTTTACGCATTCTTCCACTTTACCCTGAGTGAAAATGTCTGCTCCTAGATATTCAGGTGCAAGTATTTTCCATGTTGCCATTCAAAGTTCATTTGATGTATATTCCATGGAAGAACATCAAGGTGTACAACATTATAGCAACTCTTTAATCTTATGGAATAGCTAGGCGAAAGTTGGTATATTTTCGTGTGAGCTGGGGAACCTTTTTGACCAGTTCGTAAAATAGGATTCATCCATCTTAAAATATTCTTTAAGCTGGGCAGGAGTTTCCTTGAGCCTGTCAGCCTCCCAGAAACACCCCAAGCGATCTTCTTTAAATAAAAACAAGTAAGGGCGCTGCAGTCGAGTTTCCCGACTACAAAATACCCTGTTCATTTGTTTTCATTTATTTGCTTTTGAATTTTTGAAAATGAATGTAACCGGGTTTTGTAACAGCTATTAAATTTTCATCCTGAATGTAGGCAACACTTTTTTCTAGTCCTGACTAACAACTGGGGGGGGGGGTTCTCTTATCAGCTCAATTGTTTGGCTTATAACACCGGTGTTTTTTGTCCGATCTGATTGTACTTTTCAGAATAGATAGATATTGGGCCTAACTTGATGTATACTTAACCAAGAGGCTCTAACTTGAAAATTGTGAATCTGACGGGTTTTTAGGTCTAGGATCTGACGGTTTTTTGGGGATAAAAGGGGGACGGGGGGGAATATTCCAAACTTGATATGCGTACGGCATACATCTACCTTCATGCAAAAATTTGTGGCTCTATTAGTCTCTGAGATCGACGCGTTAATACAGACAGACAGACGGACAGACGGACGGACAGACGGACAGACGGACATGGCTATATCGACTCGGCCGTTCATGCTGATCAAGAATATATATACTTTCTGGGGTCTGAAATGTATCCTTCTCCCTGTTACATACATTCGCACAACTTCATGATCCCCCCTTTCCCATTTTCAATGGGAACAGGGTATAAAAAAAGAATAGATTAGTTATTATTAATATAAGTATGGTTGTAACAGCCATCCAATGCATTTAGCATTGGCTCTGATTTCATGGCTTCTACAATTGTTCCCATTCCATTTAAATGGAGATGAAGAAGATTTTCCAATAACATTTTCCTAGTTTTCAATTCTATTAACATCTACTACTGTGAGCAAAAAGTAAGGTGTAAGGGTCAATTTAAACTTCGCGGGCCTAACAATTCGGGCAGGTTTTTTATTTCTTGAGTTGGCAGGACTGTTGATGACATCTGTGCCAAATTTCATGTGAATGTCATTATCAGAAATATATTTACGCTTGTGTTTTCCAAACGACCAAGAGTGCATTTTTCGATTTTTACAATGTCTGAGCAGAGAAGTGCCATCAAATTTTGTTTACGGAATGAAATTTCGGCTGCGGAAACGTTGAGGATGTTGCGGAAGGCCTTTGGTGATTCTACCATGTCACAAAAAAATGTTTATAAGTGGTACAAAGACTTCAAAGAGGGTCGAGAACGTGTGGATGACTTGGAGCGCTCCGGACGACCATCGACGTCAACAGATGACCAACACGTCAATGAAGTGGAGGAATTAGTGCGCAAAAATCGTCGGTTGACTGTTAGAGACCTTACTGATATGATCGGAATATCAGAAGGATCTGTGAAAACCATTTTGAAAGACCATTTGGGCCTACGAAAAGTCAAATCTCGTTTTGGTACCGAAAGTTCTCAATTTCTTGCAAAAAAGTCATCAAAAATTCGACGCATATCGTTCCACAACCACCGTATTCGCCTGATTTGGCTCCGTGTGACTTCTGGCTATTCCCAAAACTCAAGAGACCACTTCGGGGAACGCGTTTCGAGTCGATTGAGGAGATAAAAGCAAAATCGAAGAAAGCGCTGATGGCTATACCGAAAAGGGACTATTTGGCATGTTTCGAGGATTCGAAAAAACGTTGGCATAAGTGTATTTTATCGGGAGGGGATTACTTTAAAGGGGATGAAATTGAGTTAGAAGAATAAATAAAGATTTTTCATTTTTACAAACAAATTCACTTACTTACTTACTTTTTGCCCACTGTAGTATGTGCATTCCCGTGAATGTTTTTTTTGATGAAATTCCAATTTAGTTCAAAGTAAATAAAAATGTGACCGTCCGTTCGGTCCTAGCCCAGGAAAGGTCGTATGACCGCAATGCAAATTGAGTATAAAAGTAAGTGGGGTCTCGGGAACATTTGACCCACGTAGGATGGGAACTTTTCAAGTTTTTCCTCGAAGTTTTGAATTGATTCCGGCGAAACCTTTTTCACCTAAGATTCGTGTATTTATTATTCTTTTGGTATGCCCGGTCGATTAGGACTATGTAAATTTGATGCTGAAATTTAGTCTTATGCCTTAAGTATATTATATATCTGATTTATAAGACATTGGCTTGTATACTGGCAATAAATGAATTGAGGCTTAATAGTCCAGTTCGAAAATAAGAACAAATCACAGTTCGAAAAATCTGCAACAGCATAATAAAATTTTGAGCTGAGAAGTAATTAGTTCTGAGTGAATTAGCTAAGAATTTTTACAAGTTTTTTTGCCCAGTGTAAGCCGGACCACATCGCGTAATGCCAAATGCGTGAGCTGTGGGCTGTGCCACACCGTTTGATAGCTTGGCCAGCTTCTGCGGCTGCGGCTGATGCTCCAGCAGCTTTGGCTACGTTTCAGAGATTCTACCGCATGGTGCAGTGCAGCGGAAATGCAATTAACACTTTGGGCCGTAATTGCGTGCCAAATGCATTTGGCTTGGTCCAGCTTCAGCTCCAGCTACAGCTCCAGCTCTTGGCCATTTGATAGAGCTTGCGGCGAGTAGGCTGTGGGGCACCTGGAGCTCAGCCATGGTCCTTGTTGTTTTGATTTGCTTGGCTCATTTGCAAGAAATGTGGCCATAAATCAATTTGGCAATGGTCGTTTGGGGTTTTGTGTGTCTGCTGGGTGGGAGATCTGGTTAGCATTTCTGTGCAGGAAGTGGCTTAATAAAAAGAACTCTCTCAGCCATCTCAGCCAAATTACACATTGTCAGAGATATAAATGCAAATGCCAAATTAACAGCAATTTACCAATTCAGGTATCCTCCTCAATCTGCTCAGTCTGAGCCTGTCTGGCAAACATATTTCCTGTATTAAACGTCACAATTTACCAACATCTAGAACAATGTTTTCTCGGGTCTCGGCTTTTCATTTAACTGAAATTAATTGAGTAATTTGATGCGAAATGCCGCGACACGCAGCCGGAGCGAGCATTCAAAGCAAATTCTAGGAGGGATTGGTGGACGGGAAGAGGGAGCCAGGGAATTGTGGCAGATGCAGATTAAATGGCTGCCAGGCAGAAGCCGAAACGAGAAACGAGGCCAGACAACAAAATTTAATATAAAGCATATTAACTTTGATGGCCAAATGACCGCGAGGCTAAGGGCCACATCATGATGAGGATGGTGATTTTTTGTTCCCCCGCACCACGCCCCTCCCCACCCCGAGCAGGTACAGGCGTTGGCGTTTCACAGGGGGGAAACATATGTTTGATGATGATGACGCGCGCTTTTGAAGTCGCAGGCAGTTAGCGCACAGTGGTGCAGCCACGTGAAAGAACCCCAGCATTAGTTGGCAAATGCAAATAAAATGCCCTGGCCCCACTGTGCCTAATCGGTAGTCGTGGGTTCCGCAAAAGCTTTAAGGCTGCCAACATGACAACCGTTTAAAAAGGTTTTATTTACACCGAAGACAGACCAAAAGTCGAGGGGTAGCCGGAGAGGATCGCATGTTCCAAAGGGGGCAGCTGGACTTGGTTTCTGCCCTGCTCTGACCACGTTCAGTGCAATTAAGTTGCCAACAACTTTGAAATTATGCAATTATGGGTATGAGAAATTGCCTGGAAATTACATGAGGGACTTGACGAACCGCAGCCACCGAGAACCAAGCAGAAGACAATGTGAACGTGGACTTGTTCCTTGGTGGAGTCTTAGTCAGCCTACTTGATTATTTATTAAAACGAAAGTTAAACAGCGAAAGGAAGCAATTTTCCATATAAAAGAAGACCTGATGCTGCCTCCAGTAGCCCATGTAGGAGAGCATCTCCTTGCCTGTCCCGCGTAATTGCCATGTTTAAAGTGTGATTAATTTGTAATCATCAAAAAGGCAAAGCAGCCGGAGTGGGCACCAGGAGCAAATGTTTGCATTTTGAGTAGCAAAATACGAAGGAGCAGTAAGAAAAAAACATGGGGAAATGCGGAAAATCTAGGCGGAATCACTTTAGGGCACTCGCTGGAGGGGGGGGCTCATTGTATGCTCTAAGTAATTGAGTTTGCTCTCTCTCTCTCTATGCCTGGTAGGAAGTTTTGGTATTATGTGTTGGTTCATTAGAAATTGTTGCCCCAGAAATGAGTGTCTTCAACTAAATTTTTCCTAGAAGTATGATACATATTTTCATTTGTGTGGTTTACTAATCATATAGAGCTACGCAGGCGGCAATCAGATGCAAGAACTAACCCCGTACTTAGAAAGGCGGTGCCGAATTCGATTCATTGATTGAAGTATTTGTTAAGCTTGATATGAGTTAGGCTTTGTTTTTAACGAGACTGAACTTGCTACAAGTTTTAAGACCCAAGGCATAAGTTTAAGGGTATTAAGTGGTGCTAATAAACTCATGTCATGCCTACTTTTGGGTTGTTGTTGAAATCTTTAGGCTTCTCAGCGGGAACTAAGAATTGATTTTACTCACATAGTTTCATGGTGAAATTTTCTTAGAATTGTATATAGATTCCGGTTCTGGTGCACGTTTACCACGTTTTTATACTCTGTACCGTAGGTACACAGAGTATTATAAGTTTGTGCAAAAGTATGTAACATCCAGAAGGAAGCATCTCCGATTCCATAAAGTATATATATTCTTAATCAGCATCAACAGCCGAGTCGATATAGCCATGTCCGGCTGTCTGTCTGTCAGTCTGTCCGTCTGTCTGTCCGTATGAACGAACAGATCTCAGATAAGAGGTAATAAGGTAAGAGATAGAAGTTGGACATCTATGGGACATATGCTTCTTATGTCTGCAGGCAGATCAAGTTTATTTTCAATTTTGGCCACGCCCTCTCCCGCCATTATTTGTTTCATTTATAATTCATCAACGTTGATTTAATTTTAAGACCAATCGAATTTATAATATATCAAATGAGAAAGCTAAGGTAACTTCGTCTGTGCCGTGCTCGCTCCAATATTTTCAAAAAAATACTCTTTTTCCCATTTTCCGACCGATTGTTCGTATGGGAGCTATATGATATAGTCTTCCGATTTGGCCAAAAATTTGTAGAATTGTGTAAAAGCACGAGAAACAAACAAATACAGGATTGCAGGATGCCATCATTAAAAACAAAAAAGTTTCTCTAACTAAGAGTGTTTTTCAGACCTATCTTTTGTATGGCAGCTATACCATATAGTTGTCCGATTTCAATAAAAATTGGTAGGATTACAAAAGAACATATAAAACCTACGATTACAAAGTTTGGAGACGTTTCCATTGGAAAAGAAAAACTTTTTCATACTAAAACTACTTTTCCGACCGATTGTTCCTATGGGAGCTATGAGATATAGTCATCCAATCCGGTCGGTTCCGACATATTAGTAGTGTGCAGCACTAGAAGACTCTGGGCAAAATTTCAGCTCGATAGCTTTAAAACTGAGATCTTTTATATCCTTTTTATCCTGATAGAATTATCCACATTACTGTGGAAACTCTTTTCGTATGTGGACTACGAAATTGCATTTCACAATACTTTATTTAAGTAGAAACACATTGTCATTGCTTTGATGGTTATGCGCTGTATGAAAGTGTTCCTATTTATAAAAAGTATTGTGAAATCCCATCCCAACCCAAAATCGAAACAATTCCCTAACAGTTTATGTCGGTTTTAGGTCGATTACTATATAAACATGTATAAAGCTTGGCTGAACCAAGGTTCGAACCAAAACCTTGGCCCAAAAACCTTGAACCTTAACCATTGGTAAATTTTGGTAAAAAAATTTATAGATTTTCACGGAATTTCGAAAGATTTTATCAGCTTTCTTTAAAACATAGCTAGAAGGACGCTGTCTTAACTGATGGGATCAGATAGACTTCGTTTTTCTTAAACAAAATATTCCAATTTTTAAATTTAAGTTATAAGAAAAGAGCCTGTTTTTGTTTCCGAATTTGTAAAGGTTCTTCTTCATTTCAAGATGCAACCAAAATTCAGTCGATTGAAGTCATTTGCAGGGCTGCAAACCGGTTTCGACCGAGCCGGTTTGAACCCGGAATTCCAAACTTTATTTTACTGTGAACCGAACCTTGAACCGAACCTCTTTAAAATTAAAAGCTGAACACGAACCTGTGCCGAACCTATAACATCGGTTCGGTTTAACAAAAATGGGGGACATCAGAAAACTTTACCTTCTGTTTAGTGTTTCCATCTGTTATCTGGTGGGTGTTGAGCAACTCAGTCTTAAAATGGGCAGCAAAGTGAATTTAAAAACAACTAGAAAAGCATATAGAACTACATTAAATATCCCCATCTCTAGTAGCCTGTGTTTTTTAAGATCCTTGACTTCAAAGCTTTTCAATGATTCACATGGGAAACATTTGTTTACAAAAACTACGAAATGGTATTTTACCTAAAAGTTAATTATATTTATAATATTCAATATATCAATGTGTTCCAAAAATTGTTTTCGACCCCAAAAACGACCCGATTTCTATACGATCTGGGCGAAAGCGATTATTAGAACACTTATGATTAAATTAACTTCTAAATTTTAGCAATGTTTTGAATCTAAATAAATGTTTTGCTCTGTTTTATATTAATACTAGCTGAATACCCGGCCTTGCCCGGGTCCTAAGAACTTTGAGTTTTTACAAACCTTTAATATTCTATTCTTCTCTTCTATGACCAGTATTGCGCTCTCGGTTATGTTCACGACGTTCTTCTCGCTCCTCGGCTGTTTCACTTGCTCTGACAGTGGAAGCTCGAGTTCGAACACCGTTTAGGCGGAAATCTTGCTCCTCAGTGGCTTGCTCTCACAGTGGAAGCTCGAGTTCTAAGACCTCGGAGACGTACCTCTCGCTCCTCGGCTGTTTCACTTGCTCTGACAGTGGACGCTCGAGTTCGAACCGCACTCAGGCGATTTTCACGTTCTTCAGTAGTTTCATTTGATATTTGAGTTTGCCGTTTCAAAGCTCTTGGAGCACGTTGCCCAATATATGATTTCTCTTGAGGCATTTTTTACAAATTTATTGACTAATTTATCACAAATTTATTTGACGGAAATGGCAAAGTCACTTTTTAAAAGCAACACAATCGGATGAACGGTTGAATTTTGAAATTTCACAGACATGAGACATTGCCTATGACAATTTCCTGATCGACATGAACATACTGTGAAAAATTTGTGAAGATCGGCTCAGCGGTTTAGACGCCCATAAGAAACAAACATACAAACATACTTTCAATTTTATATATAGTATGTGGATAGATTAAGTCCAGCATGGACTGAACCAAGGTTCGAACCAAAACCTTCTTCCAAAAACCGTGATCCTGAAATTTTTGAACCCTTACCATTGGAACCAGCGTTCCGGAGATCCAAAACAATGTATGGGTTTGCAGCCCTGGTTATTTGGAAGTTTGTAGTTGAAAGCTGAAGACAGAAAGCTGGAAACGGCAAGAGTTCTAAATGTAGTTTACATATCCAAAACTACTTTTGTATTACACACGGTTTTCTGTGCTTAGTTTTTAAAAAAGAAAGCATACAAAATTGAAATGAAATAATTTTAAAAGTGATTTATTTAAAAATTTAAGATAAAGTTAAGAATTGACAGTTTCAAAATCACACTTGAATTAAGCTGGCTGCCTTATATTTTACATCATATCACGTTGATAGCATTTAATGGTATTCTGACACTCTGAATCGTGCACTTGATGGAACACTGTAGAAAACAAGATATTCATTAAGAAACCATTAGTTTGTGTCACTTTCCTAGAAAAAACTCACCATTTTTGGTATTGAAACAGTTCCATTGACTCAATTCACATTGTCCTGGAAAGTTAACGACACATTTGCCATTGCTGGCGCAAATGCTTAGAGCCTGCCGTGGACATTCAAAGTTACATTTTCCCAAGTCGATTTCCTTGCGATGTTTGGCTATAAGTTGGGGTATGACATGGGCCTGAACTTGCGTCGATGAAGTGTCAATGGAGCGAGCCCTTTTGGGATTGCCCACCGACTCTTCCGTTGTTGAGGTGGTGGAAGTGCGTTCCCTTGCCCTGATGGCCTGCTGCACTGCCAGTGGTATATGGGCTTGAGCCTGTTGCATTACATAGCTGACATGTTGCTGCAACTTGTGCAACTTGTCGGCCATATTCACTGGCTGCTGGCCGGGTACGGAGACCACAACATGTGGCACTGGCGGCATTACCACTTTATTCTGCACCACGGGCTGCCCACTTTGGAACAGGGTGGCCGTTGCCTGATGATTTATCACCTTCACCTGTGGATCATTAGTTTGGGACGTATGCGAAACCTTGGGCCGGTCAATGGCAATGGGTTGGACAACAGCTGGGTCTGCAATTGGTGGCAGAAGATCTGGATACGGTTCAACCACTACTGGCTTGCCATTTGTCTCCACATCCACTGCTGATTGAGTGGGCACGTGGCCAGTCAATGTATTGGCTAGTTGTGGCTTGTGTTTTATATGCTGGAGTACATGATTGATGTGATTGGTTATTAGGGTTTGTATATGCTCGGGTAGCTGAGTTGGGGCGGTGGTGGTGGTTTGTGGCTGCTCCACAGCCAAGGCCCATGTGAGACAGGCTGAAAACGGTAGAGATTAGTCGTCGAGGTGAGGCTGAATGAGGTGAGGGTGATGTTCGAATAACTTACACAAAATTAGCAGAGCTCTCATTTTAAGATTCTGATTCTGAAATCCTTGTTTAAATTGCCACCTTGCCTCCACACGCTCAAATTCGTTCTGTGACTTTTCCACTTTCGGCCTTCAGTTTATATATTTTTTTTGCAGCCCAGACGCGCCTTGCTTTCTTTCGTATTTGTTATTAACATTTAAGTATACACTTGTTGGTATGTCGATTTTATGTATATTATTATTTGCCGCTGCATTTTGTTTGGCCAGATGCTCCTGCTCAGAACTGGTTTGGTTAAGCTTGAACGGATCACTGAGCTGAGCGTGTGAGAACAGAAGTTTGCTTTGATCATTTCCTTATGGCATATGTAACGCTTGTATCATTCTGTACAAATATAAAACGCATCGATTTATTATGGCTTTTATTTATAAAGATTTGTGGCTACGTTTCGTCACCGATATTTTGGTTTAGAGTTTGCAAATACAATCACAGGATTGACTGAAATCAAATCAAATAGATCTTAAAAGTGCAATACAGATAGTTGAGAACATGTTACAGTTAACAGACTTAATAAACTGTCTCTATTCTGTGCCAAAGGTACACAGAGTACGGTTATGTGTAAGGAGAAGTCAAGAAGCTTCTTTGCAAGCGGAGCTCGGATTATAGTTAAGCGCATTGGAAATCTGCCGAATCGTGAAAACTGGCGAGAAGGGAGGGAGTATCATCCAAAGTGGTAGATCAAATTTCAATTATATCACCTAAATGTGCACGTAAAATGGAAAAGTATGGACATATGTTGATGAAAATGGGCGTTATGGATTAGCGGTAACTTGAATAATACTCTGCTTACCTGAATTTATCAAAAACTGCCAATACAGGTACCATTTCTTAGGCTTGGGAGGGAGCATCATCCAAAGTGGGAGATCAAACTGCAAATATGTCACCTAAATCTGCACTAAACATAGAAAAATATGGACATATGTTGATGAAAATGGGCGTTATCGATTAGTGGTAACATGAATAATACTCTACATACCCGAGTTTTTCAAAAACTGCCAGTACATGTACCATTTCTTAGCCTTGGCAGGGAGTATCATCCAAAGTGGGAGAAATATGGACATATGTTGACGAAAATGGGCGTTATGAATTAGCGGTAACTTGAATAATACTCTGCTTACCTGAATTTATCAAAAACTGCCAATACAGGTACAATCATAGCCTTGAGAGGGAGTATCATCCAAGGTGGGAGTTCAAATTGCAAATTTGTCACCTACATCTGTACGTAACATGGAAAAATATGGACATATGTTGATGAAAATGGGTGTTATGGATTAGTGGAAACATGAATAATACTCTACTCTAGTATCATACAAAGTGGGAGATCAAATTGCAAATATGTCACCTACATCTGCACGTTAAATGAAATAAATATGGACATAAGTTGAAGCTCAGTGACAAAGTGTTCATAAAATGAAGGCCAAGCGGCAACCAACTGTCCATAAAATCGCAAAATTTGCTTTAATTATATTTTGCTTTGATTATCTTGAAGAGGGTTTAATCGGCATAAGGTGCAAGTCTAACGCTCCGTAAATCCATATAATTTTGCAAAATTCTCATACACAGAAAAAAAAATCGTGATATCCGTGATATCCGGTATTAAATCAATCCCAAAGATTGTCAGAAGTCTGCCAATAGCGAACTTCTCATTTCAAGCACGTATGGGATTGACTTTTACTTGAAATTTCAAACCAATTTGTAAAATTGATTTTATCTCCTCATATTTTTTTCTGTGTATAAGTTTTGATTATGATGAAAATGGTGCAGAAGACAATTTTAGACGGAGAAATAGGAGGTATAGATTAAATGGTCCAAATAACAACATTTTGCTCTATTTAGCCATGAGATCAGTCTACATTAAAGTCAGGTGGTAAAGATCTCCCTTTATAATGAGTTTAGATCAAGGCTGCAAGCCAGTTCGTAAACGAACCCCTATGAACCAGCTCGGTTCGGGTTTTTTTGGGGTTCCGCCTTGTATTATTCGAACCTAAGCCCGAAGTGCAACGTTTTCTCGAAAAGTAAGGTTCGGTTCACCAATTTAAGTAATTTTGTAATGATATATCCAGGGATGTTGTTAATTTCCGTAGAACGGTTTCGACGGTTTGCATACCTGATAAAAAACAGGGCTGCAACCCGGGTATGAACCGAACCGCATTTTTTCAGAAATGCTGAACCCAATCGAAAACTACAAAGAAAAACGGTTCGGTTCGGTTCAGTGCTTTTCTCTAGCCAATGGTTTTTATAAATTTGGGAATTTAAATCGTTCGCTAAGATAATTCTTATACCACATTTCGTTCGACCTTCTACATCCTTGGCGATGCCGGATCGATATAAACTTTAAGGATGACTTGACACAAATTTTACAACTTGAAATCCTCCAAGTCTTTTAAAATTACCCGCAGATCTTTTAATATACCTGACATCAATTTGCATTCTTTCCTCTATTTTCCATTTTCTGTAGTAAGTCTTTAGCTTAATTCAATCTTAGCCAGGAGAGCTTTATGTCGTGTATCATAATAAATAGGGTGTTCCTAGGCTGATTTGGATGAGCGTTCTTCTAGGAAGTCTTAGACAAATGCCCGACATTACAAATTTTGTACATTCTTTTAAGGATTTTAAAGATATTCAAATGGTTTATAGGAATTCGATTTCCAAAGTGTGCGCAAAGTCACATTACAACAGAAATCATAATATTTATTTCAAAATGTGCCTTTATAAACCACTGAACTGAACCGAAAACCATGTAATGAACCGAACAGGCAATTCAGAAACTGTGTGAATAATTGAACAGAACCAGTAAGTATTTCCAATTGGATTGCATACCTAGTTTTTATTCTTTTTAGGCTTGTTTTAGGGGGAACCTTTGCTATTGTTTTATCTCTCTGTGATATATTCTTACAGAATTATGACTGGGCTGTTAAATATACCTTTCTAAACATTTCTGCGTTTTTTTTTAAATCAATGATACACTTTGAAAACATGTGTTAAAAATTATTAAATTATCTACTGCCCAAGAATATGATTTGGAAAAACACAAAAAGGGGGCTAGTCGTTTTTATTATATTTATATTATTTTTAAAACCTGCAGCTTTAGCCGGCTCGAGGTCATGTTATGCTTACGCACAACCTTAAACAGAGATAAAACACCAAAAAGGAATCTGTTTCATATAGTATTTATATTTATTTAAATATCATTTTAACGCCACAAGTCAGGGAAGACTTATAAATTATCGCGTTAGTCTCGAAAATGTACAAGAACAACCATTGTAAAAGCCTTGGTTGGGCATTTTGAGCACTTGCGATTCAAAATTGAACATGTTCGCTTAAGAAACTTGCAGGCAAATATGAGATAGTTTATTTTAAAGCTAAGAATCATAACTTTACGATAATATCTAAACAAACGAAAACTATGTATTCAACACAAGCATTAAAAGATTCAAAATATGAATTTTAAGGAACTGTAAGATGAAATTACCAAAAATGTAGACATGACTCCTCAAATCAGCAACAGCCCTTTAATAATCCATACTTTTTTTAGAGCATCTATGGCAATAGAAGTCATGACAGGCTCTAAATGAACTTGTCCATATCAAGACCAAAAATATTCTAAAATTTCAAGTTTTATTTATTTCAAAGCTGCAAACCGGTTTTGAATGTCCCAGAATTCCGACTTTCAGATTACTGTGAACCGAACCTTGAACCGAACCTCTTAAGGTATTAAAGCTGAACCTGAACCCGTTTCGAACCCAAAATTTCGGTTCGGTTCAACAACAATTATAGTTTTGAACTATTTCGCAGTGACTTCTGGACTATGAAATTGCATTTTACTTTAAGGGCTGTATCCAGAACTTCGAAGTTTTTAAGTAGAAACACTTTGTCATTGCTTTGATGGTCATGAGCTTTATGAAAGCGTTTCTATTCATATAAAGTATTGTGAAATCCCATCCCAACCCAAAAACGAGACAATTCCCTAACAGTTTATGTCGGTTTTAGGTCGATTACTATATAAACATGTATAAAGCTTGGCTGAACCAAGGTTCGAACCAAAACCTTGGCCCAAAAACCTTGAACCTCAAAATTCTGAACCTGAACCATTGGTAAATTTTGGTCCGAACCCGCGAGCCGGAGATCCACGAAATTTTTTGGGTTTGCAGCCCTGATTTATTTAAAAAATAAACACTTTGCATACTTTTTGGTTGTATTAGTATTAGGTATTATGCATCTACAACTTAACCTCTTTTTTGCTGGAGGCGGCATTCTGACTTCCAGTCTATGAAAAGTTTACAATACAAAATGCTTCTAAGAAAACTTAACAGAGCCAATCTTTTAGCAGTGTATAGCAAAAAACGATCCTATGGAAGTATAGAGAACCATTGAACTCCCCATAACCGTTGATTGTTCGCATTAAAACTATCGAAATTATACTATAGTTGCGCTGAGCAGCACAACTTGCTCACTGATCACTGATCTTTCTAATGAACTCAAGCGATTTGGTATCATGATAGACCATTTGATGTATGATAGAGGTGAAAATGGTATGCTTCTTTTAAGACATACTGCTTCCATCAGCTGTAATTGTATATTGATAGTTGATTGATTGATCTTGGTTCTTGGATAAACTTTAAAACCTAATTTCGATTTCTTTTATGCAATTTCCAGTGTTGACTCGACATCTTGTGTCCAACAATGTCGCACCTCGTTCAGCAGAATCCATTCAATGTATCATTATACCCTTGCAGAGGGTATATTGAAATTGTCCTGATGTTTGTAACGCATAGAAGGAATCATTTCCGAGTATATAGATTCTTGATCAGCATGACGAGCTGAGTCGATATAGCCATGTCCGTCTGTCTGCCGTCTGTTTCTATGCTATCTCCTCCATCAGTTTTAAAGCTATCGCGGCCAAACTTTGCACAAAGTCTTCTGGTACAAATACGCTGCACATTTGTTGGAACCGGCCGGATTGGATGACTATAACATATAGCTGCCATAGGAACGATCGGTCGAAAAACTAGTTCTAGTGAGAAAAACTTTATTGTTTTTCATGAAAACGTCTCCAAACTCCGTATTTACTAGTTTTCAATGCTTCTCCATGATTCTGCCAAATTAGGTCTAAATCGCACATTTATATAGTATAGCTGCCATAGAAAAGTAAGGTTAGAAAAATAGTCTTAGTAAGAAAAACTTTTTTGTTTTCAATGTAAACCTCTTTAAAATTGGCATATATTTATTTTATAAGTTTTCACACAATGCTTTAAATTTTTGTCAAAATCGGATGACTATAGGTTAAAGCTGCTATAGGAATGATCGGTCGAGAAACTAGTTTTAGTGAGAAAAACTTGTTTGTTTTCAAAGAAAACTACTCCAAACGTTGTATTTCTTAGTTTGCTACGCTTTGCCATGATTCCACTAAGTTTGGTCGATATCGGACATCTATATAGTACAACTGTCGTACAAAAGTAGAGTCAGAAATGTAGTCTTATTGAGAAAAACTTGTTTGTTTTCAATGGAAATGTCCTTCAAATTAGTTTAAAAATCGTGCTGCAAGGGTATACAAACTACGGCCGAGCCGAAGTTAACTTTCTTCTATTTTTTTTCTCTGATACCTGCTCAGTGATCAATTCTTCTGCTGAACAAGCCCATTGTTTGCCCTCTCAGATTTTAATAAGAATTATATTATATGTAAATTAGTTCCAACTTCTCTTTTTATCTCTAATAAATATAAGTTAGTTGCATTTCTCCAAAATAAAACAAAAGGTATTATATTTGCCTCCTCACCTTGCAGCAACTTTACAATTTTTCTTCAAAAACTGTCCAGCCTACTTTTAGGCGTCGCATAAAATGTTTTCCCAAACAAAAACTGCACACAAAAGTTTTATTTTTAGTAAATTTAATAACCGAACCGACAGGTATCACAAAAGCGCTGACTTTGATGATGCAGCAATTTGCAAATATTTTTGGCAGGTGTTAAAATAAAGGATTATGTTCACTCAGCTAAATTTGCCAAACCTTTCTTTTTTGTGTGTGTGGGGGGGAAGTATAAATACATTGACAAGGCCCAGGCCCAAACACAGTTCGACAGTGGCTGCTCTGACAGCTAGGTTAACCGAACCAATCAAAATGAATCAATTATCGCTGCTGCTGCTGGTTCTAGGTGAGTGGCTGATTGCCAGTTTACTACAATGAATGAATGGCTCTCAAACTGTAATTTTCTGCCAACAGTTTGCACTGCGATTGCGATTACGGCCAGCGTGGTGCCCATGAGGAAAGACCATGATTTGGTCATCAATCCATCGGGAGATCTCGTGTGGGCAGATGAGCTGAATGGCATACCAGACAATTGTGAATTTCATTGCACCGATCAGGAGTTGCCCATTTGTGCCAACAATGGGCAATGTTTGCAAAAGTTTAGCAGCAATTGTGCCATGGCCGCGTACAATTGTCGGCATCCAAAGAAGCGTTTCAATGTGGTGGAGAATTGGCGCTGTCAGGAGGGATGGGCGCCATTGTGTGGGGAGATGGATCGCAGAGAGTTGGGATTGTATTAAATGGTATTTAGGATTCAATAAATAAAGCTATTAACATTTGAAATTAAATTCTATTTAGTTTTAGATCAAGTTCGAAAGGACTCTTAATAGAAGAAGCATCATGAATCTAAGCTCTGACTCTACAATCGAGGCTCTCAATCAAACAAAAACAATAGAATCTTACAATTCCTTACAGATCTGATTGAAAGTTTCCATATTTAGAGAAACGTGAATTGCTTTGCTCTTTAGTATCCCTTATATAACATATATCTAAATGAAATGGTAGAAATGTAATGGTGAAATAGTCTCGGTGGGACCATTAAACCTTTAAGCAAACATTTTGAGTTGTACATTTCGTTTAGTGGAAATAATTATACAATTTTTTGAGTCAGCGTGGTACCTTTTGGTCGCTGTGACACCGGTGCATTAAGCAAATCGGACTCATTTAAACAAATTTGATAAGTTCACAGCAAAAAACGGATTATTGTCTTAACTATTTAAGCATTCTGGCATAGCCGACTCACTAAAATTGGCTTTTACCAGAAATGAGCACTACAAAGTTGCCTATTTCGTCTTGGAAACTAAAAATAAGGGAAACTATCCTCAATATGTCTACGAATCTCTGAATTGAAATTCACACATATGAAATCTTTGGGCTTACTTGGCCCATTCTTAATTTTAAAAGAACTTTAACACTTCTGTGCCTAGGCAGGCTGAATGTCTTCCTTCTCGGAGGAATTCGCACAGGACATTGCCTTATAAGAAAGCATGCCGCAAGGTTTGGTATCATTCACAATGACTATTTTAGAAGCTGTTGAACAGTTTATGCAAATGAAAGCGTCCAGCATCTCCCATGTCACTATCCAGCGCTTAGTAGCAGACGTTTTACAATCCCACACAGAAAAAAAATACCCATAAAGAACCATTTGGAAAGGATAAGTCTAAAATATTCTTTTAATCATCCAACGCAGCTGCAAAATCATCCAAATGATCATAATTTTTCATATCCTTTGTATAATTTTTAGCTCCGTTGTATGATTAAAAGTATATTTTAGACATATCCTTGCCAAATGGTTACCGAAAATCATCCAATTGATATGGATTTTCTCTGTGTAGGTCAGCATTTCCTACCTGACATTTCTCTGATATAGAGATTACTTTGGTACTCACATGTGTACCACTTTCTAAGTGGTTTAGAAGGAATGAACCTGCTTTTATTTAATAAAAGTAAAGTTTAGGTGTTATATGGCATCAAAATTGGTTCTTTTTCAGGACTAAGTGAAGAAGCTTCACCGGTAGTACCGCCTCAATCTAATCTAACCATTCGTGAATCGAACTCACATCGTGCATGGTTCGTGAGTGATGCAAACTGATTCAAAAACCAGAAAGAAAGTCGGTCAAGCCCGACTGTAAGATACTCTGTATCTACCGAAGTTTGTATGTATGTGTAAAGTGCTGTCCATCCAGCCGTTCCAGCCGGTGCTGCCCAGCAAAAATGTTGGTTTTTCCAAGAACTTGACTATCGTTTATACGATCTTCACCATACCTTGGGCATATCGATAAACAATACTGATTACTAAATATGTTCAGAAGGTACGTGCCTACTATCTATAAAATTGTGGGAGATATGACGTTTTTTCCAAATTAAGGTAGGTGTTTAGGAAATACGGCCCAAAAGTAAGTGTTTACGAAAAAATGTATTACTCGAAAAGTTTAAGACATATCGGCAAGCGGTTTTTTTTGTTCGATAGATAGTTGATCAAACTAAATTTCGAAATTTTATTGTTGTTGTTGTTGCCCATTTTTAAAAACATAGATGCATGGTGGCATTGATTCCCAGAGAACGTGTCATTGGAAACAAAAATTTTAATTGAGGTTTTGTTGGGAATTGATGTGGCTATGGTCTGAACTAGGATATCTGGGATCGGTCTATATATAGGGGAGTAAGGGGTTCTCAAAGTCAAAATTTCGAAAATTGACCTATTTTTACCCCTTAAAATATCACTAATTCCGCTATTCATGGACCGATCAAAAATATCCTAGTTCAGGCCATAGCGGCGGGTATTACGAGCAATTGAAATATAAGAAAATCGGTCAACAAATGGCATCGCAATCCGAGCCACCAGGTTGAAAAAAGTGGTTCCGAGATAATCGCACTTAAAGTTTCGTTTTTAGTGATATTATTGACATTATAATGCTTTAAGCCACAAAAAAAAAAATCGAAATTTTGAAAATGTTTTCCTACCTTAAAGGAGCAGCAGGAGGCGTGGCAAAAATTGAAATATAAAGAAAGAAGTAAGAAATCCAAGTTGTTCCCTCTTGCTGTGTTTATGCGTGTGCATCAGCGTGTGGACGCCGATAAAGTCCTTAACAAATCGCATCATAAATGATGCCTTGACGGGTGTACATAACAAATTTAAAAATCAAAAAATTTTAATTCATGTTTTTCTGCCTGCGCATTGGCTTCAAAGTATCCAAAAATATTACATATACGACACGTTTGCCCCTTCGAAATTCCGTCAACACATTCTACGTATCATTTTAAAAGTTGTCAAATCGAAATTCCGTCAACACATTCTCCATATCATTTTAAAAGTTGTCAAATTGGAATTTAATTGGTTAACAAATAGATACGGAGCAGGAATCAAATGTATTTTTGGTGGGCACTCTTAGGCCCAATTCTGCCGGGGCGAGCCAGGCTCGCAGGTTGGAGTCCGCATGGTCCACGAGCGGGGTTCCCATCAAGACTTTCCAAAATATTAAGAAGCAATTAATAAAAGACTCCTTAAACACATACCATACCATTTTGTTAATTTCTTACACATAAAGCGATGTCTTTTAATACTTTACAACATAGGTACAAAGAGTTCAATGGGGTTGTGCAAATGTATGCAACTGGGAGAAGGAATATATTCTATATATTCTAATTCAGCAGGTGATTGTGCAATAAATTGCTATTACGCAACCCCCCTGGCACTTCAAAAATCAAATAATAGATACACACCTTAGATCCTTTAACAAATTTAACACAAGCAAAGAAATCTTCATAAGAGAATTCAACGAAACAAAACACAACCTAAGCAACCATACATTTATATATACCGACGGATCTTTAAACAAAAATGTAACAGGATATGCAATAACCACCGAGGAGAAAGCTCTTAAGCTAGCGATTTTGCCAAGCTACTCATCTGTATATACTGCGGAGATAATAGCTTTACCAGATGCAGTACAAATAGCAGTTAAAAAAAGAGAGGCAAAATATGCATATGCTCTGACTCACTATCAGCTGTTGATGCGATTCAGAACATAGACAACTCATCCTCTTACCCTGCAGCTACAGGATCACTCTTAATTAGGTACTTCCCAAAAATAAAAATCCTCTGGATACCTAGTCATGTTGGAATATTAGGGAATGAATATGCAGACAAAGAAGCGAAAAGAGCAACAACATCACCCCTTATCACATCACCAAACATTAATAAAACAGACATTAATAGATACATAAAACATGCTCTTTCAAATAATAATACAAACCTAATACAGAACACTTCACTCTGGTACCAGTCCATAAATCAGAACAAAAACAATATAGACCACTACATCAAGCAGGCAGAAATCAGTCGCCTACCAAGAAAAGAACAGGTAAAACTGATCAGACTACGGCTTGGACATACAAGGCTCACCCACGAGTACAGATTTGCACAAAACAATAACAACAATAGTAACAACTGTCATCTCTGCAACACAACTGAATCTATGAATGTATTATATATCACTGCAAAGACAAAGGCACAGCTTCACAGACCGCAACCTAACCACCCTCCTTAAAAATCCTTCTGCAAAAAACCTTTTAGACATCATTCAATTTCTCAAATCGTCCAACATTATTCACTTAATTTAATCAAAATTATCATCTATATATATAGTTATAATACACTTTAACTTGTTCTAAGTTACTACACATTGTACATAATCACAAATATCAGCCGAAAGCCGCAGTAGCTATGGCTGTCTCCCCTCTGTAGCTTTAGTTTGTAACTATAAGCATACAGCATATAAATAAATAAATAAATATTAAAAGTATTTTTTTCAACAGTCATGATACCTTTTTGCCAAATGTTGTGACTTCAAACCAAGTCTACGCCAACTACTTTAAACTTAAAATTGTAAACAAGGGCAACAGTACGTATGAGTGATAAACTTGAAATCCATTGCGCAGACACTAGCACCCATCTTGATATATTTCTTTTTTTTTATGCCTTTTTTAAAACAAAACGCATCGTATAAGAATCGATTATTATGACCTTTCATTGTTACCACACATCAAATGTCCGCCCTAGTGTGCATGTAGCTGTCTGATGCCAACACAATCGTTCGACGCACAACAATCATTTGTAGTTATGCTCAATTCAGGAAGAGACTTAGAAAAGAAAGAGTAGAGTTGTTAGTTTGTTAGACAGACTTTGCGCGAAACAGCAACAAATGCGCCCGAAGCGTATAGCGCGTGGGCAACCCTGATATAGATTATCTTTACTCCAAAGAATTCATTTAAAATTTTAGGATTTTGTTAAGATTTTCATAATTATACTCTGTACCGAAGGTACATAGAGTATTATAAGTTTGTGCAAAAGTATGTAACATCCAGAAGGAAGCACCTCCGACCCCATAAAGTATATATATTCTTGATCAGCATCAACAGCCGAGTCGATATAGCCATGTCCGTCTGTCCGTCCGTCTGTCTGTCCGTATGAACGCACAGATCTCAGAGATGGTAAGAGATAGAGGTTTGACATGTATGGGACATATGCTTCTTATGTCTGCAGGCAGATCAAGTTTATTTTCAATTTTGGCCACGCCCCCTCCCGCCCCCGCAATTGAGAAAAAACGTCATATCTCCCACAGTTTTGAAGATAGATGGCTTGTTCCTTCTGGACATATTTAGTTATTAGAATAACTTATCGATCCGCCAAAGGAATGAAGAAGATCGGATGAACGGTTTTCGAGTTATGATCAAAATACAAAATTTCTTGGTACAGAGTATGTTATAGTCGGGCTTGACCGACTTTCTTTCTTGTTTTTTAATAAACTTTTAAATCATTCTTTAACTACTTTCTACGAAATCATATTTTCATTCAACGGAATGTTACTTTTCTTAACTTCTGGGAACTCTACGAGTATGGAAGTAGTTTTACAAAAAGGGATATTATTATTTTACAAGAATCGTTTGGCAGAAATGAGAAAAAATCTATGGCCCAATAGTGTCTATAACTCTTTACATTTGGTACATTTGGGCCAAGTCAATATCCTCTCAATCTCTGCTTCCAATCGCACATGAAGGGACCTACAGCTAAAGCCGAATTCGAACGGCAAAGTTTGAGAAGCTTTTTCAAAGCTGGCGCCAATAGCTTGTGAAGGTGAACGGGAATATAAGTTTTTAAAGATAAAACTTGTTCGTTTGATGTTGTATAACTTTAAGTGGCTTAAATAGAATGATTGTTTGACTGAATGATTTTATTTGAATGACATTTCTGATACAACTTAAGTCACTTTTTTATATTCCTAAGTCTGCAGATCCTCCTGCATGCAACGTCTTACACACAATCCCATGCGGCAGATATCCTCATCGACGGTGCGGAAGGACAGATCACGATGCTTGCAGTTGAAAGTGTCCATGACACATTGATTGGCAAACTCATGAACACAAATGCCATTGTAGGCACAAATGGGCATAAATTCATGCTTAGTGCAGAGCTGATCGCAATCTTCGGGGGGAGTAGGACTGAGTGGCATGGGCGAGTCGGTGGTCAAGCCGGTGGTGAGTAAGTGATGACAATTCTTGGAGGGCACACGTTTGGGTTGATTGGTCACACCCATTGCAACCATGGCTCTTGTAGTTCTTAGCTTGTTGAGAGGTATCACCACCTCATGCATCATGCCCTTACTTGGTTTAATCTCCTCTACACGAGCCACCTCCACCTTTGGCTGATCCTGCATGATGACTGGTTTACCATTGGACAGCAACGGTACTTGAAGTGTTACCCGACCGATCTCTGTATGCGGCAACACCTGCGCTGTGATCAGCACAGAACACAGCAGCACTGAAATCCAAACAACACACGAAATTAAACGAAAAGTTAACATTTGGCTAATAAATGCCCACCTGATGCGGCCATACGTAAACTCAGCTTAAGCATCTTGAAAGAATCACTCCAAAGACTTCAGTGTCCTTGGTTGGCCTTAAGCAGTAGCTTTTATACGAAAGCCAAATCCACAAATAACAAAACCCCAACCTGTTCCCATCAAAAAACTGGTTTTTGTATAAAATATTCTGTTTTTTTTTTGTTTGTTTTTATTTTCGTATAACTTCTTAAACTTTCTTCTGGTAAATTACATTTAAAATTTCATTTTATTTTTATGCAATGTAAAATTGAATGGACTTTTTTTTGTCAGAATTTTCTGTTTAGCCTTTTTTTCTTTTTGTTTATATATAATTAAATTAAGGCAATGCAAATTTTGATTCATATTTTGACCGCTTGAGTTGTATTGGTAACCTTTTGCACATGTTGTCCATTTGCTATGTTTAAAATTGGGTTAGACACTAGGATTAGGCTTCCTTAACTGTGCTATAATACAATATTTTGATAATTGCTAACTGTTCGCTCTCATAACTAAAACAACACTCCAACTTTACATATCCTGGGATTGTCCATACCATAAACGCAAATTTGTTTGATAGGGTTTGGATATAGTACATATTTATGATAATATAGTTGTGGATCAGACTGAGTAGGTATTCTAGGCTCAAAAATAGGTAGAGAATGGCATAGAAAGATCGATTCTGAGTTATACTGAGCACCAGTGATACACTTTTTCTGCACTTTAAGCTTAATATTTGATTAGTTTTCGTTTCTGAATAGAAAATTTGGGGAATTTTTGGCTCTAGGAGTGACATTCAAAGTTCTGTTCATACCAGACGTCCACCGAAGTCAACACTTTTATAGAAAAATAAAAGGCTATTCAAACTGAGCATATCTAACATATTTTAGCTTTTGTAGCATTTTTCTATCAGAGATAGACGAAAATAGCTGGGTTGGGTTTTATCTGGGTTTCCCTCAATCCGTGCAAGAAGAGCAGCCAACATTTTAAACTAGTTCTTCGGGGCTGTCCCAGAAATCTTTAGAGATTTTCATATAAACGCTTTCATTTCGAGCTAAAACAGCTATGTGAAATGTCTTCAAAATGCTGGGCTACTAGATTAGATGACAAATGTAGAGAGATTTGAAACCGACTGTTCAACCCCAAGTGGTTGTGATGTGCACGGGTTTCTTTCCAGATCATCTGAAGGGTGATTTTTTCATAAAATTCAGAAAAATGCATGAAATCTTTATTTGAATCGATAGTACGGTCCATATAATTTAATGTTTGAAGATTATTTCATGCAATTGTTGACCGTGACTGCGCCTCAAATGATCCACTTTTTTACCGAAAAATTGTGTTCAGCAACGAAGCTCATTTTTGGCTCAATGGGTATGTAAATAAGCAGAATTGTCGATTTTGGAGTGAATATCAGAAAGAAGCATTGCAAGAGCTACCAATGCATCCAGAAAAAGTCACAGTTTGGTGCGGTTTATGGGCTGGTGGCATCATTGGACCGTACTTCTTCAAAAATGATGCGAATCGTAATGTAACTGTTTCAACTTTTTTTTTGCCCAAAATGCAAGAGCTTGACTCGCATGACATGTGGTTTCAACAAGACGGTGCCACATGCCGCACAGCACGCGCAACAATGGACTTATTGAGAGGCGAGTTTGGGACCGGTCAATTGGCCGCCTAGATCGTGCGATTTAACGCCTTTAGACTATTTTTTGTGGGGCTATGTTAAAGCTCATGTCTATACAGACAAGCCCGCTTCAATTGACGCATTGGAAGACAACACTGAAGCATTTATACGTGAGATACCGGCCGAAATGTTGGAAAGAGTATGCCAAAATTGGACTAAGCGGATGGGACCATTTGAGGCGCTGTCACGGTCAACATTTGCATGAAATAATCTTCAAACATTAAAGTATATGGAACGTACTATCGATTCTTCGATCTTAAAAAATCACCCTTTAGTAGCCTGCAACATTCCTGTTACTTTACTCCTAAAATTCTCCTAGTTTAGTTCAAAATCCAATCGTTTATGCAAAAATCTCTAGAAATTTCTGGAACACCCCTCAATTTAAGCATATTAACTGACGATAAGGGATGTTAGATGTCAGATACAGTTTAACTAATGCACAGAGAAAAAAAAGGTCCAAAAAAGATTGATGAAAATCATCCAAATGATAATTTTTCATATGTTTCGGATGCTTTTCAGCTCCGTTGAATGATTGAAAGTATACTTAAGACATATCTAGTCCAAATAGACACGCGAAATCTTCCAATGTATATGTTTTCATATCCTTTCTTTTCTCTGAGAGGGTAACTCTGTTTATGTTCAAGCTTTTGGTTTCTTTTGAGAACAAAAAGTACCGCTGCGAGTCTTTCAATGCTCTTGTAAGATTTTGGGAGTGATTTCTCAGAGTTAACTAGCCTGTGCCTAAGAACGACCTGTACTAGCTTCGCATTGAACACTTTCGAGTAAGCTGTCCAATATATTGATAAGCTAAAACCAACACATTTTTTGACTAAGTTCTGCACACATCAAAGACAGAAATAATGTAATTTAAACAGTATTGTTGGCTGCCGTTGGCACTTGATGTTAAGAGGCTTCTGTTGAGCTAATAATACTGCTTTGTAAGCCAATTATATTACCAACTCAGATGTTTCTAAAAAGTAAAGAAAGAGTCAAAATCAAGAACAAAATGTTCTAGCTTTACCAATAGACTATAATTTGTGGGATTTAGAATGAGTTTGAAGGCCTTAGCCTTCATCCGAACGCATTTATAATGATCAAAAAAGATTCCTCAGCTAGCATGAAATTTCTAAAACAATAACCACTATTTCAAGATCAAGAAGTATCAGGGGCCAGCAGTTAATTGATTTTGCCTTTCTATTTTGAAAGTGTGGCTCAAAAACTGGGTTTTTGCAGACAACGCCAAGCTGTGAAGCAAAAAAGGGAACCTCTTTTAATGTATTGAAGAGCAGTCCATAGCTGATGCATAGAAGGCAACTAGACAGCTCTGCACAGAGCAAAGAAAGTATTTTTAAAAATATACACTGGTTGATTCCCCATATCCATTTGAACTTAATAGGTCTTGAATACACTTTTAGCATCCAAAAGTGATGAAAATCTTAAGAAAAATTATCATTTTTTTAAATGATTTTTCAGCTGCCTTGGCTATTAAAGATATATCTAGTTCAAATGTATATTTTTCTTGTGTGGTTAAAGTAAGCGTTGGTAACTCTTTTCAATTCGTATTTGTACCGGTTTCAGCACTTTTCTACTCTCAAAAGATATCAAAGTTAAGTTGTATATTGGATCTTGGATCACCTGAAAATGTCTCTAATTAACTAAGATTTATGTTCAATTGCAAAATTAACAAAAAGAAAGCCAAGTTTTTAAAAGCAGACATTGAAAATATAGTAAGAAAACGCGAGACAGACATCGGAATCCAGAAAATCGGAATTCTACTTTCTGTGTGAAAAGGTTACTATTGAGCTTACATTTAGGGCTGATTTCTTATCTTCTACATAGCTGCTATTTCTCAGATAAACTAAGATTTAGCTCTGCTAATTGTAGGTTTATGTGACAGAAAGCTCTATGTGGTAGATTAGAAAACGGCCCTTAGTAAACTGGTACAGAAAGATTGAGTAAGAAAGAAAAAAACAAACCACATAAGCAAAATCTTATCTGCAAAATACGGCAAAAACTATTTGATGAAGGGAACTGAAAATGCAGTGCTTTGAATGCCGAATGCTTTTGAGTCATCATATCATAACTACAAGGTAAGGCAACTGAAAGGGACTTGTTCGAATTCAAAAGGAATTAATACACTTTAAGCCTGTATACACACAAAACGCAGAGGTAGACAGCTATCGGTAGGAGTTCCGTGTTGTACCAGTAGGTCGAAAGCATGGTAAGGTGGAGCAACAGGAAGTGCCTTTTCGCATGAGCGAGATTTAATTGAACCCCAGGTCTGAAACAAACTCCAAAACCAGGGTCTCAAAGCCGTTTTCTGCATGCTTTACAGCATTTCATTGAAGTTACCCTCTAAACTTGGAAATCGGAAGCGGCAATGTCAGTTCGATACAAAAAATTGTTTCTTTGAATCAACGAATCGTATATAGAAGCTGCGCAGCACCCTACCCTTTTGTTATTGTATCTGGGGTTGATAGAAATCATGCCAGTTTTGATATCAACGCTGAGCTTAGAACTATTGTGAAGAAAATTATATTTGACATCTAAAAAAAAGGCAGTTGCAATGCAATTTTCAACCTTTGTTATACACAGACTCATCTCTTCGATTGAAATCCTTTATTGTCGGTATGATCATTTTAATGGATGCTTTCTGATGTAGTCCCATATTCTTTGCCCCATTCTTGGTAAATTGGCAAATATGTATAGATTTGATGTGTTTTCATCATTATTTCCT
Organism: Lordiphosa fenestrarum; assembly: GCA_035044985.1. Lineage (NCBI taxonomy): Eukaryota > Metazoa > Arthropoda > Insecta > Diptera > Drosophilidae > Lordiphosa > Lordiphosa fenestrarum. Next base: position 167,188 of record JAWNNO010003042.1, read on the forward strand.
TAACAATGAAGTCGAATTGACAATAAAATTCAAGAAATATTTGTAGAGAGTTATTTGCCCCACCTGAACTATGAAGTATCCATCAATTAAAACTGAATATGTAAGACAAAAAAGAGTAGTAGTGCTGTATGTTCAATCTACAGCTACTATTTCTATTACTAAGTTTATACGCACCAAATTATTCGTGATTAATGCCCTTCAAAGTATGCAAACTTTATTTCCTAAAGTTATTATGTATTAAAATAAAGCCATTGCAAGTCTGTCAAAGATATTCAACAAAATGTGGAGTTAAGACATATATAAAATATATGCTTGACCAAAAATTATGATTTTCATATAACATAGCATACTTTAAAGGGCATTAAGCATGAAAAACGTGGTAAATGACACACCCCTGGTGTATGTGTGCACTTCAACTAGAAGTTTTGGGATGAGGTGGAGCAGGTACAAAAATTGTGGCAGACTTTTACATTCTCAGAACCAAAATCTCATCTTCTAAATCAGTGGTGGGCAACAAATTTTAGTTTGGGCAAGCCATAAAACCGCTCTCGGAGCAATGAAAACTAGGGCTTGCAGAACGCTGTACTAAGTAACTGCAATATATCACAAAAACTTGGATTTTATGTGAGGGATAGCTCTATGTATGTAGAAAATTTATAATGGGCCTTAAGAATTTTATTCATTTTACCATCAATATTGCCACATTGAATAGGTCGTTTGAGTTACAACTGAATAGAGGTAACTGCAAAGATCAAATACTATCTGAACTAAAAGTGAGTTCCAGCTCGTTCATTTTTGTAGAATTTTAGTAAGATTCACGTTATACAAAAGTTTTCGGGTGAAGTTTAAGAACTAAACAGAAAATATAAATATTATACAACTCAATTTTAGCCAAATTATTAACTGGGCCTAGAATTTGAACACTTTTTACTTATGTTAATTTAAAAAAAAATGAATGATTTTCAAGAATTTAGTTAGAAACCACTATACACCATTTGACCAAAAACACCCTCTCAGCTGATCACATTTAACAAGGATTAAATAACACTTCATTAAAATCTGACATACATAGGCCAACTGATAGATCTCTTCTCTCTATATCTTCCTCTTCTGCCTAGCAATTATCAAAATTCCATGTTTACAATTCAATTCTCACATTAAAAATTTTTGTTTCCTTTGGACATCAATAAATTATTATAAACTTCTTATGCTCTAAGATTAATATCCTTGGGGCTCAACAGAATACAAACTACATTCAATACACACAGTTTACAAAAACTAGAAACAATTTGAAATATTTGCTTTAAGGAGATTTTTGTTAGTTTGCCATTTGTTTTTTTTGTGTGTTTTAAAATTACAATAAATTGTTATAAAATAAATTATGACTTAAATTGTATACATAAATATTATTTAGGGTATAGGCTTAGGAGTTAACATATATATATGTATGTATAGGTATGTATCATAGTTTAAGTATAGTTTAGTTAGTGTTGTTAGGTGGTAGGACACTCTCTGTGTTTTTAGTGTCTGGGATTGTTTGTTCTTCTGGTTGCTTCCTATTTACGCTCCATGGGCTTGACTTCGAGCAGCTGGGGATAGTTTTCCACAATGTTGAGTAAGATGGTATCAATATAATGCTTTAGGCGAACATTTTCATCTTCTTTTTCCTGGAAGGCTTGCTGCAGCTGTAAAACGAAACGAAAAATGTTCAGTAAATAGAAAGAAGTCTGCGAAAAGACATTAAAAGCCCTTTTTCCAGCCTTAGAATGCAAAATGTTTTAATGAGCATGAAAAATGATTAGAAGAAACCAAAAAACATAAACCAAAAATTAAAAAGAATTTATAAAAGTGACTGTCAAACTGCTAGTGACTCCAAAACCGCGTGCGTGTGTCTTTGGTGTAGATTTGAAGCATTACCTGACTTAAGGATGCTAATGTGGCTGAATCCACAGAATCCTGTAATACAATAAATTTATAATAAGAATAATGCATATATATGTAGGTATATATAGAATAATTGCAGAACGAGCGCACAATGTTTGTCAAACTGTGTGTAAAGTTTTTGTTTTGGCATTTCAAACTGTGCTTGTGGGTGGTGGGTGGCAGGAATTTGTGAGTTTGTTTTGTGGGCAAAAACTAAAAAGCGAAAGCCTTAGGTAGGTTATATATGTATAACTTCTACACACCTGAGCTTGTGACATCTCCTCCAGTTCTTGGGCCAGACTATTTAGGGTGCCATTCAGTAGATGTCGTCCTTGTTCCACGCCATTGGTTAGCATGGTGGCCTGATTTGTAAGCATGGTGGCCTGCAGTTCCTCATTTTGCTCTTCAAGTGCTGCAATAGATGAAGACAAATTAATATTCAACTAAGGAGAAAGCTTTCATTTGCCTTACTTCGATTCTTTTGCCGCATTTCCTCCAGCTCCTGATGCAGCTCCTCCAGTCTTATGCTCTCCGGCGATGTTGTGGGCATGGCTCTTGCTCCATTCTCCTCCCTTGCGCGTTGCAATTCACGGCTCAGCTCCAACATTAGCTCCTCTGTGGATTTTTTCTCCTGCTCCTGCTTACGTAACGACTGTTCCTGCTCATCGTATTCCTGCTGGAGCACTGCAATTTGATCGCGAGCCAGCTCCAATTGTTCCTCGGTGCGATGCAAATCGTTGGCCTGTTTATCGCACATAACACGCAAACGTTGTGCCTCATCGCGCAGGGCATTGGCCTCGATTTCGGTGGCTTTGATTTTCATCTGGCAATTCTCATTCTGCAGTGAGGCTTCACGCTCGACGCGGGCCAGGATTTCGCGATGACGTTTCTGTTCCTCGGCCAAGCGTTCTTCGGCACGCAGCTCGGACTGAGTGAAAGAAGAGAAATTTTGCATCAGAAATGGAAATGCAATGCTTGTCAAAGTGTAGTTCCTATACCTATTCCTATCATCCTTAAGTGCTTACAATGCTTTAAAAATGGTAAAAAGCAGTTGATAAATGTGCTTTAACTTTTATCTAATTATTTATTTAAAATTCCCCTGACACAACACAAAAATCGTATAAATTAAGTCATTGGCTGCTGGCAGCTTGTGGCCAAACAAGCAGCTTCAGGGGCTTCAGCTTGTTTGCCACTTACTTAATCAGCATTTTACCTACATCAACTACTTCATTCTGACTTTAACTACCAAAGGTAATGCCCGATTTAACGATTTTTTTAAACATGTTTTACAACGTTGGCATATGTACAGTTTGATTGCCACACGAGGAATGTTTGGTAGTTTATAAGCCAGTATTCGATTTGGTTGTGGGCGACGAATGGTTTCTTATAAAAAAAAACAAGCAGCAGCAGGCCCTGGGCACCTCTGACTTATATTAAAGAATGCATAGATCCAATTCAAAATCCTTTTCGGAGAGGATATACTCTTTGTGTGACAATTTAGGCATAGTTAGCATCTTTGCTCTTACATGTTAACTTCGTTTTAAAGTGCGAAATGTGGATAAGTCTCTAGAATTTCATTTTATCTTTTAGGGTGACCAAAATGTATGCTAACTTGGAGTTTGGCTCATGTATTTGGAACCCCTAATCTAGCCTAACCCTTCATAAGCGCATAGCAGAGCTGTAAACACAATTAACATTACCATTCCCATTACAATTTTTCAGATAATTTAAAACAATTCCTGATTACGATTTTTTAGTAATCGTAATTGTAACTTGGAATTACGATTATTAGTGACTATTCAGTGATTATTACAAAATGTAATTACTTTAACAATTACTTGAATAATTGTACCTGTAAAGGGGGATTATTGAGTAATTGTGCTTGAAATGTTGAATTATTCATGTATTTCTAGGTGTCAACTGAAATTTTCTCAAAGAGTAGAAAGGGTTATAATTTAATTTAAATATTGTCCTTATTAGTATGATTTTACAACCATGATCAGCAAACAAATTAATTCGGCGTTTTCCCATCTCGATTGGTGAAAAATCATATTTTTCACCTACAATTACATGAATAATTCAACATTTCAAGCACAATTACTCGATAATCCCCCTTTAAAGGTACAATTATTCAAGTAATTGTAAAAGTAATTACATTTTGTAATAATCATTGAATAATCGTAATTCCAAATTACAATTATGATTACTAAAAAAAAATCGTAGTCAGCAATTGTTGTTTAATTTTTTGAATTATCTAGATTATTGTAATGAAAAGTAATGAAATACGGGAAGTATTGATTACATTACAGCTCTGGCGCATAGAGTCCAACCAGAACCAGTTCCTTTTTGTATGCCCTTTGCAACTTGGGGTTAGGACCCACAATTGAGACTTTCTCCTTATATATCCAGACTAAGGCCCTTTTCTCATGTGGCTGTTTTTGCAAATCCAGGTAGATTTTACTCATTTGCATAGCGAATCCACCTAAAATTGCAAAAACAGGAACATGAGAAAACGGTCCTAAAGATGTTAAAGGCATGGGAGAGGAGAAAAGAGAGTCACATACGAAGTTGTTGCTGCAATTTCTTTACGCGTGATCCGAAAACGCTCCGCAATCACTAAGCACGAAATAGCAAATGCGCCTGAGGATCCTATACCCACACCCAGAAAAAAGTAGAACGAATAACTCAAGAACGAATGCTCTTAAAAAAAATATTTATTCGTTCTTGAATTTTCAAGAATTTCGCTCTTGAAATCGGGCTAAGTTCGTGGTCAGTATAGTGTATTCAGGCAAGGTGGAGTGAGGTAAAGAAACAGAGAGAGAGCGTTAAAATCGCTCTCTCAGTTTTGTTTTTTATGGAGGGGTGTGAGGGGAAGCTATCGAGCGGCGAAAGCAATCGATTTTTGCACTCATGTTGCTTTTGAATTCCCAACCAGCTATGGCCTTACTGGCATGGAACGAAGGCTGTTCGACTGACAGTTGACAGGCAAAGACTGATGCTGCTTTGAGGTGTTATGAATTCCTCGAGCCGGCTTAAACTTTGCTACATGGTTGAACAATTAGTTTTCCATGAAATAAATTTAAACAACATAGAAAAAGCCACTGTTTTTCAATTGTTGTATGATTGGAATCTGTGAAGCTCTTGATTTAAGAGTAAACGGTCTCACTATTGCAACTGATGAGCTCTTGATTCCAGAAAGCACCTTCTCGGTTTTTGACCATGCTGTATGCTCTTGATTCAAGAAAGTGCAATCTTAATATTTAAGTATGTTTGGCACTAAGTTCAAGAACTATTCTTATTGATGGGAGAATAATTCGTCCTTGAATCAAGTATTAAAGCTCTTGAATCAAGAAAAACGGGATCAAAAATTCATACTTGGGTTAAGAATTTCACTCTTGGATCAAGAATTTTCATTTTGATCGAACTTCTGACATCGAACATTCTTGATCCTAGTATGAAATTCCCTATTTTTTCTCTGATTGCATGCCCATAAAGGCTTTCTGTAGCTTTTTCTTGTTATGACTCAAATATAATGAGTAAAAATAAATAGGATTGAAATTTTTTTAACATTTCCTTAATAATATCTCAGCATTAAGGTACTTGTGGTTCTTGCAAGGCCGCTTTGCTTGGTGCTTTTCTTCTATTTTTCTCTGACATTGGTTTATTTTAAGAGGTATGAGATAGTGTTGAAACATTTGACTTAAGGATGCTAGAAGGTGTCCAGCCTAAGCCAACTACTCATTAATACATTCATGCGTCGTGTAAACTTATCTTAAAGGTATCATTCAACGTTCGTTATGATTCAATTATGTTAATTGACAAGCTATTCACATCGAAAACTGTCAGTAAAGACAGTAGATATCAAGAAACGAATGAACAGCAGTTAAAGCCAGTATATGAATCAGTCCAAAAACACTTTGTAAGACCTAAAAAGCAGGAACGAGCGTGACTTAAGCACTCTAACAGAAAAGCCTGTTAAGACACTTCGATAGGATCGGCATCTATCGACTGCTTGGCGCTCATATAAATCTATTTCATTTTATTTAAGGCATCTTAAGAACCTGCTATACTGAGCTGTGACTGCTAGTGATCTGGAAAGGCAGACTTAAAACAGTCAAAAGCCAAATATCTTGAAAGCAGGAGTCGCTTAGATATCTCAAATTGGATATGATCGAGGCTATAATAAAGATACAAATCCATGAAGACACGATTCTAAGAATTTATGTCCGTAACAGCATTAATCTACCAGCATATTAAGGATACTAGTTTATCTGTCAGTTCCAAAAAAATTTTATTAAACCCTCTTTTCTGTTTTCTATGTTTCCTTATAGTCGAGACCTCGAACCGGCAGTGAAACGAGCCTCGTTCAAAGCGAAAACAAAACCGAATCTACTAACTTTTTCCGAACCGGGTCTTGGAATAAGGTTCGGTGCACAGAAAGCTATCTCAATATGGGAATCAGAGTATTATTACATCAATATCATAACCAAACTCGACATAATATGACTTCGAGAAGGAACTGAGGCACAAGTCAAGTTGTTAAATTACAAAAGCAAAGAAGTCTTACATAGAGGGTTGAGGTTTTTCCATTTGAAAGTTCTGGCACTTTTCTAAAGAGTGGTATAAAATTTCTGAATGAGGTCTATGCTAGTTTCAAAAGATTTTAAAAGTTTATCCACAAAAGTATGGTAAAGCCTGGGAACAGCAAAATATTATTCTCTTGCCAGTATTTCATATAAGAAGAAACGCTTTGGCTTTACTTTGATGTTCAAAAGCTGTTTGAAAGTTTTCTATTTATATGAAATACTCTCAAGAATCAAGAATTTTTAGTCTATTTGTATCCGAGGCTTTGCCCAAAAAAGTCTCAACGATCTAAAAATCCAAGAACCTAGCTTTAAACCAAAACCTTAGATTTGATAATCAAAGGAACCGCTCAAAGAACCAAATCACTGACTTTCCATTGGCAAACCCCGGACCGAGCTTTCTCCAGCCCTGCTTTTAATGGAGTTCCTAATCAATAAACCCCCCCACCACACTCACCTCTCTGTACTGCTCTTCGAGCATATGATATCTCGCCTGTAGCACTGCATATTCCGTTTTAGTGCGCGTCGTACGATCCTCGGCTATGTTCTGTGTATCCGATAGATCATCCACTTTGCGCTGCAGCAGCTCCAGCTGTAAGTAAATATGAAAAGGAAGGGAAGTTTAGATAAAGACATCACACAAACACGTAAGTACTAACACAATCAATTTTCATGAGCCGCAAGTCGAATAGCAGCTCATTCACCAACTGCACATCATCCATAGAATTTTTTAAATACATTTGCATATATCTTGTATATGTAAAGTCTTGATATATGTTTTACATTATCTGGCTCAGTTCTCACTCTCTCTCTCCCGCTCCCGCTCCCTCTCCCTCTCTTTTGGCTATATATTTAAAACACTTTTGTTTTCTTCAGGCGTACATTTCTCGTCTTTACTCATTTGCTGGTCGAGGCAGACTGTTGATTCATTTGTTTAAGCAAAATGAAAACGACGACGCACTCCGCGCATGGGATTGCTGTTAATTACACTGGGCCACATGTGCAGAAAAACATTTGCTGTTTTTTTTTTTTGAACAAATTTTACACAATTTTATATAATAAAATATTTGATTTTGTTTTCTTCTTTGAAATCTGGTACCATTTCCGTTGTCTAGTGTAATTGGCATGCCTTGCCCATATATAAATTGCCTGAATATTAAGCATACGCCTTCTATTTGGCAGGCAGCTGATGAATGGAAACAGAAGAGAAGGCGTCAAAAATGCAAAATTGCATTTTTGTTAACCATTTGTAGGCAACTAAAAAAAATTGTTTTCTTAATTACACATTTTTCCATTCAATGCTGTTTTACAGCTTTTATAATGAAACAAGTTGAGAGGAATGAAATGTAGATAAGAAATTTATGAGAAGCTTTGGAGCTTTGAATATAAATAAAACTAAATACAGGGTGTTTTTCAGTTAAAGGCTCAGTTTTATGTCAAAGACGAGAGCCTAAATTAAAGTCAGCCCTTGTCCGACTTCGAAATACCCGTTGCTTAGTTGAAGATATGATGAGTAGCCTTTTATTATGTAAGTTAAAAGAGACAGCGCACGAAGCGCCGAAAAGTAAGCAACGTTTTTTTTATAACATTTATAGCCCTTGATGTTCAAACTCCGATCTTTATGAAACTCTCGGAGATTATACATATTGAGCACATATACTAGCTAAATACTTCAAAATAAAGCTTAATATTTCTATTTTTATTTTAAACTCTTAATATTCCATTCTTCAACATTTCTATAACATTCTTGAACTTTTTAAAAAAGTTCCATTACCATCTCACAATTTCTAGAAATTTTAAGAACTGTCTATAGAAATTTCTCTGAATACACGGCGTCGCCAGGGTCCTACAAATATATGTTTCCTTCTAAAACTCTCAATATTCTGTTCTTTAAAATTTCTATAACATTCTATAACTTTTTTAGGAAATTCCATAATCATCTCAGTTTCTAAAAATTTTAAGAACAGTCTAGAAAAACTGTAAGATTCTTCTTATTTCTATAAATTTCACTGAATACCCGGCGTTGCCAGGGTCCTAAAAATTATATTCTTCAAAATTTGTATAGCATTCTAGAACTTTTGTAGAAACTTTTAGAACCATTTCAAAATACTGGAACATTTCCCCATTTTCTTGAAATTTGATGATATTTCTAGTTCGTAGCTTAAAAACTTTCAAGGGGATATGCCTGAACCACTTTTGAACTGATTGTATCCGCTTTTGAACCGGTTGGCAGACATGACATATAGCCTATGACTCTTTCGACTTGAAAATATTGCAAAAATTTCGAAAAGATCAGCGGTTTAGGCGTCTTTTGGGGAACAAACATACACATTCCCAGCAAACATTTTATGAAATTCTTAATCTCATTCGAGTCTTTTTTGAGTCCTCAACCTGATTAAAAAAGTCACAAATGCGCTCGTTTTCTGATCATAAATGATATGTTTAACTTAAAGAGTCGTTTTTAACTCGTTCTTCTAATCAGTTTCGAATCATTTTCGAGTCATTTGCGGGTCTTTTCAATTCGTATTTCAACAAACCCACCCAACATTTGGAAGATCGTTTTAAAAAAAATCATCTTGAAGAGTCTTTTTTGAGACCTTTGATGATTAAAAAGAGATTACTGTCTTGTGCGATTTAAAGAAGACTTGAAAATGACTCGTGCTTATACTCAAAATGTGCTTTCTCGAAACACGACTAGGGAAATACTCTCGAATGAAATGAACGGGTTAAAAACGACTATTATGATCAGAAAACGAGCGCATTCATGACGGTATTAATCAGAGTGAGGACTCGAAAAAAACTCGAATGTGTTAAAAATTTCATAAAATGTTTGCTGGGAATGCCATTTTGAGCACTTGCATGATCCATTTTTGAGTCTTCTTTTAATCGCACAAAATAGTTGTCATTATTGAATCATTAAAAGGGCTCGAAAAAGACTTATTAAGCTGATTTTGTCAAAATGATCTTCCAAATGTTGGGTGGGCTTTCACTTATGGTATTGATATTGTGTGCATTAATGAGTCCATCCCCAGCAAACATTTTTGTGTAATGTTTGATCACATTCGAGTTTTTCGAGTCTCGTTTTCCGATCATAATTGACACTTTAGTCGGTAGAAAATGGTATCCTAGCCGCGACTCTTCTTGAAGAGTCGTTTTTAACCCGATCTTCTGATTAGTTTCCAATTAGTTTCGAGTCATTCGAGAGTCCTTTTTTATAGTTGTATTTCACAAAATCACATTTTGAGCATATTCATGAGTCATTTTCGAGTCTCAATGAATCGAATATGATAGGCATCTCTTTTGGATCATCAAAAGGAGTCGGAAAAGACGCATCAAGGTAATTTTTAAGAAAATGATCTTCCAAATGTTGGGAGAAAATGGTATCCTTGAAGAGTCGTTTTTAACCCATTCTTGGGATCAGTTTAGAATCATTTTCGAGTCATAACAAACAGATCTCAGAAAAGGTATGAGAAAGAGGTTTCACACGTGTGGGATATATGCTTCGAAAGTTATATTTTCACTTGTCTGATGTCGATAAGCGTAACAAGGTGCATGAGAAGTGGGCTACCTTATTAGTTTTTGACAGCCAACTCAAAGTAAACTGAGGTAATTTTCATACATCTTATAAGAGATCTTGACAAGTGAAAAAACAGCTTTATACTGGCAGATCAAGTTTAGTTTTCTATTTGCCATGCCCCCTTGCGCCCCGCAATTTCGAAAAAAGGTGTGTAACTTCTAGATTTATTCAGCAATCGGACTTATTGATCGATCTTCCAAAGGATTGATAAAGATCGGATGAACAATAGTCAAAAATGTTTACCTAAAAAAAACAGAATCCTACTGAGCATACACTTTCTTTGGTACAGAATATACTACATCCATTTTTTGATACAGGGTGTCTTACCACCGACTTATACTTTAAAAACCAACCCCTGATATTTCCAACTGCCAACATACTCAAATTTAACGTAAATCCTCCAAATACAGGGTGTCTAATAGTTCAAAAGTTTCCCTAATCAACTCAAATTCAAGCCAAAGATCGGTTCATCTGATTAGCTGATAACAGCCACTCAATTATCTCGGACATTCCGCTCACCCAAAGTCAATTGAAAAGTTCAATTAACATTTTTCTGTTTATATTTTTCAAAGGTCGTACAATGCTTCCCAAACTGTAAAGCCCAGTTTCAATTAAGCTTAATTAAATGCAATTTGCAGGCAAACGAAATGAATTTTTCAGCAACAATTTACAACCAGAGATGAGAGAGCACAACAAACTTAACGAATCGACGTCAAACGCGGCGCGACAACAACTGAAAAAAGGCCTAGATGGCCCCCTCCCAAAAACCCCAAACAAAATAATGTAAAAAAAAGAGAGAGAATGGCGGCCGATATGGGGCCTCGTGTATGTGTACAATGAACCATGCCAAAAAATACAAAATAAATAATAAAATTATTTATAGTATAAAAAGCCAAAACTAGAATTTTATTTAAATGTCTGAAAATTCGGCTGAAAAAACAGTAGACGAAGAAGAAAACAGCAGTCGGAAACAGTTTGGTCATAACGTAAACAGAGAACAAATGTACAGAAGGCCATAAAGAGAAAACAATAAAAGTCCAAGACAAATTGAGTAACAAGCGACGATAGATGGCTCAAAGGGGGGAGTGTGTGTGTGTGGAGCCGGTCTAAACAATTTTTAATGCTTTACTTCTCCTCTCTTACTTGTCACTTTATGTTTCTTTTCAGAGTTGAAAGGTGCTGCAGGGTCATTGTGCCGTGTAAAAGTGGGGACTGCTTTTATTTTGACAACTTGAACGAAGGGGAACTTCTGTGTGACAGGTGAAAAGTACCGAATGTTGAAGAAATATTAATGGAAAACAAGGAAATGTGTGACAGATGTTTAGGCAGGGCAATTGGACAGGCACACAAATTTTTGCTTTGAAGTCGTAATGATTAATAATGCAAGGAATTGGAATTGAAGTAGTGACAAAAAGTGCTCAAAGTGCATCTAAGTAAGGGAAAGAAGCTTAACTACAAAATTCGATTTGATAAACTGTTTCTACACCTAGAAAAAAATTAGAACGAGAATAACTTAAAAACAAACGTTTTTGAAAATTGAATTTTCAAGAATTTCGCTCTTGAAATCGAGCTACATTCGTTCTCAGCTTGTGTGTGCAATCGATTTTTGCACTCATTTTGCTTTGAAATTCCCAACCAGTTCAGGCATTGCTGGCATGGAGAGACCTATGTTCGACTAACAGTTGACAGGCAAAGACTTTTGCTGCTTTGAGGTGTGGTGTACTCCTCGGGCCGGCTTAAACTTACTACATGGTTCAACAATTAATTTATTATGAAATAAATTCAAACACAATGAAAAGAACCACTGATTTTAAATTGGAATCTGAGAAACTGTTGATTTAAGAGTAAACAGTCTTAATCTAGAATCTGATGAGCACTTGATAGAAGAAAATTCTTGATCCAAGTATGAAATTCTATATTTTTTCTCTGAGTGTAGAAGCCAGAATTCTTCAAAGTAATTCAAGTTTCACCTAGGTTCATTCAAGTTAAACCCTTTCTGTTAAGCAAATGGAATACCTTGACCTAGTTAATCTTAGAAAATATCACAACCTAGCCTATTATAGAAATTAAGATAACAGGGCCTACTTCATTCTCATTCATTAAGTAATTTTTGTACGCAAGCCAAAAACAGCAGTCAATTTTATTACAGCAACATCCCCTGCTAACAATCACTTGCTTCATTTGATGCCTTTTTTCCCCCCATCCGTTAACAGCTCGTAAATAACAAAAGGGGCTATTGAAAAATAAAACTAAACACTTCGACATCATCATTATAATCAGCATTAGCTTTGACCGCAAAACAGAAACAGAGCAAAAGAGATCTCAAGCACTTGCAACATATTGCTTCCATTTGTTACATTTATCAAATGAGTTCCTCCATTTTATGGTAAACAAATCGAGCATCCGTTTTGAGCGTTATCTTAGACGACTTATACAATGACCTCCAAGATTAGAGTGTGTGGAAAAGTTTTATTGAATGCGCCCCCCAAAGTGAAGCAAAGTTGCATATGAAATATTGCATTCAATTTGGGGGTTTTCTTTTATTTTCTAGCTGCAGGTGGTCGCCTGGGAATAACTTGGTCTGTCTGCTCTTCTCTCTCTGAACTAGAGCAATCGCATTAACGCATTAGAAACTTAAGACCTTCGGCTACATTTGTTCTCTCTTTTTACTTTCGTTGACACATTTTTACTACTCAGAAGCTAATCATTAATTTTGGGCCTCTCTACACATTCATTCGTCAAACTAATTTCTCGTTTTTCTTTAATATTTTTCTTGGCTGCTGATCTCATTTGACGCACATTATAAGACGAAGAAAAAACAACATATAATTTATTTTTGTTTAGAGAAAAGCAGATGTTTGCAATTTGCAAAGAATGAAATTATATGGGAAAAAAAATAAATGAGTTCTTCAAACTTTTAAACTATTTTCAGCTTTGTTTTCTTTCATGTTTGTTGAAAGGTAAATATGTCAAGGAGATTTGTAAACATTTTATGATAATATATGGGCTATTTTTTCTGCGGCACAACTTAACTCTAATTGACTTGTGAATCACAACAGCTACTTGCTTTAGCTTTGGATTAAAAGTGCTGCTTGACTCTCGATCCTCGGTCTTCAGCTCAGAGTCAAGAGCTGAGATCTAAGATTAATAAGCTGAGAGCTAAGAGCTGAGAGTTATAAGTAGGAGCCGAAAGCTGAGACTTAAGAGCTGCGGTTAAAGAGCAATAAGCTTTGAGAAATAGCTGAAATCCTCGACTTCCAGCTCTGAACCAAAAGCTGAAAGTTGCGAAATGAGATTAAACAGCCGAAAATAATGAGTTTAAAGTTAGGAGCTGAGAGTTCAGAGCTGAGAGCTAAGAGCTAGGAGCTAAGAACTAGGAGTTGAGAGCTGAGAGTTACGATCTGAGAGTTAAGAGCAAAGAGTTAAAAGCTGAGACTTAAGAGCTGAGGCCTTAATAGGTATAAGCTAAGAGCTAGATGTGCTAGCTAAAAGCTGGGAGCTAAAACTTAACATCTGAGAGTTAAAAGCAGAGTGTTGTAAGAAAGCTCATGATGCAACAAGAGAGGTGAGATGGCATCAGTGTGAGTTCTGTGCGAAGTACCTTCACGTTCAGTGCTGCGCGTACGCATCACACTCAAAACGCCCCACCTTGTATTGTTGCATCATAAGAAAGGTTAAGAGCTGAGATTTAAGAGCTATGAGCTGAGAATTAAGAGCTCAAAAGCTTACCAATAGGTGAGAGTTATAAGCTTAAATTCATGAGCTAAGAGAAATGAGCCTAGATAAAAAAAGCGGAGTAATAAGCCAGGAGCTAAAAGCTAGGAGTTAAGAGCTAAAAGTTATGGGCTGATAATTATAAGCTGAAAGTTAAGAGCTGAGACTAAAGAGTTTTTGGCTGATAGTTAGGAGCTGCATGTTAAGATTTTAGACTTAAGAGTTGAGGTTTAAGAACTATGAGCTAAGAGTCATAGGTGCGAGCTGAAAGCTAGGAGCTAAGACTTAAGAGCTGAGAGTTAATAACAAGGTTAATAGCTGATATTTAAGGTCTATAAACTGGTTGTTAAGAGCTGAAAAGCTGACCAAGAGCTGAGAGTTGTAAGCTGAAATTAATGAGCTGAGAGTTAAGAGCCTAGATGAAAGAGCAGCGTAATGAGCTGAGAGCTAAAGACAAGGAGCTAAGAGCTGTTATAAGTTATGAGCTGAGAGTTAAGATTTGAGATTTAGGAGCTGAGGTTTAAGAGCTATGGGCTAAGAGTTATAAGGTGCGAGCTAAAAGCTAGGTACTGATATTTAAGAGCGAAGACTTATACGCAAGGTTAACAGCTGAGCAGAGAGTTATGTGCCAGGTTAAGAGCAATAAGTCGAGAGTTCAGAGCCAAAAAGCTTACCAAGAGCTGGGAGCTAAAAGCTCTATTTGAAAAATTAATATAGAGCTCTCAGTATAATGAAAAACTCTATGGTAGCTTGGAGTTATGAAGCCTTTGGCTCTCTAGCCTAGATGAAAGAGCAGAGTAATGAGCTAAGAGCTAAAATCTAGGAGTTAAGTGAAGAACTTTTGAGCTGGGAACTGAGTACTGAGAGCCCAGACATCAGCGCTAAGACTTAAGAGCTAAGAGTTATTAGGTACAAGCTTAAAGTTAGGAGCTGAGGGTGATGAGCTGAGAGTTAAAAACAAGGTTAACAGTTGAGCAGTGAGTTATGAGCAAGATTGGGAGCTGAGACTTAAGAGCTATAAGCTGATAGCTAAAAGCTGAAAAGTGTACCAAGAGCTGAGCGCTCTAAGCTTTTTTGTTTTTTTATGTAGAGCTGTTCGAATAATGTAAAAATACATGCTAGCTTAGTGTTACGAAGCAATATGCTGAGGAATTCAGCAATATAGTTATTAGCTATAATTAAACAGCTGAGAGTAATGAGCCTAGATGAAAGAGCAGAGTTGTGAGCTGAGAGCTAAAAGCTAGGAGTTAAGAGCTGAGAATTATGAGCTGAGAGTTCAGAGCTAAGACTTAAGAGCTGAGAGTTAAGAAATGAGGCTTTAAAGCATTTAGCTCAGGGTTAAGAGTTATGAGTGAGAGCTGAGAGCTGGCTCCCGGCTCAATATCGTCGACTCTCAGCTGGGAATTAAGAGCTAAGAGTTATGAGCTGTAAGTAACAAGCTGAGAATAATGAGCTAAAAGTAATGAGTTGGTTAAGAGCTGAGATCCATGAGCAGCGAGTTAACAGCTGACATTCAAGAGCTGAAATCTAAGAGCTAAGACCTATGCACAGAGAGAAAAGAACTGAGGTTTCTACAGGTAAGAGTTAAAAAATCAAAGTTATGTGCTGTGTAGTGCTTTCGCACTAGCAAATTTGTGACTTTTGCTGAATTTTAACAATTTGGTGTTCTCAACTCATTTGATTACTGAAAACAAAGTAAAAGTACCATCAAAAAACTTTTAGTAGATGGCAAAGTCTGTTGAAGGTTGAATGATGAATTAACCAGACATACAACAGGATTCCTTTCTTTATTAGTCAAACTTCACTTGAATATATGTATATATATATTGATTTCTTTCCATTTAAAACACTCACATCATTTGTTTCTAACATTTCTCCGGCCAACAGCAAGCAACAGTCACATAAATTCTCGCACAATTCTCTCCGACTAAATAGAAAAACCACAACAGTTCAACAACTAAAACAAAGGTCGACTGATTCAAATGACATCCAACTGTGTCTTATTTATAGCAAAATGAACATTATTGACATGCTATATACTAGAAAAATAATCGTTAAATGAGTTGGGGTGGACTAGTAATAGCCCCATGCCATGTACATACAACCACCCCCCACCCACGCATACAAATGAACCCTGAACTTTTCCCATAATGCAATTATTTTATCCCACAACTTTCGATTTGGTTTTGCTTACTTGCTCATTGAGATTATCGCAGATCTCGGCACTCAGTGCCCCGTTCATTTTGTTGCCTTGTCCTGTGCCGCCGCCTACTCCTGGGCTGCCACCACCGCCGTTTTCGACACCTCCTTCGAAATCACAGATTAATTTGTTTTTGAAGTTTTTCAAATTTTCTAGTTTGAAACCGTTTGTGTTTGTGTTGTTGGTTTTGTTATTAAATTTACACGTTAAGGTTTCCAAATTGTAGATTTTATTGTTATTATTGTTGTTGTTGTTGTCGTTGTTGCTGTTGTTGTTATTGTTGGTTTCCAATTTATTCTCGATGTAGACCAATGAATTGGGTTCCGAATTAGATGGCACTATATCCTCAAAGTCCGCAGGATTCAGACTTAAGAATGTTTCTTGATCAATCAATATGGGCTGCTTGCCAAATCCTTGATAGTCTCCCACTCCACCCAAGCTGTAGGAATTACTGAGCGGTTTCTGGGTGGAGCTTGTATTGAAGCTCAAATTCAGATCCTCTAGGCTGTCGGTTGAAAGTTTACGATTCGATTGACCGCCGATTTTGACACTGTTATTATTGTTGTTGTTGAGAGCGTTGTTCTTTGTTGTTGCTGCTGCTGCTGTTAAGGTGGATCCGACGAATTCGAATTGACCCGCCCACATATCATAGGCTAAGTCAATGCTATCGGGCTGACTGGCAGGTTGACTACTCATGATTTTATATTTGATCAACGTATTTTGTTTCCCAAGTTTTTCTTGTAGTTTGTTGTTTGTATTGGGCGGGGTGTGGGGGAGTGGCACTTAGAGGGCGTTATGTTTTAAACATTTGTTTTCTTTTGTTTTCTCAGTTTGATGAGTAGGAAGACGACGACACTTTGTTTTTTTGTGTGTGTGATTTTAATTTCAAGGCACTTTTTTTGGTTGATATGTTAATTCAGTTGCTTGCGATCATAATTTATTGGGCACTTTTCTATGCATTTTAAGGCTTGGGGGAAACTAAAATGGAACATTATTAGATATTCATTCAAGTTTAAAAGAAATTTTGATGGGTTTTTTCATTAGAACTTAACATCTTATATCATTTTGTATATAGCCAATGCTCTCATTTTCACTAAGGCAAGAACTGAGCATTTTTTAGACCAAATTGGCGGGTTCAACTCGCATAATATTTGCGGAAGTGAAAGTGGGAGGAAGGTTGATGATATAGTAATCGAAAAATAGGCTCACAATCCGAAAACTACCAACAAAAAACAAAACGAACGCCAGGTATATACGATTTTTGACTGCAATTACAAATAGAATTTCAATAATCTTATACTTTGTCCGACCAAACAGCCAATAAACATGAAAAAATTAATATATTTGTAAACCTTTCAATTGTCTTTTGAACAATGGAAAGCATTCGTTTACAAAGCCTTCTTTATGGATCAGCATAAAGGCTTTAAGCAATCACCAAATCAAAGCTAATTCGCTTGAACAATCGATAGGTTTCCTTTCCAGCATAAATTTGTTTTTGTCAATGAGGACATGAGAACTCTTATAGTAAAAATCGGAGGAAGGATCTGTCCCCAAGTTCGAACCCTTTAAAAAGGAAATGGTTCGGTTTACGGCAACGCGATCGTTAAATTATTCATAGAGCTATTTTTGGTTAACTTCTGAATTGATGGACTTTCCCCCTTAAATTCTACGTTTCAGTACTGAGCTTATAAGTGCAAAACTCAGACCTGAATAATAGGAATTGGTAAATTCATGACTGATTTCAGTATAGTTTTCACCCACGCAGCACAGAAAGCATGCCTGACAAAAGCGAAGATCATGACGTAGTAGGCGACCATGATGTTAGTATCAGCTCTTCCAAAACATGGCTGATTCAGCTATGATTCAGTAGGAAGCCTAAACTGATTAACTTGTTGAGACAAACACTTGACAAAAACTCTACCACGACTACCAAAACTTCTCTGTGTTGTTTGTATCTTAATTAATCCAGGGATACAGACCGGTTCTGAAACGCATCGAAGCGCTAACTCCGATGATAAACCGAGTCATACCCCTAAAGAAATCACTAAAGAAATCTTCAGACAATGATACTTGTAAAATGGCCAACTTTTATAGATTTACTAAAAAAGTTTCATTTGTATTCCGCATAAACTAAGATTCGCTTATGGGCAAACTAAAATGATACTTGTAAATTGGCCAACTTTTATAGATTTCCTAAAAAAGTATCATTTGTATTCCGCATAAACTAAGATTCGCTTATGGGCAAACTAAAAGGGATACTACTATAGACCAAATTGATCCTTGGCGATACCGAGATGATGTAGCTTCTAAGAAGGACTTTTAGCCATTTTTCGTTGTTTCTTTGTTCACTGAGCACCAAATATTCCTTTTACTAGACTTTATTCCTAAATATACCATTCTTTCTTTTTGGGACGATATTCTCAATTATCTATGAAATTTCTAGGAATTCAATTTTAAAAGTGTGCGAAAAGTTATATATTTAATTGTTAAGTTGTAAAATGAAAAAATATTCTTAAATTATAAAACTTAAAATTAAACAAGAAAGAAAGTCGGTCAAGCCCGACTATAACATACTCTGTACCAAGAAATTTTGTCTTTTGATCATAACTCGAAAACCGTTCATCCGATCTTCTTCATTCCTTTGGCGGATCGATAAGTTATCCTAATAACTAAATATGTCCAGAAGGAACAAGCCATCTATCTTCAAAACTGTGGGAGATATGACGTTTTTTCTAAATTGCGGGGGCGGGAGGGGGCGTGGCCAAAATTGAAAATAAACTTGATCTGCCTGCAGACATAAGAAGCATATGTCCCATACACGTCAAACCTCTATCTCTTACCATCTCTGAGATCTGTGCGTTCATACGGACAGACGGACAGACGGACATGGCTATATCGACTCGGCTGTTGATGCTGATCAAGAATATATATACTTTATGGGGTCGGAGATGCTTCCTTCTGGATGTTACATACTTTTGCACAAACTTATAATACTCTATGTACCTACGGTACAGAGTATAAAAACTTTGAAATATAAAACAAAAATTACGTGTGAACCACTAAAATGAACCGAAAAGGCGGTACAGTTAGCTACACAAACCATGAAATAAACCAAACCGAAGGTTTAAAAGCTGCATGAACCACTCTGAGCCGAACCAGTTCTTATTTCCCATGTCATGACATGTTTACAGAAAATGTAAAATTTCTTAATTTTAGTTTCCGACTTGTAAAAAATTGAAAATTTCCTCAATTCAACAACTTTACAACTTAACTGGGGGGTCGAGAATACCCCTAATACATATTATATTTTTGTTTTTAGTAAGAAAATATTTACTTTCACGAGTTTAAATTCATTTTTGAAACGAACCTGTTCCAAAAAAAAACCGTGATCCGATTCAGGGGCTCATTGAATTACACTCCTACAACTCTTATTTCACAGACATTCGTCCAAAAAAAGCACACAAATTTTAAAAAACATTTTCGATTATAAATGTTTTGCTGTACCACTCATTACTGATTACCACTGAGTACCACTCGAAGGACAATCAGTGGTACAGTTAAACATCGACAACCGAGAATGATTTTTAATTTTTTGTGTTTTTTTGTACTTTGTAACCGTGATACAAGTTATTACCATATTTCTGGATAACATCAACTGAAATAGCAGAGTTTTTTTTTCCAATAAACAGTATTCAGTGAAGGCAGAATAAATACTTCCTCTGCTCTACAAACCCTCCCCCTTGGAAATGCATCTATACTTCAGATATTCTGATTTCTGCAACTTTGCTATTGTATAACACATCGATAGTAAATCTAGAATTTAAGCGGGGAAAAAACTGAGCTAGCCCGGGTGAATGGCAAATGTTGCTCCAGTATCTTCAACACTCATCACGAATGCTGTTTTATATCCAATTAGAAAAAATGGGATCTAGTTAGACGTTATCTTATTAAAGTTCAATTGGAACATATTCTATATATTGCATAATTTTATATTAAAAACAAGAAAGAGAGTCGGTCAAGCCCGACTATAACATACTCTGTACCAAGAAACAGTCTTTTGATCATAACTCAAAATCCGTTCATCCGATCTTCTCCATTCCTTTGGCTGATCGATAAGTTATCCTGATAACTAAATATGTCCAAAAGGAACAAGCCATTCATCTTTTGGAGATATGAGGTTTTTTCTAAATTGCGGGGGCGGGAGGGGGCGTGGCCAAAATTGAAATAAATTTCATACGGTGTTCATACGGACAGACAGACGGACAGACAGACGGACATAACTTGGCTGTTGATGCTGATCAAGAATATATATACTTTATAGGGTCGGAGATGCTTCCTTCTGGATGTTACATACTTTTGCACAAACTTATAATACTCTATGTACCTACTGCACAGAGTATAAAAAACTATGAGTTTAGGTCTGTGCACTAAACTATAATTGCTCCACTTTTAAACTGTTATTCTGTTAAGTTTATAGGAGCAAACTAAACACATTATCAAATTGCCACAATGTCACAAATTAGGTGAATAATCGCACAGATTAAACCTAACTTTGTATTTGAGTTATAAGCTTAAAATATTCTATAAGTTTTCAAAGTTTTCAAAGTTTGCTTTAGTTTAGATGAAATTGTTACATTTTGTGTAATTTATGTAATTCTTTGTAGACTTTTCTCTCACTATTTATATGTGAATTACTTGTGCCTACTTCAGCACACAACTGAGATCTGTCTTTGTGTATCAGCATCCCTACCAAAAAGCTCTCTTTTTTCGCAGAAAATAAATTCAAATTTATTATGTCAGCCACTTAAGATCATTTGACAAGCGCAATTGTGCAGCTTCTTCTACAAAAGTTTGCCTGTGAATCATGCGAATTTAGTACAGAAAAACACAAAACCATGACACATTTTCCTCAGTCATTTCTTATATTGAATCATCAGCAGCGTCTTCGGCATCTTTGGGTAAATACTTTTTGCCAGCAAAAAGAATATCAAAGACTGAAAGAACACGAAGACCTCAGGCTAGATTATGCAAGAATTGCATGCTCCACTACACAGGCAAAGCGGCTGCTTCTTTATCTACACGAAGTTCATCAATTCAAGTAGGAAATTAAACTCAGGCAGAAGAAGAAAAACTAAACCCAGTCGTGTAGAAAGAGCAGGAAGAAAGAAAACCAAGTCCAGGTCTTCTTCTTGGATCTGTGCGCTGTTCTTTTGTTGTTTGTTTGTTTGTTTGTCTGTCTGTCTGGTAAGCGGCAAGCGCATTTCCTGCCTTCATTTTTTTTTTGTTTCTTTTCTGTTTTTTAATGCCATTTTCTTTTCTCTTTGTTTCGATTTACTGTGTGGCCCCCTGAAGCTGCAGATTCCTAACAAGTCCGAACAATTACCTTTCAATTTGTTAAGAATTGTGCTAAAGGCCACTGACAAGATTGAAATCTTTCTAGAAATTAATAAAACAACAGACAGCAAAACTATTTTGGTTGAACTTACTCAAAGTTCAAGAAACTCTTTGAATTAGGCTAAGGTATAGCTCTAATTGTGGGAGTCAGGTGTTTGGAACTGTTCAAAAACGGCTTACAGGAAACAAGCAATTAGGGAAAATTAAGTCTGAAAAGAAATTTTAATATGAGAACTTGTTTTGCCTAAACATTCACAAGAATAGAGCTGAGTACCAAGCCCAGAAATTTTAGACCCTTTCTTTTACTTAAACTGTTTTTTTGAAATCTCTTACAAATCAAAAATAAAATCCCATAAATTCACAACTTTAATGCTTTGCATGTGGGCTCTCCGGCACGACCTCCATTAAAATCATTCCCTTTATGATTTTCATCATTATTTCACATACCGAAAGCATTCTCAAGGCGTCTCATTAAATGAAATTTTCAAATCGTGAGCAAAGGAAAAATGCCACCAATTCATGCGGTGAGAAAAGATGCATAAAAATGTTGATAAATTTAACAGTTTACTTCAGTTTTTTCTTTCCTTTCAACACTTTCAGTTTTCAGCCAATTGAAATTGTTTTTCTAGAAAAACAAAAACAAGTTGTCCAGTTGAAGACTTTAGTGTGTAGTTTGTTGTCACCGGACCAACCAGCCAAATGGTGAAAGTGGTTGTTGTGATTGCCAGATATCAATGAATTTTGTGGCCAAAAGAGAGACACACAGTTTAGTGTCAAGAGAGTAAACTTAAGCGCCCTCCACACATACTTCAAATCCTCCAAACAGAATACAATAACACCTCAACGTTTTGTTCCAGTTTCCTCTAAGCTAACCTCATTCATTTTCTGTTGCATTTTCGCCGCCGCCCACTCAGTTAGCCCTTTTTTCTTTATTTGTGCAAAAAAAGAGAACAGAAACAGAAATTAAATCAACAACAACAACAGCAACATGCTAACCTCATTTGCCAACTTGACGTCTTTGTAGGCTGTCAGACCGTCAGCTGTTTGCTGTCACACTGATCTCTCACCTTGCCTTTGTTTTTGCATAATTTTCTACAAAACTGCAAAGAAATAAACAGTGTTTGGTAATCACAGGTAACAACTAACTGTGTTCTCTTCGGGAGGGAGTAGTTCACCCCCCGCCCCCGAAACACTCCTGTAGATGGTTTAAAGGCAGCAGAGCGTAAAATGATTTTGTTTAGTCTTCAAGGCGAACGAACAATTAGAAAGAATCTAAGGCAAGTTGGCACTTATTTTGCATGTCCAGGCGTTTCCTCTCTCCCTCTCTCTCTCTCTCTGTGTACTGACCATCCCACAAAGTTTCTAATTACTGAAAAAGCACTGCTTGCTTGGCTAGTTTCTTGTTCTTATTCTTGCCACAATCATTTACTTTTTGCTTGTAATTAGTAAAAATTCTGGCATTAAATTAACAACAAACTGAAAAAGCTTCCAGGCTTATCAATTTGAGACTTTTATAATAGGTAACAAGGCCCTTGTCACAGCACAAAGGTCAATCAGCGGGGGCTTTATTGATAAGGAAAAGAAACCAAATGTAGAATTTGTTTGGGTTTTTATAAAATTCATTGCATATGTGAAAAACAGCCAAATTACAATGCAATAGCTAAGTTTACCTGATTTTACTGAAAAAACCAAGAACTTTGTACTTGAAGTAAGTACAAACGGTGTCAATAGTACGGTAAGTACGAATTAACTTGATTAAGCACATAATTCTTATATCAAGTACGATTTTTTCTATCCCTAAATACTTGATTTTAGACTGTTTTTGGATATATTAAGTATGTTTTGTATTATTTTAATATCTTTTTTTATCATACTTTTAGCTTAAAATGGTCACTCTGCAGTCCAACGTTTTAGTACTGAATTTTTCAGGGCTGATTCAGACCTGAAAGGTATGAATAGCTGAATTTCATGCCTGAATTCAGGCACTTCCCATGAAACTCACCCATGAGTTCAGCCCTGAAATCATGCCTAAAATCAGCAGAGGTCATGACGTAGTAGGACATGCCTGTGTAAAATTCATGGCTGAAACTCATATAAAGGATGCCATGAATTCAGTACCAGCCCTTCCATTTCAGGGCTGTTTCAGCTTTGATTCAGGTCTGAGCCGAACTGAAGGGCAGATTATGTCTAAAAATATGTACAAAACGTTCTTTCTTAAAGACAAGTAATTTCTAATGCCAGCCCCAAAACATTCTATAACCAAAGAACAAGTTAGAACTACTGTAGTTTAAAAATTTACCATTACTTCATAACAAAAGTTGGGAATGTCAAGAACAGACTCGCTTATAAATAATTCATATTTTCTGTTGCTCACTTTGTGGAGCTAGGATTATGAGTCTATTTTGTACTCAATATAGAATATTTTCTACTTGAACTAAGAACTCGCTTTTCTAGAATTTTTCATCTTACTGTGAGTACGAAATGTTCTTGTTTCAAGAACGTTGGTTCTCATTTCAATAATATTACCAGTCATATTTCAAGTTTTGAATGTTTTTTACTCAATTTAAGTTCACCCAAGAACGAATCATACTTGAAATTTCAAGTACAATACATCTTAAATTCAATCCCGTTTGGTCTATAACTCCGGTAGCCTTTTATTTCTGAGTGTAGTATATAGATTTCAGATTTTGGTAAATTCAGAATCCTTAGTCGAGTGACACTGTTCCAAAATACCCTGTTCCTTGATTTCATGTGATTTTATTCTTTTTCTAGCCGAATGAAGCAAAATGGATTTGTGTATAACTGCGGTACTTTTCAGAATAGAGAGATATTGGTACTGACTAAATATATATTTAACCATGACTCGGCTGTTGAATTTGATCAATTGACATTGGTTTTAGCATATTTTCAAATCAAAAGGACCTTGTAATAAAAAAGCAGAACAACAGATAGATTGACAAGAAACTTCCTAAGAAGCAGCGTCAGAGGAATACTTAAAGGGAGAAGGTTAAAGAGAGTCCTATCTAGGGACCTCATCACACGGCGGATCTAGTAGAGCACCATTCGCACAAAAAACATCGTTACACTAACTCAATGAATACTTCAACTGAAACATTTTTCTATTATCGGTAAGCCCAAATGGACCCCTCCTAATTAATACATACATCCTACACACTAGTAATAGGAGAGTCACAAAATGGTAGCAAAAGGCTAGTGAATCAAAAAAATAAGTGAACAAAAGGCAGACAATTTAGTGAGCAACTCATTATTGTTCACTAACTCTTGATTAACTCAACAGTTGAGTAAGTTGAGGGAATTCCCTTCTATGACCCAGCAATAAGACGATTGATTCTTTGGCAGCTTTGCGATAGATTTAGATTTTGATCAAATTTGAAAAACTGGTGAAAAAAAAGATAAAAAATATTCATCATTCAATATGTCTTATATATCCTTTTAATTATTTAATTACTGAGCTGAAAATCATCCAAGGGATATGACAAATGATCATCCTTTAGACATAATGAATAGTTCTTAAGGAATGCACAAAAATGAAACATAACTGCAAACACTGTATTCAATATAGAACAAGAACTATGGGAAATATAAATCAACTAAAGTAACTAACATTACTTATGTTTTCGAAAGTTTTCCAAAAGATATATGTATCTGAAAGCTAGGACCACAGAGCAGATTTTATTGTTATATTTCAAAAAGACATTATTGATATTTTAATACTACAGCACCATCAAAATATAATGCCTAAGTACACTCCGGGGGACTGTAATATCACTTTTTTAGTAGCCTTACGAAAACTGCAAAACAAAAAAAAATTGTCTTTAAAAGACAAAATCCTTTCTTAGACGGAAGCATATCACTAGGCAAACATTAATTTGAGTATGTAGTAAACTTTCCATTTCTAATTAGTCAGCTTCTGAACATTTTTCATATCTTTGAACAATTTGCTGCTGCTGCATATGCAGGGCAAAGAAATATAAATGAGGAAAAATATCATTAGCTCACAAAAGAAAATAAAAGAAAAATTAATTTCAACAATATTTGCATACAATTGCCTTTTTAGTATGCCCTACCGGGAGGGGGGAGTCGCGAGGTCTGACGGCCAACTCATTAAATGCAAATTTTCCATGCACACCAACAACAACAAAAACCCAATGCCCAAGGCGGACTTCGGGAAATTTAATGCTTGAACAAAGTTTCAAATCAATTTTTTCATTGCTTTTGCATTTTCAGGGAATTTTCAATTTGCGCATGACTTGGTCAAAATATTAAAGCTAATTATGTGGAAATTTTTTCACCAAAAACAAGCACTTGGAGGGAATACCGTTCAGAAATGTTCAGAAATGTTGGCTGAGGCACGCGAAAAGCCAAAAGTAAACTAAATAAGAAATTCAGGGGCAATACGCCAGCAACTATAGAGCACCACACAAAATCTGAGAGCGAGAGAGAGAGTGAGCAAGATCTTTAAAAATAGGAATAATAATAATAATCAACAAACAAAAGATCGTCCCTCTCTCGCTTCATGTGGCATTTCTATCAACAATGTTTTTTCGCCATATGTGAGCTGACTGCGCTGGCCTCTGGGGGCATATACAATTCTCCCCCCCATGAACGGACAACGCATAATTATGAGGAATTTACATTATCTCCTCCCCTGCTGCCAAACAAAAAGCACAAGTGAATAAGCAGGGACACCAAAAGAATTTATGCCAGCGGTAGTATTGCTCCTCCCTAGGCCCCTGCGGATGATGATGTCATTTACAGATTTATTCTTTTTTCCCTTATGGTACTTAAAATGACCTTTTGCTTATTGGTTTCTATATGTTTTTTAGTTCCGGTTTGTCTGCCGTTTTCTTTATTTTTTTCTTTATTGCCCTTTCCCTACCGTTAGATTTATATGCCAACTAATTGAGTTGGGCTTAGCTTGAGCTAATGAAAATTTTTACAACTAAAATTAAAGGTATGAGGGGGAAGTGGCGAGGGGAGGGAAAAATGGGGAAAATTTATTTGAATAAACTTCAAATGCTTTGGTATGCCTTTGGTATTGCCTTTCGGAGCGAGATTTTGGAAAAAAGGGAACGGAAAATGAACGGAAACAGCGGAAAAACTTTTTATGGCTGTTTAAGTTTTACTTAAAATTTCTGTCATTCACAAACTGTTCGATGCAGTTTCTGTTTCTGTATGGTCAATATGTATCCATATAATACAAAATTTAAGACGATATTTGAGCATATTCACAAAAGTTTCATAAATATCCAATTGATAGGCTTAAGTGAGTCGACATAGTTATGATAAATATTGAAATGACTCAGTCGAATCTTAAGCACGATCGGTCCTAAACAAGAATCGAAGATCTTCAGCTTAACCGAGATATGTCGCTTTTTGTGGAACATGACAATGAGAACCTGTAGAATCATATTCTAATATATTCTCATCTGCATCTGAGGCTATAAAAGATCGCAAATATGAAAATTTAGGGGGATATTTCTGGTTCTTTAGCACATTTTGACATTTTTGAAGTAAGTCTTAATCTTTCTAACTTTAGTATTAACTAAAATAAAGCGATATGCATGTTTACTTGTCTTCTAAGCACTTAAGTTAATCGATTTTAAATTGAAACATAATTCTTAATCAATTTTATACATCAAAAATATACACAAAACCCGAAATCAACATACCTAGTCAATGGAAATAACTGGAAAAGGCCTAAAATTCAGCATACGTTCGGTAGAAGGTGGCATAAGCAATAGTATCGGTAAAAATTCAGTTTCAGTCTTCAGTTTATCATATCCTAGCGAAAAGGCTCACCACTAGTGGTTAGAAAAATCGATGGTTAGACTGGTACTTCTTTGGTGTAACTGTGGCTAGCAAATAGGGTTCCATTGGTGGTAAGAAACATCGTTTAAGGACGATCTTTTAAAAGATTACGTTAGCATTCTAAGAACTCCATTCTTTACCGATATTTCATACTATTACAGGCCATTAGCTAGCGAAAAGGTTCACTACTGGTGGTTAGTAAAATCGCTATTGAGCACAAGATCAGTTTAAGAGGACACTGACAATAGTTGCAAAAATGGTAACTGCAGTACGATCTATTAAAAGTTTTCGGTAGTATTTTAAGAACTCTATACCAGTAGTGTCCAAACTCACACAATGAAAGCGTTGCGCTTGTGTGCAAAGCAGCGAAACACGAAGGCAACGCATAGCGAATGACTGCGCGTTTGATTTTTGAGCTTCAGCCGAACACATGAGTCGTGAGAGCAAATGCAACCGAACACGCGCATCGTACGAGAACAAGCTGCCGAGCGTTCTATTTATAGAATACACATATTCTCTCTCTATATATGTGTCGGCTGCGACGCCGGCAGAATTTGGCTCGCCAACCAGGCGTGGCTGCCTTTTCAAATTTTGGACACCACTGCTATATACACTAGCTAGCGAAAAGTTTTCATTTTTACTAAACTACGCATCATCTTGAGACTGGAATATATTCAATATTTCTATCAAAACAGAATTTATACATAAATAACCAAAAGCTGTCAAATTGATAGAATAAAGAAACTTTATCTTAGGGGCATCAGGTAGCTGCTAAACCCATGTTTTATACCCAAAAAACGGCATCGAAAAAACCTAACCCAGTTTATATCTCAGCTGAAAGCATTTCTGCATTATTTGAAATAATTTTGCTCATAGATAATAACAGCCAGGGGTCGTACGGATATAAGAACTGGTTCGGTTCAGTGGTTCGAGCAGCTTTTAAACCTCTGGTTAACCGAACCGGTACTTGGTTTTTAAAGCTAACTTAATGCGGTTTCGGTTCAATTGAGTGATTCACTCGAAATGTCTTATATATTTACTGAAGGACCGTTTCCGTTATGATTCTTAAAGTGAATATTTCACCTTTCGCACAAAAAATGTATATATAAATGCTTTCAATCGCTCAATGTCGTAGGTAATTATAAGGATATGGTATACCCAGGTATATAGGTCTGTGAACAATGGCAGATGTACAAGATGACTTGCTTAAAAATGGTAATATTTTATACTTAAAACCTACATTAACTCGGATAAATTCTCTCTATAGACATACTCCTTTTTTTTCTGTCAGAAATTCAATTAAAATTGTTTAGGGAAACGATGAAATTTCCAAAAAAAAAAATTCACAAGTATCATTGTCAGAAGGTAAGTTCTTAAAACAGTGAACTGAATCGTTTTGTTTGTTGGTTCTTGGTTCGGTTCAGCGTTTTAAAATCAACGCCGGTTCGGTTTATTATCGGTTCGTTTCTGAGACGGCTTGTATCGGCTTATAAGATTTCCAAGTTCCAATTCTTTTATCTTCCCAGGGCCTTTGCCCAAAGCAGTCAAAACTTTCATTTCGTTGCCTTTGTAAAATGTTACATTTAATTAAATTTTGTTAAAATTATTGATTTAGATTTTTATCATAAATTTCCAACTGATCATTTATCATTTTTCCATGTCACATTTAATTTCGTTTTCTTTCCATTTCGTTTCTTTATGAAAAACGCACACTTCACACAGCTTATTCAACCGCACTTTTCAATTTGAGATCAATCAAGCAATCTGGAACGCTTCAATTGTCCCGGAGGGGAATTATAATTTATGATTAGCCGATTGGTCGAGACACGTAAGATTCGATTTTCACAACAGTTGCGCGTTGTTTTTTTTGTTTTGCCATATTAAATAATCGTTTAATGAGGGGGGCGAGCACCTGACATTAAACTGATAAACGAATCGATAAATCTAAAAGCTTTACATTTTTGGTTAAATTTGGCACTCTACTTTTTTGCATGGCACTTTTCCTTTTTGCACGTAAATTTATTGTTGCAAATTAATTTAGCACCCACCAGACAACAGCGCTAGCAAAGCAGCAGCTGCATTCCCAATTTGCATTTGCATTTTCCACCCGTCAAAGAAAAACAAAAACAAACACGCACGAGACAGCGGCAGGGAGAGAGAGAGAGCGAGCGAAAAAGAGAGCGGCCAAGTGCCGAACCCCAAAGCGAAGTTCCGTTCCGTTGTTCCACAGTTCGTTGGTGTTGTGCACGCGGCAAGAGTTAAATGCAATCTGAGGCAAACGAACTGGCAAACTGAGGGAGCAAAGCAAAGCAAAAGCAAACGTTGGCGTCGCTGCTGACGTCGCGCGACTTACAGCTGGGGCTGAGGCGCCCAAAAACAACACAAATAAAGCGACTTAGTAGTGGGGTCGGCAGGGAAATGGGGGGGGGGGGATAAGAATTTTCTATGTTCAATTGAAAGTCAAACTGTTTGGTTTTAAAATTATAAATTGTTTCTCTTTGATTTCTGCAAATGTCATTGACTGCGGCATAAGTTTAAAATGAAAGATCTGTCAGATCTTCTATAATATTTGCCCTTTTTCCAAAAAAAAAAACCCTTCAGTTCAAATGCAGCCTTTAATTTATTATAATATTTACTTGATTCGCCTCTCACAAAGCGCCACAATCCTCAATCACTATATTCTTCGAGGTCTTGCCGCTGCTCGAACCAAATGATTCGATTTTCGATACAATCTCCATACCCTCAATAACTTTACCAAAGACCACATGCTTATTATCCAACCAAGTGGTCTTCCCGGTACAAATAAAGAATTGCGATCCATTGGTATTGGCGCCAGCATTGGCCATCGACAGTATTCCGGGACCCGAGTGCTTCAGATCGAAATTCTCATCGGGAAACTTGTTGCCATATATGGAACGACCGCCAGTACCATTTTGATTAGTAAAATCTCCACCTTGGCACATAAAATTTGGTATAACCCGATGAAATGGACAGCCCTTGTAGCCATAACCCTTCTCCCCGGTGCACAGTGCACGGAAATTCTCTGCCGTTTTGGGTACCACATCGGAACGCAACTCCATGATGACACGTCCCATTTTCTCCTCACCCACTGTGATGTCAAAGAAAACACGAGGCAACAATGACATCCTTACTTGATTCCCGAAAAAGCGTCGAAAAGCCAGTGCTAAATGGACGCACGGAAGATATTAGGTTTTTTTTCGGAGAGTACAAGAAGTTGATGCTTACTGAATGATAAAGTATTCCAAGATATCGATTTATAAACGAGAATTTATCAGCAGAGCTCTTTACGGTCCTACGTTTGGAATTGCAATGAAAGATTTGAGAAAATCAACTTAGATATTTGCCCAATTTTGGGTGAAGGCTAAACCAAGGCCTACTCAGAAGAAGGAACAAGTTCATTCTGTATTTCACTCATTAAGTTTGGTTTTTTAGCTGCTTTCTGTTTGGCAACACTGTTTTTGGCAATTCAGCTGTTTTTGTCTGCCATGTTACTGTCAAACATATTCAGTTTGGGCTATAATTTAACCATAAATCCACTTACAAAAGGAAAGCGCTAGCAGATTATTGAAATTCACGTTTGAGGCCGGTCAATTGGCCGCCTAGATGAGTTAAGGCTCATGTCTAGATCGGAAACGAATATTGAAAAATTTATTTGTAATATACCGGCCGATATGTTGGAGAGAGTTTGCCAAAGTTGAAACCATTTGAGGTCAACATTTTCATGAAATCAGCTTTAAAAATTAAATTATATAGATCGTTCTATTGACTCAAATCCAGATTTTACCCTTATACCCTTGCAGAGGGTATATTAAAATTGATTAGAAGATTGTAACGCATAAGAGGAAGCGTTTCCGACCACATAAAGTATATATATTCTTGATCAGCATGACAAGCTGAGTTAATTTAGAATTGTCAGTCCGTCCGACTGTTTCTATGCTATCTCCTCCGTCAGTTTTAAAGCTATCGCCACCAAACTTTGCACAAAGTCTTCTGGTAAAACTACGCTGCATATTTGTCAGAACCGGCCGGATCGGATGACTATAACATATAGCTGCCATAGGAATGATCCGTTGAAAAACTAGTTCTAGTGAGAAAAACTTGTTTGTTTTTAAAGCAAACGTCTCCAAGCTTTGAATTTACTAGTTTTCTATGCTTCTCCAAGATTCTGCCAAGTTTGGTTGATATCGGACAACTATATAGTATAGCTGCCATAGAAAAGTAAGGTTAGAAAAATAGTTTTAGTAAGAAAAACTTTTTTGTTTTCAATGTAAATATCTTTAAAATTGGCATATATTTATTTTATAAGCTTTTAAACAATTCTTGGAAGTTTTGTCAAAATCGGATGACTATAGGTTATAGCTGCCATAGGAACGATCGGTCGAGAAACTAGTTTTAGTGAGAAAAACTATTTTGTTTTCAAAGAAAACGCATCCAAACTCTTTGTTTCTTAGTTTGCTATGCTTTTCCATGATTCCCACTAAGTTTGGTCGAAATCGAACATCTATATAGTATAGCTGTCATAGAAAAGTAGAGTCAGAAAAGTAGTCTTAGTGAGAAAAACTTGTTTGTTTTCAGTGGAAATGACCTTCAAATTAGTTAGAAAAGCATGCTGCAAGGATCGGATGACTATATCTCATAGCTTCCATAGGAACAATCGGTCGGAAAACTAGTTTAAGTATGAAAAACTTTTTTCTTTTCAATGGAAACGTTTTCAAACTTTGTAATCGTAGATTTTCTATGTTTTTTTATAATTAAACCAAGTTTTATTAAAATCGGACAACTATATGGTATACAAAAGATAGGTCTGAAAAACAGTCTTAGTTAGAAAAACTTTTTTGATTTTAATGGTAGCATCCTGGAATTTTGTATTTGTTTGTTTCACATGCTGTCATATAATTTTACAAATTTTTGGCCAAATCGGATAAGTATATCATTTAGCTCCCATACGAACGATCAGTCGGAAAATGGGAAAAAAGAGTATTTTTTGAAAATATTTAAGCGAGCACTTGCAAGGGTATAAAAACTTCGGCACAGACGAAGTTAACTTAGCTTTTTCGTGTTTAATCAAATCCGAAAGCTGCTAAACTACCACCCTTTATTTATTCTATACTGAAAGTTTTTAAGTAATTAAAACCAAACTAGTTCCTTACCTTTCGTACTTGAAGGGTTTTTAT
This sequence comes from Lordiphosa fenestrarum, assembly GCA_035044985.1. Taxonomy (NCBI): domain Eukaryota; kingdom Metazoa; phylum Arthropoda; class Insecta; order Diptera; family Drosophilidae; genus Lordiphosa; species Lordiphosa fenestrarum. The sequence goes on from JAWNNO010003042.1 coordinate 199,606, forward strand.
TCTGCCTTTTTCAAGACTAATATATTTCTCTTAATTCAGATAACTTATATTTAAGCGAGCACTTGCAAGGGTATAAAAACTTCGGCACAGACGAAGTTAACTTAGCTTTTTCGTGTTTAATCAAATCCGAAAGCTGCTAAACTACCACCCTTTATTTATTCTATACTGAAAGTTTTTAAGTAATTAAAACCAAACTAGTTCCTTACCTTTCGTACTTGAAGGGTTTTTATTCTGCCTTTTTCAAGACTAATATATTTCTCTTAATTCAGATAACTTCCTGCTTAATATAGTACACTAAGCAGGTGGTTCTAATACAAAGCAATATTAGAATAATAAAATATAAACACGCCTTAAGAAAAGGCAGCAATTGCTCAGCAGCATGAGCACATATTATTAGAAGCTTTTTGGGCTTTTCGTTTGTAAAAAGCTCGCTCATGATTTAAGTGAGGGAACGAACTGAACGGAATTTAGAAGATCACAAAGCACTCAGAGAGAAAAGAAATAGAATGCTGCTGAATTGCTGCTGCCTCGTAAAGCATGGAATTCTTGGAATTCGAGACTTAGTAATAAATCTTGAAACTACGATACAATAAAATATCAACAGAGAGTTGGTAATTAATTGCAGAATGCTTGTTTAAATTTAAATTTCAATTGGTATCGAAAAATTACTTTTATTTCCCGACTATCCACAACGCATTTCAAGTACTGTCATTTCTGTTTACAACTTTCTTGGTAACCGTGCAACCTTATCGTATACCAACTTTGTTTATGTGCGTTCGCTGTTGTCACAGCAACAAAAAAAAAAACGCAATATAGTTAAAAAACAGAAAGAATGATATGTACAGAGCTGAGAAAACCCAAACAAATAGAATACAGTCGAAGTCAAGAGTGGGGAGGGGGTATACAAACAAATGACCGCATATGGTTGAAATTGACTACTTATAAGTGCTGTCTGGGGTGGTAGTTCGGCAGGTGTTTATTTTTGCAAAATTTTATATAAATATTGGCGTTCTATTTGGCTAATTATAAGTCCACACAGAGCCATAATACTGCTGGATATATTTGTATATGCAAATAGTGCCTCTATGTTAAAAAGGTACCGACATTGGGAGGGGGTATGCCCATATAAAAAAAAAGCAAACAGCAGTGGAGAACAGATAATAACAAATGCAAAGTGTAGAATGTTTCATAAAAGATTGCCTAATATGAGAGTTCTATTTAAGATTTCAAAACAAAGAAAGGCCGAAAGAGAGAGAGTGTAATATCCCCGGAAAGCTCTTCAACCAAAATGCCAAAAGTTCAAGTTGATTTTGCCATAGAAAATCATTCAACAGCACAAAACTTTATACGCACGTAGGCCGTAATTGTTAACTCTCCACGCCAACTGTCTCATTATTTATAATAAATTATTGTACAACAACCAAAACTTGGCGCCTTGGCTCGCCTTTTGGTCGAGAGCAAGTGCACCGCAACTAACTCGACTAGTTAACCATTAATGTAACGACGCCCCGTTTGCCTTGTACAACCTTGTGCAGAAATTGGCTAAAAGGTAACCACATACATAGATACGAAATGACGTAATGAATAAACAGTGAAACAACCCAGGCCAAAAGGCGTAGGATTTGCCAAAATCATAGAGGAGACACGCCTTTGTGTGGGAACATACCAAAAAATACAACAACAAAAAATCAAATTATAAACAATTCTTGGTGTGATTTTGTAGCTTAGATAGTCTTCAAACAGCGCCATTTATTTTCGCAGGTGGTGGGCTCATTTTGGCACTTACCCGCCGCATATAATGGTCATAAAAAAAGGCTTGAGTTAGATAATCGTTGCTTTGGTTCTTGCTTACCTGAAAGTAAAGAGGGGCGAGAGAACCACATTATTAGTTTTTGTATATAAATGCAGCTAAGTATGTGTATAATGGTCAGGGAAAATGAACCAAATTATGGTATAAGAGGGCGGAAGTGATATTCTAAAGATAACAAAAAGTACTGGAAAATGGGAGAAGAATAAAAAGGAACTGAAAAAGCAAAATGGTAAGAGGATGTTAGTGAAATTAGATAGAAATGGAACATTAGTACATACAAAGAAAACACTTGGAATAAAATGGGAACAGTCTTCAGTGAAAGTAAAACTTTAAGCCAGCGGTGGGCACAAAATTTTAAACTACATTTAGACTATTTCTGCAGACTTTTTATTACCGTTTGCTTGTGAGGCGATTTTGTTGCTTTAACTTAATTCAAAGCGAGTCTTTGAACTTATAGCGACATCTACTACGTGTGCGTCTCGGCGAGGGAATTTCTATGAGTCTGAGTGGGCGTGCCCACCGCTGCTTTAAACCAACAGAAAAATGGATTTGATATCAAAAAGGAACTGGGAAATTGAAAGTAATTGAAATAGAATGGAAACTTTATTTTATATATTTCTTTTCGCACTTAAAATCGCAAAAACATCTTAAGAAAACAGTTAAGCTCTGTTTAATGTATGCAATTTTTGGTGATAAGTTGTATAACTTATATACTATAACTACTAGATTATCCTGTCACATGTGTCGAGCTGTGTATTGGCAGCCTAACAATTTGAAAGTACGGAAATATTTTGTTTGAACTTAAAGCCAACTACATAAATATATCAAGTTGAAAGGCAACACTGCGTATAGGTAATATCAAAAGCTTTGCAGTCCCGTCGCGTCTCTTAAATCATAACTTTTTGAACACAGTCAAGGGGAACCGATGTAACCTTAAATGATCCATACAAAAAAGCAGGGATGCAAACCGGTTCTGAACCGAACCGGTTTTGAACCGAACCGAACCGCATATTCCAGCTGGTGAACCGAACCGCAAACCGAACCGGCTTCCTATCAGAATTGCTGAACCGAACCGAAAACCACAGAAGAAAACGGTTCGGTTCGGTTCAGCTTTCCCACAAGTTTTAACTGGAATCGCTTTCCCCAATGTTTTTGATTAATTTGGGAATTTAAATCGAAGATAATTTTTATACATAGGATGACTTGACACAAATTTTACAACTTGTAATACTGTAAGACTTCTGCAATGGCCCGCCTATCGCTTAATATTCCTGTCATCAATATGTCTTTTTCCTCTAGTAGACAATATTTTTAGTTCAATCTTCTTTACCTTAATTCAATCTTAGACAGCAGAGTTTTTTTCGTATGATATGATTAATAGGGTATGTAAGATGCATGGAACGTATTCTTTTCTAGCTGACATTCTCTCATTTCGAAGGGCATTCCTCTAGGAATTTATAGACGAATTCTGAAAGTCCGACATAATAATATTCACATTCTTCTAAAGATTTTAAAGATATTCAAATGGACTAGAAGAATTAAATTTCAAAAGTGTTCGAATAGTCACATTTTTACAGAAATTTTAATATTTCTTTATGTGCCTTTGTGAACCACTGAACCGAACCGAAACCGCGGTTCAGTTAGCTACAAAAACCATGTACTGAACCGAACCGGCGGTTCAGAAATTCTGCGAACCACTGAACCGAACCAGTACTTATTTTCGAGTGGTTTGCATCCCTGCAAAAAAGTGCTCTACGCAAAGGCTTCTATCAACTATACGTGTCGATTTTCGCACTTATGCTGCCTTGAAATTCCCAAACAGTTATGGCAATGCTTTCATGAGGAGGAAGCTGCTGATTTGGAGTCAATTGGCAAAATTCATTAAAGTTAGAATCATGTTATGACCTCGAGCCAGCTTAAACCTGATGGCTTGGAAATCTAAACAGGTACACAGATGAAAAAAAAAGATCCAAACAAGATTTACTTAAACTGGATATGTGTTTAATATCTATTTTATCGTCCAACGGTGCTGAATGCTTAAATGATTTAAAGGATGATTATTTTTCATATTTTTTGGAAGACTCCGTTGGATGATTTTGCGGATATTTAAGCCATAAACAGTTCAAATAAATATAATATGTGAAATATTACAATGGATATTTTTATACTCTGTACCGTAGGTACATAGAGTATTATAAGTTTGTGCAAAAGTATGTAACAGGCAGAAGGAAGCATCTCCGACCCCATAAAGTATATATATTCTTGATCAGCATCAACAGCCGAGTCGATATAGCCATGTCCGTCTGTCCGTCTGTCTGTCTGTCCGTATCAACGCACAGATCTCAGAGATGGTAAGAGATAGAGGTTTGACATGTATGGGACATATGCTTCTTATGTCTGGCAGGCAGATCAAGTTTATTTTCAATTTTGGCCACGCCCCCTCCCGCCCCTGCAATTTAGAAAAAACGTCATATCTCCCACAGTTTTGAAGATAGATGGCTTGTTCCTTCTGGACATACTTAGTTATTAGGATAACTTATCGATCCGCCAAAGAATTGAAGAAGATCGGATGAACGGTTTTCGAGTTATGATCAAAAGACAAATTTTCTTGGTACAGAGTATGCTATAGTCGGGCTTGACCGACTTTCTTTCTTGTTTAATATCAATTAATGTTCATCTGAAATGCATATTTTGGAATGGTACTCTACTTTTCAATGACAGCTATACTATATAGATGTCCGATTTCGACCAAACTAAGTGGAATCATGGGAAAGCATACCAAACTAAGAAATACAAAGTTTGGAACCGTTTTCTTTGAAAACAAAAAAGTTTTTCTCACTAAAGCTAGTTTTACGACCGATCATTCCTATGGCAGCTATAACCTATAGTCATCCGATTTTGACAAAACTTTAAGGAATTGTCTGAAAGCTTATAAAATACTATATATACGTTATATATGATAATTTTAAAGAGGTTTACATTGAAAGCAAAAAAGTTTTCCTTACTAAGCCTATTTTCTAACCTTACTTTTCTATGGCAGCTATACTATATAGATGTCCGATTTTGACCAAACTTGGCAGAATAATGGAAATTCATAGAAAAGTAGTAGATGCAGAGTTTGGAGAAGTTTGCATTGAAAACAAAAAAGTTTTTCTCACAAGAACTAGTTTTTCGAACGATTGTTCCTATGGCAGCTATATGTTATAGTCAGCCGATCCGGCTGGTTCCGACAAATTGTGTAGCGTATTTGTTCTCAAAGACTTCGTGCAAAGTTTGGTTAAGATAGCTTTAAAACTGACGGAGGAGATAGCATAGAAACGGACGGACATGGCTATATTGACTCATCTCGTCATGCTGATCAAGAATATATATACTTTATGTATTTGGAAATGCCTCCTTCTATGCTTTACAAACATCTGGACAATTGCAATATACCCTCTGCAAAGGTATAAAAAGACCGTGCCCAAGTCAATCCACTCCTAATTGGTTTGAGGAAATCCGAAAATGACCAGCTTCAGATATCGTTTGCGATTGATTTTTGCAGGGAAATATCGGATTTGTATACTCTGTACCAAAGGTACTCAGAGTACATTTAGTTTGTGCAACTGTATCTAACAGGAAGAAGGATGCATATCCCATAAAGAATACATATTCTTGATCAGCATCAACAGCCGAGTCAATAGAGCCATGTTCGTCAGTCTGTAGGCATGAACAAACAGATCCCAGAGATGGTAGAAGATAGGAAGGAGGTTCGACATGGATGGAACAAAAACTTCTTATAACAATAATTGCATCGACCCTTTCCGCCCCAGCAGTTTGGGAAAACGTCATGTCTCCCACTCTTTTATAGATATTTGGTTCGTGCCTTTTAGATATATTTAGTAATCAGGACTATTAATTGATCCGGAATGGAAAAGTTAACACTTTGTGGGCGTTGAGCTTAAAGTTGATCAGATATATACAAACTTTAGGGGCACAGTAGGGTGTCCAAAAAAAAAAATTTGTTTTGTTTGCACAAGCATTTTCCTCAAGCTTATAGAGTAAAGTGTTTTTGAGATTTTTTTCATATTTTTCGGAATACGTCTAGAGGTCGGGCTTTCCCTAAAAATCGAGTACTCCGTAGTGTTTTTGAATTTTACCAATTACTTGGTCAATAAGCACGATTTCTGAGTTTTCAAATCAATATCTTTAAAGCAAAATGTCAAAATTTTACTTTTATGAGCATAAACCATAAGCTTTTTATTAGCTTTTGCTCATTTAGGTACCATTTATTACATTTTTTCGTAAATTTTTCATAAGTGTTGTAAAAAAGGCATTAAAACTTTTAAAATTTCTATGAAAACTAAAAAAACTAGTGATGCAGTTTAAAAGATGGATAAATTTTGAAAAAATAAAAAAAATAAAATTTGAATTTGGTCTTACCGTTCCAGTGTTATGCGCTTTTAAAGCTTTGTTCATTGCATGAATCTAATAATAATTTTTACAAAAATGCCCATAGTTCGTAAACCAAGGCTTCGTTGGTGAAACCGAAAACACAATTTGTTATCATTTTCGATCTACTATATGATCTATATAAGGTGGTTCGTGTGTAAATCTTTAAACGGTACTTCATCTCGCATTTTTTGGCTGAGGAGTACCATCTCCTAGGGACATGCAATAGCCCATTATGCCATCATAAATTTAGTTTTTTATAAAACTCTACCGTGCGCTTTTAAAGAAATTCAAGAATTTAGGTTTGACTCCCCCTGGAAATACCTTTACCAATTGTACGATTAACGCTATTTTTTTCTTTTGTAATCTTAAGAGAAAACCATTTTTAAAGCAATTATTAATCTGGTTATCAGTTCTGAACAACATTCACTGTTCACCCAAAGATTTATTAATTTTTGTAATGGATCTATATTTTGGGTTCAGGGTCCCCAAATGGTGCATAAACTTCTAAGCCTACTCATTTTGGTTCACTTACTCATATTAGGGGAAAAGATAACAGAGCAACCGCTGGAATTGCATGACTATGCCTGCTTATCCAGAACCTTATGACGCCAAAGAAGCTTTTTCCATGCAACAGAACATTCTATTTTAAACCATTTGGCATTAACAAATCCTCCTAAAAAAAGCAAAAAACACACACACACCTTAATCGATTCATCAATAAAAATGTTTAACTTGTCACTTGTGTCTATTCTTTAATCCGCCGCCAGTGGGCTACCGCGTGTCATATCGATTAAACAATTTATCCACGTAACGCCCACCTGAAGACCCCGTACAACATGTTGCAAAAGCATAAAGCAAAAATGAAAAATATAACACAAAAGCAAAGCACAACAGTAAAACCATAAACGAAAATCGATTTTTAACCCAAATTGTGACGTTGACCCAGAAAAGGAAAACACCTTAAGACTGAGAAGCGAGAAACCCACACATAACGAATTCAAGCATAAACGTTGCAATTATCATAATTAATGCAAATGCGCCTTAAAGTAGACCAAACAAAACGAATTAAGTATTTAAAGACGTTTTACGAAACGTTTTCGGTTTGCTTAAGTGAGCAAAATGGTTGTCTCGGGGCAATATTTGGGTGATGCAAGCGGCGCAGGAATTTCTGATTAAATGAAACCTATTTATGCATTTCCCCCCCTCCCAACACACCTGGGCGCTGTATAATTTTCTGTTTAGTTTACTTCGCCTGTAGGTGGATGACGCCTTCTTGGATTTTCAATTTGAACGATTACCAAATCTTAAGCGCACACATGTGTGCATCAGACAAAACGGTTTGGCAACTGCTCAAGTGATCTTTCACCCGACACGAAGTGTCGTCATCGCTGGCAAGAGATACTCGTACTCCACTTATGCATGGGATGATGTTTCCCAAAACACATCTCTGACAATTGAACAAATTGCAATTGCCATTGTTTCCCGACCAAATATGCCTACAGTTATAATTGCATAAGTGGCGACGATGCAGCGACTGGGATTTGTATCATTCGAACAACACAGCTGGGAGAAGATGTCAAGATCTGTCCTCGGATATGTTGTCAGGTCTTATGCAAACATCTGCCTAGATTCTTCCGCCTTTGATTAGCGGCGATTTTCACACCTGTCAACCCAACTAACCTTAGCTAATTAAAAAAGGGGTCAACTTGTACTTTTTGCTTTGGTTTTTCCACCTTGGACAAACAGAGCATTGAAAAGAAAATAAATAAAATAAAAGAGGGAGAAGTGTGGAGGCAAAAGAAATGGCTAAAAATTTAATAGAATTGTATTTTGTTGGATTTCTTTTTTCAGTTTATATGTTTAGTGCGTGTAGGTGAAAATCTGTGATAGGGCTTAACACCAGCTGGGCATTGGGCCAAGGTGAAATGGGGAAAGTTTTGCCAGAAATGAAAAGTCACCCATCATGTTTAATTTGAAATTTAATTAACTGTTTTGCTGTGTAATTGGAAACTTAATCATTTGGTTCTAACTTAGTCTAACGATTTTGGAAATCTCCTTATGCACGATTCATGCACGTTGTATTTCACGATTTACGAAACCTTCACGTTTGCTCACGCCACATAAAAATGCGAATTTGGCAATTAATGGGAGGTGCTTGAACTCAATATTCTCTTTTTTTCTTCATCGGGCAAAGAAATTTGATTGTAGATTTTCATGTTCATTTCCACGATTTTTGAACCGTGTCATCAATTGTCAGAACTGAAAGTTGTTTCACTAATTTATAACTTTTATTTCATTTCATTTTCTTTCTACTTTTCTGTCAAACATTATTTGAAATTGAAGAAGACTTGCAAATCTTGATTTCATTTCATTTTAGTGTGCCCGTCCCATTTTGTTAGATAAATACCATAAAATATTATGCACATTTCTAGTGTTGATACACATTGCGCGTCATCAGTATAACGCTCCCCTTGTGAGATTCTTTTTTGCTTAATTCAAGCCAAGCCGCTAGATCAAATATCTGGATTTTTTTGCCATTCTTGTCGATTTAATTTACAATAAAATAAAACAAAATTTTTTTCAATTTTTCATTTGATTTTGGTTTTTTATGGTATTATTTTTTAAACATCACAAAAATGGAGGAAAGCTTAATTCGCCATCGCACGTTTTTCTAACTAAGACTACTTTTTGGACCTTACTTTTCTATGGGAGCTATACTATATAGATGTCCGATTTCTACCAATCTTAGTGGAATCATGGAAAAGCATAGCAACCTAAGAAATACAAAGTTTGGAGGCGTTTTCTTTGAAAACAAAAAAGTTTTTCTCACTAAAACTAGTTTCTCGACCGATCATTCATATGGCAGCTATAACCTATAGTCATCCGATTTTGACAAAACTTTCAAGAATTGTGTGAAAGCTTATAAAATAATATATGCCAATTTAAAAGACGTTTACATTGAACACAAACAAGTTTTTCCTACTAAAACTAGTTTCCTAACCTTACTTTTCTATGGCAGCTATACTATATAGATGTCCGATTTCAACCAATCTTGGCAGAATAAAGGAAAAGCATAGAAAACTAGCAATAAAAACAAAAAAGTTTTTCTCACAAATACTAGTTTTTCGACCAATCGTTCCTATGGCAGCTATATGTTATAGTCATCCGATCCGGCCGATTCGGACAAATGTGCAGCGTATTTGTACTAAAAGACTTCGTGCAAAGTTTGGTGAAGAGAGCTTTCAAACTGACGAAGGAGATAGAAAATAGAAATAGACGGAGGTACAGACGGATATGGCTAAATCAACTCAGCTCTTCATGCTGATCAAGAATATATATACTTTATGTGGTCGGAAATGTTTCGTTCTATGCGTTACAAACATTCGGACAATTTGATAATATAACAAGAAAGAAAGTCGGTCAAGCCCGACTATAACATACTCTGTACCAGCGAAATTATAAGCTCAGCATAAATTTTGATGCAGCGAACAGTTTTTTGATCATAATTCTACAACCGTTCATTCGATCTTAACTATTCCTTTGGCGGATCGATAAGCTATCCTGATTACTAATTATGTCCAGAAGGAACGAACCTTCTACCTTTAAAACTGTGGGAGATATGACGTTTTTTCTAAATTGCGGGGGCGGGAGGGGGCGTGGCCAAAATTGAAAATAAAGTTGATCTGCCTGCAGGCATAAGAAGCATATGTCCCATACATGTCAAACCTTTATCTCTTACCATCTCTGAGATCTGTGCGTTCATACGGACAGACAGACGGAAATGGCTATATGGACTCGGCTGTTGATGCTTATCAAGAATACATATACTTTATGGGGTCGGAGATGCTTCCTTCTGGCTGTTACATACTTTTGCACAAACTTAATATACCCTATGTACCTATAGGGAACCGTCTCTTGGTAAAGTACAAATGAGTATCAGTTTATGAGCGCCATATTGCAATATTCTAGCAAACAGGTACTCAAAAATAAATTCACATACTAATTCGTGAGTACAGCATTCACGATGCCTGATCTTAATTCACGCACGAAAAACACACGGCTCACGAATGCTCACTCACGAAACTCTATGTTTGCTCAGGCTCGGGTAGAGACATTTCGTGGAACGGACAAACTCAGGTCACGGTTGCAGCTCTGGATTACTCAACTTAAGTCCTAGCTTCAGCTAAAGTAAGGATTAAGGGCAAGTTAAGATGCAAGTATTGAATTTCGTTTGCAAAAAACCTTTAATAAAAAATAAGGTTAAATCAAATTTGCCAACCATAAGTCACAATTTTTTCCTTTCTGGCATAATCAAAGTTTTTTTTACACAATTTGCACACAAACAATTAACAAAAGCCGTTACAGAAATTGTTAAGCACCTGTGAACAATTTGCCATTAGACAGCAAAAAACTGAATCAAAATCTCCGCCTTCTCTCAAGCCTATCAACCCTCCTCTTTTCACTCATTTTTTGCATGATTTGGCATAAAACTTGCTCAATGAGCGCTTCTTTGAAATCGAGTGTTAATCATATTTCAAAAAATTGAAATTGTTGACAGATTGAAGGCAGAAATTTTGCAAAACAATTTTCATTAACGACCAATTCGTAATTCAAAGTCAACGGTTTTTTGTGTGGCTTAATGGTATTGTTTTGTTGCTGTTGCTTTTTCAGTGGAAAACTGACTTTGTGACTTTTCACTTTGAAACGTGTTTTCCACCCGCTGCTCAACGGTTTTTCGTTGATTGTTTCACGGGTACCGAGGCAGGTGAAACTTTATTTGGTGTGGGCTGCCCGGGCGATCGCGCCTTGGTTGTTATATAAAAACAGCAAGAAAATCACTTAAATTGGCCATGGCAAGGCAAGATAGATAAGCTGGAATGGCAGAGTGCATTGGCGCCCCAAGGTCATTGAAATTTACGTTGGCAAAAACAAATCATAAGGGTCAGCGACGGCTTCCGGCTGTGAAGTGAATATCTGTGAGGTTTATTTTCTATAATTTTTGTCATTTAATTTAATTTTTTAACTTTCTTTCCTCGCTCCCTTCCAAAACGACTTCCGGCACAACAATGTGGAAAAAAAATACCTGCCAAAAAGGAACTCTTTTATTATGCAAACCCCACAACAGCGTCAGGTGTAAAATTATTGTACCTGTTGTTTTCTGCGTAATTACATGCAAATTTCCCAAAAAGAAAAACAAAAAACAAATATGAAGAGAATGTGAAAGGTGGCAGGAAAAAACAAACAGGCATCCACTGATGAAAGACACAGTTTTCTGCAGAAATATCACGTAGCAAACAATTTGCAAAGATAAAAAAAAGACCTTTTTCTGATTGTTCTTTTATGCAACAGGCCCGCAGAGGAAACGGAAGCCACCTGACAGGTTGGTTCTTGGTGGTGTTTCTTTTTTTTATTTTGGAGGGGGAAGGTGGAGAGCAGGGTGTAGGAGATCAATTAGAATGCCATTGAGGTAGTGCTAGCTAGGTGATTGTTGTCTGAATTCTTGGCACTGCATACCAATAGTTAAAGGGCAAGAGGACTGGGTATAATATTAAGATACAGACACAGTGGTTCACTAAAATTCCACATATAAACTGATGTAAAATTATAGAAGTTTTAAAATCGACTTTTTTAATTTTTTTTAGAACTCATTTCGCCGGATTATCTTCAAATCAGAGCTTTAATGTAATTATTGCAGTATTTAATTACTTTTCATTACAAAAAGTCTCGATTATTAACACAATGAAAAAGCAATTCCTAATAATGCAAGGTAATTGTAATGCAATTGTAATGTAATTCTTATGTAATTCTTATGTAACACTGCTCGACAAAATGAAAGTCGATCTTTTCCCAATTCACCAAACCAACTTTTTCTAAAGTATTTTAACCCGCTGAGCACGAAAATCGACATGAAATCTGTCTAAATGAAGAATTCCACTTGGTTTGTGAAAATGCTAGGTTAGTGATGAAGCTTGTGAGTCTGGCCCTTTTTACCAAAAATTTTTTGAAAAAAACCCTTTCATGTCCGATTTTTGTGTACTGACGGCTTTTCTTAAAGTTAATAAAGTACTTTATTTTCGAATTTAAAAAAAACATTAATTTTGTTTATCAGTTTGCATTTTTAAGCACTTTAATTTCGATCATTTTTTAAATTTTGAAAAAATTAAGGTTTTTTTTTCTACATTTGGGTCTATGGCTCTGAAAGCCGTCATCCTATCACATTTTTGTCTGAAAACGAAACTTTCCGTCATGTTTCTTCTTTCTTAATTGCCTTAAAACTTTTCAATAGGTGTAGAAACAAAAAAGTTATGAGAGTTTAAGTGGAGGCAACTTTTGAAAAAATCGAAAAAAACAGTTTATCGATAATATCTCGATAACGATTCGACAGATTTTTTTTTCATGTCAATTTTCGTGCTCAGGGGGCCAAAATACTTTAGAAAAAGTTGGTTTGGTGAATTGGGGAAAAATGCTGTCGAGCAGTGTAATTGTAATGCAATTGTAATGCAATTGTAATCCAATTGTAATGCAATTGTAATGTGATTCTAATGTAATTGTAATGTAATTCGTAATAACGCACACAGAGAAAACCAAATTAGCTACACGACAGGTGTAGAAACGGTAATACTAAACGAAACGTAGTTCACCCTGTAAAATTTCACACGAAAAATGTAGAAAACTGAAAGCTTAACGTACAGTATGTCAAGAAAGTGTTTTTACACATGAAAAAAACTAAAAATTTTCAATTAAATTGCAAAAAAGGTGCTTTCTCTTAAAGTACAAATTTTCTTTTTATTTTATTTTGATTCTTTAAGGTTCTCAGAACTAGAATGAAAAAGAAATTATCCAAATCCATCTATATTTAAGATTTTAAAATATATAAAGCAAATAAAATACCCATTTTAAAATGTCAAGAAAGTGTTTTTACAAAATGTAAAAACTCATTTACTATCAGCACAGGAGCTCAAATGGTAAACAAACTATTGATTCTAGACTAGTTTTTTACGCTGAACCCGAGTCTGCTTTTAGAAAGTCCATAAATCTTATGGATTAGCTATAATATTGGATTTAAAATGTAGAAATTACCAATATTACGCTTTTTGGATTATCCGAATCTCGTAGAAATCAGCTTATTTGAAATTTTTATTTTTAACATGATGTAATACTTGACCATTTCTATGCAATATATTAAATACTTTATTAATTTCATAGGTTATAAGTTCATGATCGATCCGCAAAGTATTTCTGACTTGTAAGCAATTGTTTAAGTGGGTGGGAAAATTTAGCAGGATGGTATTGATTTTTAAGAAGAACACCTAATAATCGAAAATTCTTATGTTATTAAATAATATTTGTTAAAATTTTAGGGCGTGTCCCGCCTTTTTTGTGTTTTACATACGTTTTACTTTAAAACTTCACTTATTTAAATGCGAAAAAGCCTTATATTTGTGGCCGATGAAGCCAATTTGGATGATTCGTTTTGTTCTTTAGGTATGCAACTATATTATAAAGAAAAACTTAGCTTCAAAATAATCTGATTTCTACGAGATTCGGAGAAAACAATAAGAGGTAAAAGTAGACATTTTCGACATTTTAATTTAAAAATTACGGCTGATCCATTAGAGATATGGAATTTTTAAAAGCGGATTCGGGTTCAGCGTAAAAAACTTGTCTAGAATCAATAGTTTGTTTACCATTTGAGCTCCTGTGCTGATAGTAAATGAGTTTTTACATTTTGTAAAAACACTTTCTTGACATTTTAAAATGTGTATTTTATTTGTTTTATATATTTTAAAATATTAGATATAGATGGATTTGGATAATTTCTTTTGCATTCTAGTTCTAAGAACCTTCAAGAATCCAAATAAAATAAAAATAAAATATTTACATTAAGAGAAAGCACCTTTTTTGCAATTTCATTGAATTTTTTTAGTTTTTTTCATGTGTAAAAACATTTTCTTGACATACTGTAGCATGTAAAAAAACTACATGCTACGTGCAGAAAAAAAAAGTAAACGAGGCATGTTGAAAAGTTAAATGTTGTGTGTAGAATTGCAAAGGATACACAATGTGAGAAACTAGAATATTTCCAAACAGCTCATACATTTTCCATACAGAAATCGGAATACCACACGAAAATTTGGGTTTTGTATATTAAGGTTTAGATATTGGAAACCCACACGAGCGTTTGGAAATTGTAAACGAAAATTGTAGCTTAAAATCGGAACAGAATAGCTATGTGTCTCATCTAGAAAGTGGTTATTCACACGCTACATGTAGGAATATGTAAATAAAAGTTTAGGATTTCAGATGCTGAATGCTACGAGTAGAAAATCTACACGAAACGAGTTTTTGATCCATTAGCTCATCGTAGCTTGTCACTTCCCTTTATTACTATGATTTGCGGCAATGCCGCGCGTGTGCTTGGTAGTCGTATGGGCTGTGATGCCGGCATTTATGTTTCAATTGCAGATAAGGTAAGTGAGTTATGAGTTCGGACCCCAGACAAGGTGAGTAAAAAATAAAATCTTATGTCCTAGGGTTTTCAGCAAGAAGACTTCCCCCTCCCTCGCCTCTTCCTCCACTCCTCACCACACTCCCTTGTGAAACTACTGTGGTGATAACAGCTGAATTAAAAAAAAAAAATTGAGGAAAGTTAACTTCGGCCGAGCCTTATATACTTTTGTATGTCAGCTAAACTATATAGATGTCCGATTTCGACCAAATTTGGCAGAATTATGGAGAAGCATTAAAAACTAGTAAATACAAAGTTTGGATACGATTGCATAAAAATCAAAAATGTTTTTCTCACTAGAACTAGTTTTTCGACCGATCGTTCCTATGGCAGCTACTATATATGTTATAGTCATCCGATCCGGCCGGTTCCAACAAATGTGCGCATAGTGGGCTGGGCCCACATAGTGGCATGTAGAAAAGCTACATAATCGTAGAGGGTGCAAAATCCCTGTGTGAAAAAACTAAATTTTCGTGTAGTTTTCACATATTTTGTTTTCTCTGTGTAATTGCAACTTGTAATTACAATTATTCAATGCTTTCTTCCAATTCTAATTACTTTTACAATTACTTGAATAATTGTACCTCTTAATGGGGAGGGAATTATTGAGTAATTGGGCTTGAAAAGTTAGTCGGGTTAATAAGGACCTGCTAAACCTTATTTATCTTCTCTTAATAATTGTTTTCCTTGACTTACCCTATAATCATAATCATGACGATTCTCCAGGCTTATATCGCTATACATGTCTTCAGTTGTATCACAGTTGGAACTACGGCCCGATGAGTTAAAACTCGATGATCTATAGAGTTGGCTAGAAAAAGAAATAAAATTACATTTAAATCTGACAAAATATCTACAGGGTTCCTACATCTTAACTACATTCTATTTACATAAACTGACACGGCGGTGGTTGTCTTTACTAACTTTCAATGTTTGTACATACTTATACTCTAGCCAAGACAGCCACCGCCGAGCAACCATAGGCTTCTCACCAAACTGTGTTTAGCCAAGTCAATGAGCAGCGGCTCTCAAACTGTGGCTGCCAAATAGTCAATGAAAAGTGACTGGAAAACTTGGGCCTTTTAAAATTTCAAATTCTTAAAACAAAAACTATTAATAAAAAATACAAAAAATGCATAACTTACCTGGCTAAGGCATTGGAACTTATCTGCCTACGCCCGGAACTGCAAAACAAGAGATAAGAAATTAAAACAATGTTAATCAAATTTTATTTCACATCCCCCACCAAATGTTTCCACCACCAGAGATATTCTAGAAATTGCGCATATAAAGAAATGCAAACCAATTAGCTGACATTGAAGAAATAAAGACTTGTTAAACAACTTGACGCAGGTACCACCAAAAAAAAAAACGAAGCCGCCAACCACGTGATACTAAAAAGAAAAACAAGAAAAACAATAGCCACCCACACGGCCAATTGACGCCGACGACGAACAGCTAAATGTAAACAGGTAAATGCAACCCAAAAACTGTAGCAACAAGAAACACACAAAGGCAAACAAAACGTCAAACGACTAAATAATTGCGAAAGACCAAAGAGAAGACAACTCAATACAATATTTAGGTGAAAATTAATGGAAATGTGTGTGAAGTGCATTTTTAGAAACAGCTCAAAATTGTTGAATCACTTGATGAATGAAAGGAAAATTAGTTTTCTAGAAAATGTGTGGGAAAGTAGATAGTTTTATCAAAATGTGACAATTTTGTTCTAGAGAATACAGTAAAATTTGAAATTTTGAAAATTATTTAGCCAGTTATGTGAAAAGCCGATATCAGCGAGAAAAATATATAAAAAATATTAAAAAACATTAAAATAAATATTAAAAAATTTGTAAAATATTTTTAAAAATATATAAAAAATATTTTTAAGAAATATAAAAAAATATATAAAAAAATTTATATAATAGAAAGGTCACAAAAAAATCAGTCACATATAAAAATATAAAAATTTAAAAAAAATTAAAAAATATTTTTAAAAAAATATAAAAAATATTTTTTAAAAAATATAGAAATATATATAAAAAATATTTTTAAAAAAATATTAAAAAAAAATTTAATAAAATATATAAAAAAAAAATTGTATAAATAATATTAAAAAAATATATTAAAATAATATTATCTAGATTGGATTCGCAGTTCTCTGAAACACTGCCTTGCTATATGGAGCTAGAGATGTGCGGAAACCGATTCTTTTATCGTTCTGAAACTCAATTTCGTGCGTGTTCGTGCTTGGCTTACCCGGCACGAACTGTAAGGGTGCGCGCACACATGCGGCTGAAAAATGAACTGATGGATGAACTTAAGGCTGATCTTGATATATAATCACTACCTGATCATGCAATTGGGCACAAAAAGCACTGGATTGGTCTTTAAACTTCAGTTCTAAGCTCAGCTTAGCAGAATCAATCAAGCATGTTTGTTTATTTCGGCTTGCTGACGCTCTAATAAATCGTGCTCAGCCGTCAGCTCATCTTTCAGCCGTCAGTCATAAAGCTATACAAATAGCAGAGCAAAATCTTAGTTTATCTGGCACATAGCAACTATTTAGAAGATGAGAAATCGGCCCTAAAAGATCCTTTCAAAACATATTTCATGCAACTTCGACTCTCGGAATGTACTAGGTCTGCAAACCGCTCGGAAACAAGAACTGGTTCGGTTCAGCAGCTTTTAAGCCTCTGGTTTGGTTCATTATATGGTTTTAAGAGCTAGCTAAATCGCGGTTCACTCGTAATTTTGTATATATAGTATATGCCTTTTATATTCTGATTTCTTAAGTGAGTCTATTTATATATCTATATATAAAAAATCAATTATCAAATATCATCCACTAGGAATTATTAGAAAAGAGAAAGCTAAGCTGACTTCGTCAGTGCCGATGTTTTTATACCCTTGCAAGTGCTCGCTTAAATATTTTCAAAAATTTTTTTTTTCCCACAACGACCCATTTTCCGGCCGATCGTTCGTATGGGGGCTATATAATATAGTCATCCGATTTGGGAAAAAAATTTTAGTATAGGGTGAAAGCATGTGAAACGAACAAATTCACAATTTCGGGATGCTAGCATTTAAAATCAAAAAGTTTTTATACTCTGTACCGTAGGTACATAGAGTATTATAAGTTTGTGCAAACATCATACATACAAGTTATGTAACATCCAGAAGGAAGCATCTCCGACCCCATAAAGTATATATATTCTTGATCAGCATCAACAGCCGAGTCGATATAGCCATGTCCGTCTGTCCGTCTGTCCGTCCGTCCGTCCGTCCGTCCGTCCGTCCGTCCGTCTGTCCGTCTGTCCGTCTGTCCGTCTGTCCGTCTGTCTGTCTGTCCGTATGAACGCACAGATCTCAGAGATGGTAAGAGATAGAGGTTTGACATGTATGGGACATATGCTTCTTATGTCTGCAGGCAGATCAAGTTTATTTTCAATTTTGGCCACGCCCCCTCCCGCCCCCGCAATTTAGAAAAAGCCTCATATCTCCCACAGTTTTGAAGATAGATGGCTTGTTCCTTCTGGACATATTTAGTTATTAGAATAACTTATCGATTCGCCAAAGGAATGAAGAAGATCGGATGAACGGTTTTCGAGTTATGATCAAAAGACAAATTTTCTTGGTACAGAGTATGTTAAAGTCGGGCTTGACCGACTTTCTTTCTTGTTCTAACTAAGACTGTTTTTCAGACCTATCTTTTGTATGGCAGCTATACCATATAGTTGTCCTGATGAAAATCGGAATTATAAAAAAGCATAGAAAACCTATGATTACAAAGTTTGGAGACGTGGAAAAGAAAAATGTTTTTCATACTAAAACTAGTTTTTTGACCGATTGTTCTCATGAGAGCTATGAGATACAGTCATACGATCCGTTTGGTTCCGACATATTAGTTGCGTGCAGCAAAAAGAAGACTCTGTTCAAAATTTCAGCTCGATAGCTTTAAAACTGAAAGCCTAGTTTTCCTAGAAACAGACAGACAGACGGACAGACAAAACTCAATCGACTCAGCCCGTCACCCTGAATATATATAGTTTATGGAGTCGAAAATGAATATTTCTATGCGTTACAAACTTTTGGGCAAAACTATAATACCCTTTGCAAGGGTATCAAAATAGTATGTGTTGATTTCAAACGCAATTTTGTGTATCTTTTATCTATTCTAATCACAAAAATTAGCAATCAGATTAGTCTTTACAATAGCTCGATACAATTATGGAACTAGATCCTTTCGATTTAATAACATTGATTTGTATTGGTAGACAATTGCAATGACTTTTCTTTCGAATTTTAATTTCTAAAAATCCTTTGAATATATTTACAATTGCCTAATGTCGTATATAATTCTGAATGTCGTCTTGAAAAGTAAATGGGATACGCAGAAATGTAATCTGATAAAAGGTATATGAAGAGGTCTGTGAACAAATGGAGGAGATGTACGAGATGAGATATTTTAGAATGTTGAAAAGTCATCCTTAAAAGCTACATCAACTCGGATCAAGTCTATAGAGGTAGTCCTCTAGAGTTGTAATTTATTTATTGTAATTTTTAGGAAATCGACGAAAACTCCCCAATATACAAACGTTTTACATCTAAAATCTCGTCAGTCAACTGTTGGTGGTTTTTGGTAGGGTTCAGCATTTTCAAAATGAAGCATCGGAATTAGCGGTTCGATAACAGATTGGTTCGGTTCGGAACCCTGCTATGTACCATAATTTAAAATCTTGCTCCAAAACTAAAAACATCACAAAATTATGATTTTTAAACTATCAAAACCCCAAAATTTAAGTCCAAAGTCAAGTTGATGCATAGCCCATGTCTTCGGCTTTCCACATATCATCAAAAATATTTAAAAAAACACTTGAAAATAATTAACTTAGAATTAACTTTACAATCCCAAAGAGTCTAGCTGACTCTTACGACTTGTGTACTTCTCATTCGCAAATGCGAAAATGACCTACAGTTAAACCACGAATACAAAAGGCAACGTTTAAGAACCTTTGTCATGGCTATTTACTTCAAAGCTGGCGCCAATAGCTGGTAAAGGAGACCAAGTATGGAAATTTAAAAAACCAAAAATGGTTGATTTGTTTCTTAATGTTTAATTTAATATATATATATAATTTCTTTTGGCCTTTTGCCTCATCGAACCTCGTGTGCTTTGAAATCATAATATAATTGTCCAGCAATGTCAGCAGTGCTTCCCCAACCTTCTGGCCCATATCAAAACATGCTTTAACGTCTAATGTTATTACTTAAGCGGTTCTGTTTGATGTGATCTCATGTGACTAAATCAGGGAAAATGTTTTTGTTTATTATATCGATAACCGAAAACCGCAAAAACGTCTCGCCTGTCTAATTGAAAGTCAAAGAAAAATAAAAACTCACTCCCCGCCAGCATCAACTGAACTCATTAACCTAGTTTATAGTTTTATTTTTTTTTTTTTTTGCAGAATGTCTCATCTGGTTTATGGCTCTGTGAAGTTTATTTTTAAAGTGCGGAGTATGCAAATTGGCTTACATAAAACATAAAATCGGCTAAGGAAAAAAAGTGTAGAGCAATTTGACCAAAATAAAATACCAGGAGGTTGCGCAATTGCTGCTGCAATTTGCCATGGTGAAAAAAAATTGTTGAAATAAAAAATTGGTTATAAATCCATTGCGGTAAGTCAACAGCTGGTGGCATTTTATTGAGTCGAATTGTCGATGGCACCAAATTCTGCACCTGCACAGGAAATGTTGCAGAAATTTGTTTAGCTGTGTACCCCACAAACCAACAAAATGACACTTGATTATAAAAGCGATCAAGGTAATGACATATAATCATCATCCGAGAGGGAGTACCTACCAACAAAAAAAAAGCTGTTTAAATATGATTAAGGTCAACGCGAATGACTGAATCAATTCCATAAACTACAGCTAACTGTTTTTTTGTTGTTTGTAGGTAACCTTGAATGTGGAAGAGTTCTGTTTGAAAATAAATTTTGATCATTAATATTAAATGTAATTTTAAACGCTGACCGGAAATTGTGGTTGCGGTTTTTTTTCTTTCTTTAAAATAATGTTTGCTCTCTTCTTTGGGTTGGTGAAAAAAAAAACTCGAAAAAGTTATGGAAAACTGAGTATTTTGACTGCCACCACCTGTTGAATGGCCTCCACCTTTGCCCTTAAAAGCTTTGACGCTCTCTCTCTCTCTTTTGGCTGGATTCCGCTTCGTTGGCGCTTGAGAATTTTTGTTTGGATTCTAAAGCGGGGGGAAACGGCATGGGAATGTAATTCCAATTGTTTGTTTAGAACCAGTTACATTCGAAAAACAAAAAGTGAAAAGAATATTTATGTAATTTGTTTTTTGCAATGTTTTCTATTAAATAATATAATTAGAGTATGAAAAAATGCATATTATAAAGAGTTTGTTCAACTTGGGAACTGAATACAAGGTTCATAAAAATTGTGGAAGCTGTTCAACATTTTTGTTAAAAAATAAAATTTTTTAAAGCCCTTTTAACAGGGATGCAAACCACTCGGTTCAGTGGTTCAGACAGTTTCTAAACCGCCGGTTCGGTTCATTACTTGGTTTTTGGAGCCAACTGAACCGCGGTTTCGGTTCGGTTCAGTGGTTCACAAAGGCACATTATGAAATATTATGATTTTTTGTAGTAATGTGACTTTTCGAACACTTCCATCCATTTGAATATCTTTAAAATACTTAGAAGAATGTCCAAAGTTTATCATGTCGCATTCCAGGTCTATCAGCCATGCTCCGGTTTTCACTTATTTTTGCGAATTGCGATTTCAGCAAATTCGTACGATTTCAGTTTAGAGCGCTCCGAAATTCGCCAGTTTGTGTCATCGATAATGTTCCATTCCCAACTTGTTTTGTGTCTTTTCACATAACAAAAACAGCTGATGAGCGCCACTAGTCATGCTATCGATAGTCATACTTATATCGATATATACCATGGCCAAATCGCAAATTGTTGTTATTGTGAGCAAATGTAAATTGTTTAAAATATTGCCTCAATGCGAATTGAGTGGATGAGTCCGTAAGACAAATCTAAAAAGATTAAAGAACTGAATAAAAATAGTTCCGTGGGCTGTCTGTTTGTGCATCAACCTATATTTTGCATTTACTTTTCATTTCACGGACATTGATGTCGCCGGTTTAAAAACGGCAAAACTTTGCGATTTCCAATTGTCGGAGCAACAACTTTTACGATTTTGTGATCAAATCGCAAAGTTTTTGCGAAAGCGAAAATGGGAGCATGGCTGTATAAGTTTCTAGAGGAATGCCCTCCGAAAAGAGAGAATGTCTGCTAGAAAACAATATGTTCCATGCATTTTACGTACCCTATTTATCATATTCTATGAGAAAAAAATTCTGCCCAAGATTGAATTAAGGTAAGGAATTACCACAAAAAATTTTAAATATTGTCTACTAGAGGAAAAAATAGTGATTGATGACAGGTATATGTTGAGTTCGGCGGCATAGCAAAATATTTAGAGGGTCGAACGAAATGTATAAAAATTATCTTAGGAAAACGATTCAAATTCTTTAAAAATCGTTGGGTAGAGCAGAGCGATTCCAACTAAATCTCGTCAGAGAACTAAACCGGACCGAACAGTTTTTATTTATCGGTTCAGCATTTCTAAAGGAAAGTCGGTTCGGTTTCCGTTCGGTTCGGTTCAAAACCGGTTTGCATTCCTAACATTCCTAATAACATTTCTTTCGAAGTCAAAACCAAATATGAAAGAACACGGAAAGATGGTAGGGCTGTCAATAATTTATCAATATATCGATAATTCTGTTTGACGATAAGGGTTATCCCGATATGTTACTTTTTGGGCCGATTTATCGATATATCGATATTTTTTGAAACAATATTTCAGGAAAAAAAATTGGATATGGTCTCATTTTATCGATACATCGATATTTCTGTTTGACGATAAGGGTTATTCCGATATGTTACTTTTTGTGCCAATTTATCGATATTTTTAGAAACGATACTTTAGAAAAACATGACTACGGTTTTTAGTTACTTAAAAAACATAAAATAATAATAAAAATTTAAGTCTATGATATCTTTGGATTATAGTATTGGAAAGATCAGGTAGTACGACCACTTGCACTGTTCATTAGTAATCTTAGACAACGATATTATCGAATTATTAAATCTTTGTATTTTAAACTCGATATATCAAGTATCGATTTTGAAAATTTTGATATTTTGCGAAATAACAACTGCCCTAGGCTCTACCCTACCACCTCTACTCTTTGCGCTTTACCTAAACTACTTGAATGATACTCTAGAAGGCGGACAATATCCGATTTACCCGCTTCACTAAAGATGGAAAGAAGTTTCTGAAAAATAGACCCACAAAATAGGGAGAGTTAAATATTTTACCAATTTCTATGATATAATGCTGAGATAAATATGGAGATTTATTGTATTATATTTTAAAAAGGGATTTGCAAGCTTTCCTTGTGACTGGCTTATAGAAAGCAATAAGAACAGAGAGATCATAGCTTAAAGTCGGCTCTGCCTGACTTCTATATACCAATTACTGAGGGAAAGCAATGTTCAATAGCCATCTCTTATGTTAATTAACAGAGCATTAATATTTATGTTAACATATAAACAGACAGAGCAAGCTGAAAATATATAACAAAAGATGTGTTGCTGGCAGCAGCAAGTCGAAGGCTTAGTTTTCTTGTTAACAATAGAACATAGTAAATAGTTCAGAAAACAGGAGTCTACATATTAAGTATTGTTGGTATAACACTTCTAGTCTCTGAGATCTAGGGTTTCAAACAGACAGACAGACGGACGAACTGACGGAGTTGGCTTTATCGTAATGATATCTGAATTTCTCACCTTCTATATAGCTACTATTTGGCAGATAAAATCGCAGACTGGGGAAGTCCCTAACAACAGCCAGGTAAAGTAGTCGAGTAGCTTCTACCTTCTTCTTTTACCTCTCCTAGGTTTACATATTCATTTACTTAGTCAAAAAGTAAGGTAGAAGGAACTTCCATATTAATGGGACTTCAAATGATAACCTGGGTAGGAAGCTAATCATTAACCATTCTTTCAAGTTGGGATTATCGTTTAGCCTATTAGAAACACTTTAAGCCGAGGAAGTACAAAATTAAAGTACATTAGCCTTCTAGTAAATGGCTTCAAAGGGCGTTTGTTATGCAAAGTAGATTAGAATTAACAGCATACCACACACCCCATTAGTTTCAAGTACTCTAGCAAGTACTCTAGACTTTGCTATTGACTTTAATGTTCAAGGCAAGGCAAAGGTTTTGCTATTCGACCACCAGGGTTGTTCCTTTCTAAACGCTCAAATGCGAAGTGCTTTTGGTAACATTCTTTACTGTGATTTCGGCCGATTTCACACCGAAAGGGTTAATAGTCGAATGCACTAAGGTGTCGCCCTTCTTGTCGAGATTCTTAGGAAGAAAACATTACCGACAAAATGCAGATTATTTAAGGGGGGAAAATTGGAGGATGTGGGGTGGTTTTGCTCCTTCCTTTCCCTATTCTTATAATGTAGAATGTTAATTTTTTTGGGAAACTCGGAACATGGAACTGTTCTACTTATTCCCAAGAATATTTTGGTGACTTTTCTATACCTGTGGCTAACAAATTTATGTTAATTTCTAGAAAGCCTCAAAGATTCGCTTTAATAGATCACGATCTGGTCCATTTCAAGTAGATGTTGGTGTTTAAAACCTTAAAACTCTTATTAAAGAGATCCATTTTGTACCTTTACCTTTGCCTAGGTACTACATATATCGCATACCTTTTACCTCCCATGGGCATCCCATAGAGATTTCTGACATTTACCTTTTACCTTATCTTTAGTTAAGAAATGAGGGTAGCTTTCCAATCCCTGTTTATCTGTGTAATACCTTCATGACATAAACATTTCAGTATTCAAATACAGAAATCTTTCCGCCATAATTGAGTTTTTGCTGGTGGCTTAGACCAAAGACTAAAATAATTTTACCGCTTTGTCATTTTTCCGCATTCTGCACTAAAGTTTTGTTTTGCTTTCCTTTCCCATTTTATGTCTCTTAATTAAAGCTCATTATTAAATTATTAAATGTCATACAACCTGTTGGGCAAAGGCGATTTTCTTCAACTTTTTTTTAAGGTAAGTAGCCACAAAATAATCATATTTCCCAGGGCAACTAATGAACAGGTTTCTACCCATTTTTCACTCCTACCTGTCGTGAGTTTTCGTGTTTGCATTGCATAAAGTAATGGTTAATTGTGCATTGAAGCATTCCGTTATGAAAACCATTTTGCACCTTCAAAAAACAAAAAAAAAGTGGTTCATATTGTCGAGTGTAAAAGGTGGGACAGGTGTTTGTCTAACTTCATTTTGCATAACCCAAAGCTTGATTGATTGACTTGAACTGGCGGCTGTTGGGGATCGGCCAGTCGAGTCAAGGCGTGTAAAATATGGGAAACGCGAAAAAAGAGACTCAAAAATAAAACTACAAACAAAAGCAGATTTTTGTCTGTTTTGAATTTTAAGTGGTGTGAAGAAGTTCAAGAAACTCGCGATTTTTCGTTGTTGTTGTTGTGTCTGATTATTTAATTTTTGTTTTATTTTTGCCTGTAATTTTTTTTTGGTTTTTTGTTAACGAACAGCCCTGAGGGTTCAAGCGAGAGGGCAAGCGATTTTATTTAAACACTTAAACTTTCTGTCTTGATGGGTGGGGATTAGATGACTTTTACTTTAATTTATAAAAAAAAGGGGGGTTATAGCAAGTGCTGTAAGCAGGTTAAAGGTTCCGTAAAGATATAACTGGATTAACCGATGAGACGAAACCCTTTGTCACATGTCTGAAGGTTGTATTTCAATTAGCATTTATCTGTTAAAATAGGCAAATGACGCAGTTAACAAGTAACATTCTAGTGCAGTTGTATTTACTTAAGAAAATTTCTAAGAAAAATGTTATCAAAACTTTTAAATGGTTGAAGCAAATTAGGAATATTATTTGTTGCCTCGCCTTGAGCATGTCTTTCTTAAGTGCTGATATTTAATATGGGTTAATTACTCACTTACTTAATGAGTTTTTGGGTAAAATCCAACGCTAAAGAAGGATTCACCTCCATTCTTCTTGTAATTGGACGACAGAGTTTTTAGGCACTGAAATCATCGAATCTAGAATCAAGAGCGTAGACAGCTCTTCAAAAAGTTAGGGGCAGCAGTGTCTTAATGTTTCTTAAATATTTCTTTAATAATACATTTTAGTTATTATTAAATTAATTATTAAATTAAAGATGGTTTTGATATGAAATGAGAAACAATCTTCAAAATAATGTCGGAAAAATGAAAATATAAATGAAATAGTTAATTATTCTAAGTAAAATCTGTAAGCAAGAGGGAGGCAACTGCTATATATTGTTTATATACGAGGAAGCTAAGCTAACTTCGTCTGTGCCGAAGTTTTTATACCCTTGCAAGTGCTGGCTTATATATTTTTAAAAAAATGTCTTTTTCCTATTTTCCGACCGATCGTTCGTATGGGAGCTGTGTGATATAGTCATCCGATTTGGCCAACAAATTGTAAAATTATGTGAAAGCACGTTCAACAAATACAAAATTGCAGAATGCTACCATTAAAAGCAAACAAGTTTTTCTAACTAAGACTGTTTTCCAGACCTATCTTTTGTATGGCAGCTATACCATATAGTTGTCCGATTTTAATAAAACTTGGTAGAATTATAAAAAAACAAAGAAAACCTACGATTACAAAGTTTGGACACGTTTCCATTGAAAAGAAAAAAGTTTTTCATACTAAAACTAGTTTTCCGACCGAATGTTCCTATAAGAGCTATGAGATAAAGTCATAAGATCCGGTCGGTTCTGACATACTAGTAGTGTGGAGCAAAAAGAAGACTGTGCAAAATTTTAGCTCGATAGCTTTAAAACTGAGAGACAAGATCGCATAGAAACTGACAGACAGACAGACGGACAGACGGACGGACAAAGCTCAATTGACTCAGCTCGTCACCCTGATCAAGAATATATATAGTTTATGGGGTCGGAAATTAATATTTCTATGCGTTGCAAACTTCTGGGCAAAATTATAATACCCTTTGCAAGGGTATAAAAATAGAGGAAAGTTAACTTCGGCTCGACCTAAGTTTGTATACCCTTGCAGCACGTTTTTTAACTAATTTGAAGGACATGTCCACTAATAACAAACAAGTTTTTCCCAATAAGACTACTTTTCTGACTCTACTTTTGTATGACAGCTATACCATATAGATGTACGATTTCGACCAAATTTGGCAGAAGCATTAAAAGAAGAGAAGCATTAAAAACTAGTAAATACAAAAAATTTTTCTCACTAGAACTAGTTTTTCGAGCGATCATTCCTAAGGGAGCTATATGTTATAGTCATCCGATCCGGCCGGTTCTGACAAATGTGCAGCGTATTTGGACCAGAAGACTTTTTGCAAAGTTTGGTGGCGATAGCTTTAAAACTGTCGGAGGAGATAGCATAGAAACAGACGGACAGACGGTCAGACGGTCAGACGGTCAGACGGACAGACGGACATGGCAATATCGACTCAGCTCGTCATGCTGATCAAGAATATATATACTTTATGTGGTCGGAAATGCTTCCTTCTATGCGTTACAAACATCTGGACTATTTCAATATACCCTCCGCAAGGGTATAAAAATTGGAAAAGGGGGATCATGAAGTTGTGCTAATCTATAAAAGAAGAAGGAAACATTTCCGACGCCATAAAGTATATATATATATTCTTGATGAGCATGAACAGCCGAGTCGATATAGCCATGTCCGTCTGTCTGTATGAACTCGTCGATCTCAGAGACTATAAGAGATAGAGCCGCAAATATTTGCATGAAGGTAGATGTACACTGTACGCAGATCAAGTTTGTTTTAGATTTGAAAAATTAAAATCAAAGTCTCTGTAGTTTTTCACAGATCTAAGAACTTTTAAGTCATCAGCTTGCATTAGATCAGTGTTCCCTAGGGAACTCACACCGAACGCTTGCCGAAGTAATGCATGAGTGACTGTCAGAGAGAGACAAAGAGAATCTCTTCTTAAGGAACCCTGCATTAGATAATGCGAGTTAAGTAAGAAACCGATAATTTTAATGAATAGTGTAAAAAGCAATGGCAGTTGCCTTGTAGGGGCTTAAACGTATGTCATTAATGAGATCTTGGTACGATCGACCATCAAGTTATACACTTGTTGGTATTTGTCTTTAGTGGGAAATATTGTTATTCGAAACTTGGATGGGTAGAACCATCACTATGAAATCGGATAATGTTAATTCACCCACCTCTGCAACTGTTGTTAAGCCTTTAGTGGATTCTAATTAAAAGTTAAATTTGTTTGTAGATAGTTGAATAATTTATTTCGAATTTTTCTGCTAATTTTTTTTAGAATTATTAAAGTAAGAATCATAAGAGAAAATGTTTACTGTGAGTAAATAAATTTTAGAGTGTTCATTTATATGCGGAAATGCAATTTCCTGCAATTATTTTTGCTGGCAGCTATTGATGATGGCTGTCCCCATCCAAACTGATTCCCATAGATGTCAAGACCTTTGTGCATGAAAATAGTGCGTGTGAAATTAAATGGAATCGAGCCCACAAAATATGTATAATTTTATCCCCAAGGTGTACAATTACAAGGGAAGAAGAAATAATGCAAGTGTTGCGATTTCTAAAAAACCAAGAAAAAACGCAAACCACTGACTCAACTTTGGTGAAAGTATTTATAAGGTTATGTGGGCGTTTTCCTCAACGTTTATGTGTGTGTGTGCGGATTTGTTTTCTTAGGAATTAACAACATTAAAACAGAGTGCAACCAACAACAACAAGAGGAACCACATTTACAAATAAGGGGAGTGTGAAGGGGGAATGAACAACACCAAATATTAAGTATACGCACGTTTTTCTCAAATGACTGCGTCGGTCATAAGGAAAATATTCAAAATATTCATCATCCATATGGGTTAAGTTTTTGGTTTTTAATTTTTATTATGTTTTACGTGGTATTATCTTGCCGTTAGCTCATTTGGTTATCTCTTTGTGGCCATTGGCCGGCCGCAATGGGACGTCATTGAAATGCGACTTTTGAGGAATTTCTTGTTAGCTTTCAGATAAGAGTTAATTGTCTTGAAGTGCTGCCGTGTGCTGGCTTAAACACATTAAGCAATTATTTTGACAATTTACACAGGCTGTTATTATTGTTTTGTTCGTTTTGTAACTTTGGCTATAAATTAAATATATGTGTGTGTCTTCCTATGACTCGGTGGCTGACCAAAAACAATTGTGATCCTTAGAGGAATTTAGAGGAATTTTAGTTCATCCTCGACCAACCAATTATATGATTTTTGTATATTATTTAAGCTTATATGCATTTACACTCCGATGACTAAGCACCGTTTACACTTTTTAACAAGTCGTTTACTGTTACACATACACCACAACAAGTTCACTTTTCTTGAATTACATTTGATTTTGTTTTGTTTTTTTCCACCAATTTGTAATCAGCTGGCGCTTTTTTACTCATATAATTGATCAAAAGCAGAAAAGGAAACTCATCAACAAATTAGACACACTTTCGCAATGGCAATCGACTTCTTCATTTTCTACACCTCCGCCGCGGCTCCTTTTGGCCACACTTCACTTTTCATTACGAACCATTTGAAGCCGAACACAAACGTCTTTCGGTGTATGAATTATGGTTAATATTTTATAAACACGCGTTAGTCGATGCCGACGCTCTGATAACGTCGTTAAATGCCGCCTCAGTTGGGTCTCTCAGAAAGCGAAACTGCATTCAGTTTACTCACACACTGACCAACTGAACAATGAAATTGTGCAGCAAACGATGGGTAACTTTTATATGGCTGCTTAAAGGTAATTAAGGCTATAAAACATTTTGATTTTGATTGATGTTCAGGCTGGCAGCAGTGCCAAAAGGAAAGAAAGAAAAACGAAAAGAAAAGGAAAGAAGGGCGAGTTGTAAATAGTGTGTGTGTGTGTGTCGAAAGGGGAATATGGTGCTTCTTTTTTAATGATTTTGGTATGCAAGTTAAGTTGTTGAATTCAATGAATTGAAATTGAAGGTGTTGCATTGAACAAAGCTGTCTGTTTCTGTCATGACAAGCATTTACCTAAACAAAGCTCCTGAGCGAAAGGAGTATATTTATGCAATCTTATAAAAAAAAGCTATGTATGCTTTGCTTACACTATCTAAATAATTATATATAATTATAGTTCCATATAATTTACCATTTTAATCTTATAAAAGGAAAGGTGAGGTAAGGAAAGGTAGTGATTCTACATGATATTCGTGTCCTAAAGACGAATCTGTTTTATGAAATGCTTCATCGCTTTGACGGCTATGGGTAATTTAGGCCTAAGGTTGCTAAAATGGCTTTTATCTTCCATTTTTAAGCCTAATTTGTTTTGGATTTTAAATGATATTTTCGTGTAATAATACTTCTTAACTTTTAATTAAGTGAGCCTAAGTAATTCTACCATTTTTAAGCGAAAACATTTGAATCAATGTATATTTGAATGCTACTATGTTTATACGCACCAAATGTATCGTGATTAATGCCCTTCAAAGTATGTAAACTTTATTTTCTTAAGTTATTATGCATTAAAATGAAGCCATGACAAGTCTGTCATATCTATTCGACATGTCATATTCACTCATATTGTTGGGTATTCAACAAAATATTGAGTTAAGAAAAATATAACATATATATTTGACCACAATTATGATTTTTATATAACATAGCATACTTTAAAGGCCAATAAGTATGATATATTTTGTGTTTATAAACGTAGTATGTGTTAACAATTTATCAAAATTTTCATTACAATTCAACACATTGAACGCATTCCGCAGATAAATCTGATTTACGATTTGCACTTGCTGATGATCCAATAGACATCCTTAATGGCAGCAATGCTTTTATGACCTCAAGCCTGCTAAAACGTACTTATTTTATGGGCTGCAAACCCAGAAAAACTTTCGGATCTCCGGCGCGCTGATTCGAACCATTATTAACCAATGGTTAAGGCTGGTTTGGGGAGAAGAACACAATATAAATATAAAGAAAAGCTAACTTCGGCTCGACCCCTTTTTTTCTAACTTAGCCCACTTTTCGGACCTTACTTTTCAATAGGAGCTATACCATATAAATGTTCGATTGCGACCAAACTTAGTAAAATCGTGCAAAAGCCTAACAAACAAACATGTATGAAATTTGGAGTCGATTTCCTTTAAAAAAAAAATGTTCTCAATAGAACAGCTTTTTCGACCGATCATTCGTACTGCAGCTATATGCTATAGTCATCCGATTTTGGCAAAACTTTGTGGAATTATGCGAAAGCATATCAAAAAAATAAATGTACATTTTAAGGACATTTCCATTGAAAAACAAAAAACTTTTTCTTACTAAGACTACTTTTCTGACTCTACTTTTCTATGACAGCTATACCATATAGATGTCCGATAAAATCATGGGAAAACATAGCAAACTAAGAAATACAAAGATTGGAGGCGTTTTCTTTCAAAGCAAAAAGTTCTTCTCACTAAAACTAGTTTTTCGACCGATCGTTCCTATGGCAGCTATAACCTATGGTCATCCGATTTTGACAAAACTTCGAAGAACTGTGTGAAAGCTTATAAAATAAATATATGCCAATTTTAAAGAGGTTAACAATGAAAACAAAAAAGTTTTATTACCAAGACTGTTTTTCTAATCTTACTTTTTTATGGCAGCTATACTATATAGATGTCCGATTTCGACCAAACTTGGAGAACTCATGGAGAAGCATGGAACACTAGTAAATATGGAGTATGGAGATGTTTGCTTGAAAAACAAACAAGTTTTTCTCACTAGAACTAGATTTTCGACCGATCGTTCCTATGGCAGCTATATGTTTTAGTCAGCCGATCCGGCCGGTTTCGACAAATGTGCAGCGTATTTAAATTACAAGACTCCGTGCAAAGTTTGGTGATGATAGCTTTCAAACTGACGAAGGAGATGACATAGAAACAGACTTATATGGCTAAATCAACTCAACTCGCCGTACTGATCAAGAATATATATACTTTACGTGGTCAAAGATGCTTTCTTCTATGCGTTACAAACACCCGGACAATTTTATAATACCCTTTGCAAGGGTATAAAAAGGCAATACATTTATTTAATTACTAAATATTTCTTAATTTTAATAGTTGATTGAGACCTATGTGTTCTTAAAATCGCCTTTGACACAAGAACTACTGAAATCGTATGGGAATCGGGTCGATTTTCAATTGAAAACGGTTTGAGGAACACTTGGGAACGAAGGATAAGCTTTTGTTTTTGTAAATAATTGAAAAAGCTTTGGAGTTGAGGATTTTAAACAAAAACAGCTACTATGGGCGGGGATTTTTTAAGTAGATCTTAACTTTCTTCTTTTTTTATACACTTTTCTGCATATTTTTGCTAAACCGAAACGAAATTTTAGGTTCAGAACATGTTTGGGTTCAGCTTTTATTTCCAAAGAGGTTCGGTTCACTGTAAAAAAAATGTCGGTATTCCGGGTTCGAACCGGTTCGATTCAAAACCGGCTTGAAGCCCTGCTTATTTGAACTATAGAATTGTCGTTAATTCGGTAATATCTACTTAAAGTTCCAACTATTCCTTGGTCTATCGGTTTGTTCAATAAGAGTGTACGAAACTCTTATTGGAACACTCGTTTTCAGGAGGCTATACACTTAATACAAAGATTAGTGTGCTTTTATTTTCAAGTTTGTGCTTTAATATTGCTTTAAATAGAAGCCCAAACTTAACTTAGGTTAGTTTGACTAACCGTATAAATCGGAAAGGCAACATGCATATGTTGAGCTTGATTCCCTTAGTCAGCTGAGCTCTTAAAAGGAAGTTAGAAAACTTCTGTAGTATTCAACAACATCCGGCAAACAGTCAGTCTGCTAATATCTATTTACATATTTGTAAAATTTGATTAACCGGACCGGCATAGATTTCACCTCGAAGAAACTTACGTTTTTCTATCTAATTTTTTAAATTATTATTCATTATTTTGAAATAAACCCCACAAATTATGAGTTTCCAATCAACAAACAGAACATTTAATGCTTTGGCAACATTCAAGTTGATAAACCATTTTGATTTTGATTGATGCATTGAAATGCAACAAAAGGGCGTGGGCACTTCATCAGACACTCTAGTCACGTGGAAGTGTCGGTGAAGAGGATTGTGGTGGGGGGTGGGACAGCCATGCAGGCAGTAGGTAGTAAGAGGAGACTCTTCTTTGGATATCCATGGGGGGAATGTGCAACACTCGATGCCTGCGTTAGTTGTTATTTTTGCAATCATTAAGGCGTGACGCCGTAAATTACCAAAGTGTAAACTACAACTACAACTACTGTAACTACCACTAAAACAATCCAAAAATCACATAAAACGCATTGCTCAAATTAAAAACGTTTTCTATTCCATGGAAAGCGAAATTTATGTTTGGGATACTTTGTCGGTTATTTTTGGTTTTTTGCACATAAGCCGCATAGCATATTTTACGACTTTCACATACTTTTTTCGTTGTTGCGGAATTTTGTTTAGATTTTTCTTATGCCACACCGGAACAAAATTTGGGATGCTTCAAATCAACATACACAAAATCAAACCGAAAAAACACGAAACCGCTTGAAAAGAATTTGGCTACCGCACGCGTTTGCAGCAAGTTGGGAACTGAAAAGTAAATTGTATTATTTTGCCTGCTTTGTTTCGAACTTCTCTCCTCCAAACGAAACAGGTTCGAAGCAGCTAAAAGAGCAGACGCCCGGCCAGGCAGGGAGCAAAGCATAACAAACAAACCGACAACAAAAAAATACCGCGTCTGGTTGACTATAAATGGCCAAGAGAACACAAGTGACGGAGAGAGAGAGAGAAAACAGAGTAAGAGAGAGAGTACAACTATTGTGGTTGCAGTTGGCTGAGGTGGCCAGATTGTTGACAAACTACTAAGCCAAGTTAATCGAGTCGACGGTGTTTTACGCTTACAAAAGCAACACGAAGATTATTAAAAGCCGGATATTAGCCGGCAGCCCTTACACTAGTTTTTCTAACCTTAAGTAGCGAAAAGTCATCAATAAACATCGAAAATAATATCGATGTATCGATATTTTCGTTCAAAATAATACATATTTCTATCGAATACGTTTGCTTGGCGACATCCGATATCGAATATATTTTTTTACCCTAGCAAAGGTATTATAATTTTGCCCAGAAGTTTGCAACGCATAGAAATATTCATTTCCGACCCCATAAACTATATATATTCTTGATCAAGGTGACAAGCTGAGTCGATTGAGCTTTGTCCGTCTGTCTGTCTGCTTCTACGCGAACTAGTCTCTCAGTTTTAAAGCTGCACACTACTAATATGTCGGAACCGACCGGATCGGATGACTATATCTCATAGCTCCCATAGGAATAATCGGTCGGAAAACTAGTTTTAGTATGAAAAACTTTTTTCTTTTCAATGGAAACGTCTCCAAACTTTGTAATCGTAGATTTTCTTTGCTTTTTAATAATTCTACCTAGTTTTATTAAAATCGGACAACTATATGGTATAGCTGCCATACATAAGATGTGTCTGAAACACAGTCTTAGTTAGAAAAACATTTTCGTTTTTAATGGTAGCATCCTGCAATTTTGTGTGTGTTTGTTTCACATGCTTTTACTCAATTCTACAAATTTTTGTCCAAATCGGATGACTATATCATATTGCTCCCATACGAACGATCGGTCGGAAAATGGGAAAAAGAGTATTTTGTTAAAATATTTAAGCGAGCACTTTGCAAGGGTATAAAAACTTCGGCACAGACGAAGCTAGCTTAGCTTTCTCGTTTTTTTGAAGATTTTGCTTTATATTGAATCATTCTGGATTTTTTAGAGAAAACACATCTATACAACAAAACGAGTAAGCGTAAGTTAAAGTCGGCCCTGCCCGACTTCGATATACCCGTTACTCAGGGGAATTAGATTAAACACTAACACCTTCCGTATGTTAATTAACAGAGCATTAACATTAATTTAAATATGTCAACATTATGTAAGCAAACAGCGCATGCGACGCAGATAAGTATGCAACGTTTTTTTGTTACCTGTATAATTCTGCCATTTATTATCCGATCTTAATTAAAAATTTGTGAGATTGTAGATATTGGGCACATACACTATTCACATATACACATTTAAAATTTGCTTGCTCTTCTAGTCTCTGAGATGTAGTTATTCTTACAGACAAACGGACATACGGACACGGCTATATCGACTCGGCTATTGATGCTAATCAAGAATATATATGGTTTATGGGGTCGGAGATGCTTCCCTCTCCCAGTTACATCCATTTGCACGAATTTAGTATAACCTTTTTTTACTCTACGAGTAACGGGTATAAAAAGCAGACAAAATATTCATTTCAGACCACATAAGGAATATAAATATTCTGGATCAGCATGACAAGCTGAGACGATTGAGCTTTATTCGTCCGTCTGCCTGTTTCTAAGCGATTTTGTTCCTAAAGTTCAAAGCTATTGAGTTAAAGTTTATATGTCGGAAACAGCCGAATCGGATGACAATACTTTCTTGCAATTCTTAAATTTATTGAATGAAAAGAATTGTCAGAACTTGTCTACAATTTGTTTCTTAATTGCTTCAAATTTCGACCAACCATTAGAAATCTGGCAACACCCGTCCATATGCTCTACCAACTCCCACAACTTTTGTATTTCAAGCCAAAATCTGCATTTGCAACATGTTTGCTGGCCAACATGTTTGTTTGCCTTTGCCATGCACTTTCGATACCCTAACATAGTCAACTTGGCGACACGTTTGTTTCCAAGCTGCCAAATCATCTGGCCAAGAGTTGCCAAAAAGTTGTCCAAATTGTCTCTGAGCTTGCCAATTAGTTGGAGACAAGCCAACGAAAATACTGCCACCGCATTAAGAGCTTTGTAAATGCCACAATTAGGGCTGCAGCCACCTTAAGGCTAATTGGAGGAGAGACCCAGAGCAGAGCAGACAAAACAATTTCAATAATTAAGCACGAGATTATGTGCTTGGATTTGTCTATAAAATGAAAAGGTGGGAAGTGGAAAATGCATAGAGAATTGAAGGTTGTTAAACATTTGGGTAAAACGGTTTAGGTGCGACGAGGGCGATGGCCAAGGTTGGCCATGTTAAGAAATCAAGTAGGAAGTTGAAAGAAATTTATGAAAATAAATATGTATATTAAAAGTGATGCCAAGCGATTTGGCTCACATATTGGTCCACATGGACTATTAGCTTAAAAATGAGTAAGTTGTACTCAAGATGGGTGCCTCGTTTAATCATAATGGAACAAATACAGCTGCGTAGTTTGCTTGTTTGCTAATTATGGAAGATGTGTCCTCACCAGTCTTCTTCTGGCCCTGATGTCATTAAAGTTTCCTTCTGGTAAAACTCCAAAAACCTTCCCAAAGGCCTTGTATCGGGATCTGGCAGATTGTGTGGTGATATGGACGCGGTGAGGCAGAATCTACACAGAAATCTTCGCAAAAATGATCCTTCATTTGAAAGTTAAAGCATTTTAATGGAAACAAGAAAGAAAGTCGGTCAAGCCCGACTATAACATACTCTGTACCAAGAAATTTTGTCTTTTGATCATAACTCGAAAACCGTTCACCCGATCTTCGCCATTCCTTTGGCGGATCGATAAGTTATCCTGATTACTAAATATGTCCAGATGGAACGAACCATCTATCTTTAAAACTGTGGAAGATATGTCGTTTTTCCAAAATTGCGGGGGCGGGTCCAAAATTTGATCTGCCTGCAGACATAAGAAGCATATGTCCCCATACATGTCAAACCTCTATCTCTTACCATCTCTGAGATCTGTGCGTTTATACGGACAGACAGACGGACAACACTCGGCTGTTGATGCTGATCAAGAATATATATACTTTATAGGGTCGGAGATGCTTTCTTCTGGCTGTTACAAACTTTTGCGCAAACTTATAATACTCTATGTACCTACGTTACAGAGAATAATTAATTTTCTGTGGCTTTATTTCTAATAATTTTATGTATTTTGTCGCATAACTTAAAGTAGTTAGTATAGTAGCCTAGTGGTAGACTTCACTTCTAAAACTTTCTATTCCTTAGTATTTAGTTTTTTTTTATATTTGTGCCCGTCCTAACTAAAAATTTGTTTTAAATATCTTTTTTATTTCTAAAAAATTGTACAATAATGTGGGAACATCGTCGCGAAATAACATTTGACACACAGCTAAAGATTACTCCCTTTTGTCATAATTGGCAATCGGCTTGTTGGTCTCTACTTAAGGTTCATGCCATATTGAAGACTCTGATTTTGGATCGTTCTATAACATTTTTGGTAACAAGTGGCATTTTATTGATCTCTTTGATGGCCACGCTTTACATAATACTCAAAAAGCGGTACAAGGATGTAAGTAAAATTAAGGTAAAATTTTCTCCACTAATATAAATGTGACGACTAGGTATCCATGTCTGAGATACAAAAACTAAGGGATCGTGTTCAAATTGTAAGCAATGATATGGTGAATATACATAACACATTGAATGCCACCCTCAAGCCCAAATATAACCAAAATGAGGAAAGTAGCCTAGTGGATGAAAAATATAATGAAGTGATGGATGTAATGTTTGAACTCAACAAGTCAGTGGACAGTCAACAAAGTAACAGCCACGAAACGACGAAGGAAATACCGATTTGGCATGATATAACTGAAGAAGAAGGGGAAGAAGAGCACGAAGATGGAATCACCTCACAGACTGATGAGTTTTTAAGCCAATTGGATTCAGAAGCTGCCATTGATATGATCAAGACCAAATCATGTATTCAATTGAATACAAAGACCGTAAAACAGCCGGAACCACAAGTGGAGCAGAAAACTTTGACAAAAAAAGTACCACCACCAATCATGCCTAAGCCCAAAAACATACGAAATGCTAACCAATCGCCACGATGGAAAAATTAAGTTAAGAAAACTAGTGAATAGTAACACAAATTGCTGGTTTTTGGTACAATTTTTTTTTCGAACGCCATTTGGAAAATTCAATAAAAATTAAGATTTTATTAATTTTCGACGGAAGAGCACGGTCGCCACCTTAGAAATTTTTTACGAAATCGGAATAATGTTAACGAAAGTAGAAAATAGTTAGGCATTTTATTTAAGTCCTTCGAGAACAATTTGCTCAAAGATTGGCATGTTGAAAAGTTTACCACTACCAAACGAACATTTTTATTTGGCGTTGATTAACTGTATTAAAAGTAAGCTTCTTTCAAGATAATTAGATGCAAGCCGCTAAAATTCTGTAGAAGGTTTGGTCCGTAGGTTCTAAAGTTTTATAACCAATAGTTTTCAACTAATTTGACAGTAAATCATTTAAAAAAGCAATTTAACACGGTTCTGGGTCATGTTAATCTAACGCATAACTTTAAACAGGTAAAATTGCTAGTTTTTATACTCTGTACCGTAGGTACATAGAGTATTATGAGTTTGTGCAAAAGTATGTAACATCCAGAAGGAAGCATCTCCGACCCCATAAAGTATATATATTCTTGATCAGCATCAACAGCCGAGTCGATATAGCCATGTCCGTCTGTCCGTATGAACGCACAGATCTCAGAGATGGTAAGAGATAGAGGTTTGACGTGTATGGGACATATGCTTCTTATGTCTGCAGGCAGATCAAGTTTATTTTCAATTTTGGCCACGCCCCCTCCCGCCCCCGCAATTTAGAAAAAACGTCATATCTCCCACAGTTTTGAAGATAGATGGCTTGTTCCTTCTGGACATATTTAGTTATTAGAATAACTTATCGATCCGCCAAAGGAATGAAGAAGATCGGATGAACGGTTTTCGAGTTATGATCAAAAGACAAAATTTCTTGGTACAGAGTATGTTATAGTCGGGCTTGACCGACTTTCTTTCTTGTCTTATCACTGAGGTCGTAAAAAAAAGTGACATATGTACTAAAAAGCTAGGCACGGCCTTGTTTGTTCGTAACTATACAAAAACTGTTTCATTTATAATAACAAAAATAGGCAAAAGTTAACTTCGGCTCGGCCGAAGTTTGTATACCTTTGCAGCACGAATTTCTTACTAATTTTAAGGACATTTCCACTGAAAACAAACAACTTTTTCTCACTAAGACTACTTTTCTAACTCTACTTTTCTATAACAGCTATACTATCTAGATGTCCGATTTCAATCAAACTTGGTGAAATAATGGGAAAGCATAGCCAACTTGGAAATACGGAGTTTGGAGACGATTGCATTGAAAACAAAAAAGTTTTTCTCACTAGAACTAGTTATTCGAACGATCGGTCCTATGGCAGCTATAGCCTAAAGTCATGCGATTTTGACAAGACTTCGAAGAACTGTGTGAAAGCTTATAAAATAAATGTATGCGAATTTTAAAGAGGTTCACATTGAAAACAAAAATTTATTTCCTACTAAAACTATTTTCCTAACCTTACTTTCCTATGGCAGCTATACTATATAGATGTCCGATTTCGACCAAACTTGGCAGAATCATTAAAAACTTGTAATTACGGCGTTTGGAGACTTTTTCTCACTAGAACTAGTTTTTTGACCAATCGATCCAATGGCAGCTATATGTTATAGTCATCCGATCCGGCTGATTCCGACAAATGTGTAGCATATTTGTTCTAAAAGACTTGGTGCAAAGTTTGGTTAGGATAGCTTTAAAACTGACGAAGGAGGTAGCATAGAAATAGACGGAGGGACAGACGGAGATGGCTAAATCAACTCAGCTCGTCGTATCAAGAATATATACACTTTATGTGGTCGGAAATGCTTCCTTCTGGACAATTTCAATATACTCCGTTTGAAGGCAATTGTGCATCGTTTAAGCAGCGTGAGTTAAATATCTCTCAATAATGCAGTAAGGCCAATTAGGGACAGGCACACTCAAGGACTTCTATCTGCCGAAACTATACGATCGCTACGGACCGGTGGGAAAACCTTTCCTTTACGTTTTAACACACTTTAACGTTACAGAAGGGAACACATATCAGTTCATATCAGGCGTTCAACACTTTGATATGTGTAGAATTTGCAGATTTGTGGAAGAAAAGGAAATGGTTAAGCACGTTCAGTGTCGTTGCCCCGTTTTAAGTAGAAGGACACTTAGGAATTTTATTAACCCCTTCCACTCAACCTACAGAAGACTTCCGACTTAGAGATCCCAGCTCTACCTAATTATATA
The DNA here is from genome assembly GCA_035044985.1 of Lordiphosa fenestrarum. Taxonomy (NCBI): domain Eukaryota; kingdom Metazoa; phylum Arthropoda; class Insecta; order Diptera; family Drosophilidae; genus Lordiphosa; species Lordiphosa fenestrarum. The sequence continues at coordinate 239,730 of JAWNNO010003042.1, forward strand.
ATATTTTGTGCACACACTGGTTCAGTACTGAAGAACTCCCCAGAGTTTAAATGGAATAAACAGGGCATAAATGACGCTCTCAGCCATTGACCTAACCTAAAGTATCATAAAGGTCGTAGCAACAGTCAAATAAGTGAAGAGGTCCCGAAGTAAAGGTCATTTCTCAAAACAAGAATCAGTATTTAGTTTAAGGTAGGCTCAAGATATTCAATGAATATTCTTTAACATACTCTACCAAACAATTTTCATAAATCCGGCTCGAAGGACCAACCAAAATCAGCTTAAGACTTTCTCAAAGATTAAGTTCCGGACTACCCAACCAAGACTCATTAGCCTCATTAGTTGTACGCTTAAGCATCTACCCACCCAGGATTGACATGCAAATTAAGCATGAAGTCGAAACTAAAACTAAAAGTAAAAATTCTCATGTCTATCTGCTCGTTACAATCTCTTTTCCCTATGTAGTTGTAGTTGCATTCTCATTGCTGCGTCAACTCATTTTCCATGCACTTGAAACACACTTTGATAGATGTTATTTTCCCAACAGATGAGCAAAAACAAAGGCATTTCCCTGCAGACAAATTAAAGTCGCAGCTAGAGTTGGTTAGTCAAACGAGGGTCACACTCTGGGAACAGAAAAAAAAGTCTTCAACAATTTACGACAGTTGCCTGAGGGCTAAACTGTTGGTACATCTAATTAGTCTTGAGGTCTTGAGAAGATTTCACACACAAGTTTTATATATATCATTTTTTGGGTCAATTTTTGCTGTGACAAAAATACGCTTTTTGTTTTTGCTCATATGCGGCCTAAATTCTTAAGAGTAAACACAATTGATGCAAGTAAAAACCAGTTTGAAATCGACCGCTTCCCTCTTGAGCACAAAAATTCCAATGGCATGACAACCCCAGCAGAGTGAAAACTTGTAAGCCAAGTCTACTACTACTACTACTACTACCTTCAACCTTTTTCACTTAGGAACAAAAAAATATATACAAAAAGAAGTGGAATAACTTAAAGGGGAAGAACCTCTTCTCTGCAAAGCAAGGAAGCAAGGTTCAATCCATTGAGGGAGTTACTACCACAACTCAATTAGTTGCCAGATAGAAACTTCGCAGAAGAAGAAAAAGAAAGCTCCCAGCAATTGTAGGGCCTTAATCTGTAATCTTTGGCTATTAATCTGCTGAATTTATTTGACTTGTCTTGAAGCTCACAATTAAATTACAGTGAAGTGTGCAATTTTTGTATTCGGAACCGCACAAAACTTTTATGACGGCAAACAAACAACTCACAATAACATAAATTTTGGTTGGAAAAAAGTCTGAATTGTTTGTGGGAAGCAATTGAAATGAATGAACAAAATTATGCCAAAAGATTGGATAAGCAAAGCTAAAGTTCAGTTCAGTTAATTGAAAAAGCGGCTTGAAAACTGTGGAAAATCTAATGGAATATTTATACAATTTATCTTAAAAATATTTTATATACAAAATTAATCAAAATGTGTGTGTGCGCTTATGTTGAATACCTTTACCAAAATGGTCCAAAAAATATGTGAGGTTAGTTGAATTTGTGAAGTGTTTTGTACATGAAAAACCCAAAATAACCAAAACTCATGGAAAAAATTCAAAAATATTTTGCTTACTGTCTCATTGAGCCCCAACGACGTTGAGATAAACTATCAGGATTGCTGGAAAAATATTGAAAAGTAGTGGGTTTAAAATGTGAGTTTTGTAATATTGTAGATGGGTTTCTTAGTTAACTTTACAATGGTGAGAGAACGTTAACCAATTGGAGTGTTCCAATTGTACTTGTTTCAGACTTTGCTTGGGAAATTATAACAAAATATGGTGAAATAATCCGTAGGATCTTAATTGTTTTTGTTTACCACTCTATTATACACAATAACCGACTATCCTCCATTTCTTCCTTATGTTTATTGTTGTATGACAAACGATTTATTTCAAAAGCTTCCATACTACAAGTATACTACTACTACAAGTAAGTAAAAGTTCCACTTTTATTATAAAGTTGCACTATTTCTAGCTCAATCTTACACAGAACTTTTGGTTGTCAACTTGGGTTGAATGATTTTGGATGAGCACCTCAGTTCTTCGAATCAGTCAGATTGCCTAACTGTTCATTAATTTATTTCCTTTGTCTGAAAGGTCTGCTCGATAATTGTATGTAGGGAAATGATTATCACTTTTCAAAGGCAATATCAAAATCATTACCAGGAGAAGGATTGAAGGTTAATTAAAAGAATTTAGCTAGTCTATAATGGTAATCAGACCTCAGTAAACATCGAGAATAGCTTTGCGCGGAATCAATTCTACCTTGATATGTCGAATATATGCATATTTCCAAAGATTTATAGATATTATTGATGAAGCATGTGGAACAATTGGAAAATTGGTAGTCATTGTCAGCTATAATATCTATAAATCTTTGGTAAAACACTAACATCGTTATATCAAAAATATACAGATATTTATAGAAGACGCATGAAGTTAGAAGCCGATGTTAGCTACCAGGAATAATCGTTCTTGTTTCACATGCTTCATCTATAATATCTATATATCTTTGATATTACGTATAACATAATCCGTACACAGAAAAAATAAGATCAAATATCGATTTGATCTTCCAATATAATTTCAAAAATATCAATTTTTAAATATCCAAGAGTTACTATTTAATATCAATATGATGCTGTAGTATTACATTGATACTAAAAATATAATATTAATAAGCGAAATTCTCACAGTGATATGAAAAATACCCTAGTGACGTGATTTCAGATCAAAGTAGACATCGAAAATCTGAGGGCAGAAAGAGACAAATGGAGTTTCTTAAAACAAAGAGAGACAGCTATAGTCCAACTCGAAAAAGGCAAAAACAATGTATAGTACATGTCTCCGCCGCAGCTAGCGAGACAGCGAATACTCTTACGATTTGTCTGTTTTTGCTTTCATTGCTGATTGCAATTCCCAACTGCTTAAAGCGGTGAGCGCATGGAGAGACATTCAAACAGCGACAGTCATTAGCGAAAAGCCTACTAAAGGTTGAATCGGGAGATTCATGAAATAGTACTGTCTACGGCAACCAGCTCTTTTTGGTGTATATAAATGCATAAGTTGCTTGATCAAACGCAACTTTTCGGGACCCCGAGCCAACTAAAGTCACTAATTATTATTCAAAAACATCTTTGACAAAAATATAGCTTTGATATTATTAAATACACCATTGGTAATACATTAATACCCCTTTGATATTATAAAAATATATATTAAATATTTCAGCCATGTCGTACAGGTATTGTGAAAATACTGCATTGATACTATAAAAATATATCAAGGATATTAACAAATATCGGATTGTTGATCTGAAACATTTCACATTGATATGTTCGAAATGTACGAGTGATATTTTCGATCATATCAACTGTATACACAAGAATCAGACGGACAAGAGAAGTGGTGGTCGTGTAGGAATCGGCAAATTCCTTCGTTAACACTCTGGCGCTAGAATGAGAGCCTCAGATATTGGCAATAAAGTACTTCTGATATTTACCAAAGAATCAATAAATCAAAGGAAAATTCTAGGAAAGGGTTCTATATTCATGATGTGTTTAGTATGTGCGACTTGGCTGTAGATCTACCAGATGGAAATTTCTAGCAACGCTTCAAGATCTCGCCACAGAACCACCTATGAAGACGGATAAATGAAAGTTAACTATAACTTCCTTAAATTTAATATACCCTTGCAGTTTGTTTAATGAAGGTTTTAAATGAGTATCACTTAAAATTATAGTTTTCGCTTTGAAGAATGCTAGTTGAGTGATATCCCAAGCTGATTGATAGATGCCGCCTCTACTATGATAACTTGTTTGGCTGGCCAGATCATTGGATGGCAGGTTTATAATGTACTTATTCGATTTGTATGATTTTATGACTGGTAGGTATTAATAACTGAAAAAACTGAAAACAAAAATGTTTTTCTCACTAAAACTTGTTTATTGATCGATCTTCCTATGGCAGCAATATGCCATAGTCATCCGATTTTGACAATACTTTGCAGAGTAGAGTAAAAGCATATTAACTAAATAAATGCCAATTTTTGTGTCATTTCCATTGAAAACAAAAAAGGTTTTCCCACTAAGACTACAGGGTGCGCCATATAAAGTGTCGGTATGGCAACACTGAATAACTTTGACATTTACCAACCGATTGCTTTTGTTAGACATGTTTTGGAAACATCAATCTAGTACAATTTTGACCATGGAACGCTTCACACCAAAACAACGTGCCGAAATAGTGACGCTGTTCATCGAAAATAATCGTTCAATTGTGCTAACAAATTTTGATGACCGATGAGGCCCATTTCAGGCTTTCTGGTGGTGTTAATAAGCAAAATTGTCGCATATGGGGCACGGAAAATCCGCACCGCATCCATGAAATACCTTTACACGACCAAAAAGTGATGGAAAATGCCGCAAAAAGGGCACATTTTGTTGTGGCCAATAAAGGCGGCCACTTGATTGATGTTGTGTTCAAAAAGAAGTCGAAATAAATTGTACAGGACCAAATTAAAGGAACAAGATCAACATATAGCAATCGGTTGTTTGTTTTTATAATTATTCAGTGTTGCCATACCGACACTTTATATGGCGCACCCTGTACTTTTCAAACTCTGCTTCACTATGACAGGTATACTATATAGTTGCACGATTTCGATCAGACTTTGTGGAATCACTTAAAAGCATAGCAAACTAATAAATGTGGAGTTTGGAGACGTTTCCAAAGAAACCAAAAAAGTTTTTCTCCATAGAACCAGTTTTTCGACCGATCGTTGCTATGACAGCCATATGCTATAGTCATCTGATCCGTCTGGTTCCGACAAATGTGCAGCGTATTTGTACTAGAAGATTTCGAACAGAGTTTCGTAAGGATAGCCTTAAAACTGACAGAGGAGATGGCATAGAAACAGACGGATATGGGTATATCTACTTTGCTCGTCATCCTGATAGAGAATATATATACTTTGTGTGGTCGGAGATGCTTGCTTCTGTGCGTTACAAATATCTAAACAATTTCTTCTCTCTTCTTCTTTACCAGAGCTGGAAACTACAATCGCCATTACAAATACCATTATAATGACCATTACAATTACCATTACATTTTGTCAGTTAATTAAAAACAGTTCCTAGTTACGATTTCTTAGTAAACGTATCTAAAATTTGGGCCTACGATTATTAGTGATTATACAAAGTGTAATTACTTTTACAAATACTTGAATAATTGTACATGTAATTGTACATTATTAAGTATTTGTGCTTGAAATGCTTAATTATTCATGTATCCATGAAATTATTTACTATTTCGAAAGCTCTTACGTGCAATGGTAAGATTAAATACCCAGCAGCACGCTGCTCTAGTACATGGTTGTTATTCGGCTTGGTTGTAAGTTTGATTTAATTACCGTAATCAGGTATTTTCCAAACATGGTTGGTAAAAAGAATCATATTTTTTAGCTACGATTACACGAATAATTCTACTTTTCGAGCACAATTACTCAATAATCGCCCTTTACAGGTACAATTACTTAAGTAATTGTTAAAGTAATTAATCAATGAATTATCGGAATTGAGAGAATCAATTATGGTAACTAAAAAGGAATTGTAGGTAGGAATTGTGCATTCGTTGACTGAATAATAGAGATTATTGTAATGAAAAGTAACAAAAAGGGGAAGTAATGATTAGATAACAGCTCTATCCTCTAAAAGAATATTAAAAGATTTCAGGTAAAAATCGTGTTCGAATTTACATTACATAACTGCTCTGCCTCTACAAGAATATTAAAATGGCAACCTTTTAATTGTTCGAACTGAAGCCTGCATAGCTAAGCTAAGTAAATATCTATAGTATTTATCAGTAATTAAACTAAAGCTTAAACAGGCAATCACATAAGGAGAGAAATCCGGGGGATGCCCTAGATCTTTAATAAATTATACAATAAGGGCCGATTTCTCATCTTCTAGCATTATATTATTTCTAATAGCGAACTAAATTGTACGTTTCTCTGATGCTTAGCAGCCATTTAAAAGATGTGCAATTTTTTTAAGCCTTTTAAATCTATTATAAATACTATTTCCCTTTTTTTTGCACAACTCTAAGCACAGCCCATTTACGGTATAATTTAAGAGAATCCAAGTCTCAAACAGTGCTCTCTTAACAACCAATTTCAACTAAATCTCACCACACTGTGTCGTCTCTTTCAAACAGTGTGTTGAACAAAAGCGGAAACAGAGCGAGAGGCAGAGAGGAAAAGAGACTGATCGTGCACTGACTGTGATTTGAAGCCGAGATACGCATGAATCACGGCCCAAACCACAAAATACGCGAACTCACAACATAGAAAAACTGGTTTTCTTATGCATCTGGTGGTATGTACAAAAACACAGACACACACACATACCAACGAAAAAGGGAAAAGGTTAAATATACAAATGTTTTCTACTTCAGCCAAGATGAACATATCATTTTCTACTCAATAAAGCTAATGGATATTGCATAACAATTATTTGGTCTCCAACTTAATTAATGAACTTATCAATTTCCCATTGTCTATTGTGAGTAAACGTATAAGGTAATCCCAGTTTACCTTGTGGGCGTTCTCCTCAGACTGCGTCGAGCCCAATTGTCTCTGGGCATGATATTTAATTCATCGTCACTGAAATATATAAAAACAGAAAATCAAGTTAATATATTTGAAACAATTTAAGTAAATAAATTCCAATTTTGTGCGACTCACTCTGGTGGCGAAGATGTGCCCACATGCGGAGCCAAATCCAATTCAATGCCGGCGCTGCCATTTAAATTGTTATTACCATCATTTGAGTGTTCACTGTGATTGTGCGAAGTGTTGTTGCTGCTAGTATTGTTGCCATTACTTAAACTATTATTGTTATTGTTGGTTATGCTGCTACTGGTTGCCTGGGCCTCTCTGAGCTGCTGACTGGTATATTCATTTTCGCCATAGCCTTCAAAAGATTCGCCATCGGATAGTGAAGAACATTGAGATTTGGCTACGCCTGCTGTTGCAAGAGGGAGAAATGTTAATTTGGTTTTCAAAATTGAAATTGAAAAGTAGTTACCTGTACTTGAGGGCGGACTGCTGGGTGTGGGACTGCTATCTCCGGACATTGTTTCGGCATACAAGAAACTATTTGTGCTGGCTTTGAGTGCCGCATTATTGTTGCTGTTGTTGTTGTTGTTGGTGGCGGCCAATTGTATGCGAGGCATGGGTGCCATGTTAAAAAGGAAGAGACTGCAATGAACAAAACAAAAACAAAACAAAAAAAGAAAGGAGGTTAGTTTAGTTGGTTACCTTTAGATTGCATGCAGGTCAATAGGACAAAGTGTGGTAACGAGTAAAGGCAGGCAATTCCTTAAATTGACAATTGGCAAAACGAATTACCAAATAACCGAATAAAAATCTGGCAAAACGTTTAGATTTCCATATGAAATCCCCACGTAAATGTTTCTTGTTATATCTAGCTTGTTCAATAATTCTCAAAAGCAAGAATCTAACATTATTTTGGTAATATATTTCTACTTAACTTAACTTTCACTTAACTTTAAATTATATATTGAATACTTCCATGTGTTCTACTAACCAATTCCGAACCAAAAACCACTCGGTTCCCGTACAATTTGGGGAGTTTTTAGGTCGAATGCTGTTTTTAAAACACATAGAACACATCAATTATTAATGTTGAACCAAGGTTCGAACCAAAACCTATATTTATTTATATTTATTTATATTTATTTATATTTATTTATATTTATTTATATTTATTTATATTTATTTATATTTATTTATATTTATTTATATTTATTTATATTTATTTATATTTATTTATATTTATCTATATTTATTTATATTTAAATATGTCTGAGTCATTAATCTACCTAACCTCACTTAACATTCCACTCCAACAATTCCTTTTCCGATTTCAATATCTTTTTGTTGATCATTTTTGTCCATTACTTCCTCCTGACCTGCCTTTTACAGGCCCCCTCTTGTCGTCTGATTTTTGTTTTTGCCTCAGCTCCTTAGCACCACTTCCCCAAATCCCCTGGTCCCTAGTCAACAATTTGTTTGCTGTCTTTTTACCTCCGCATCCACACGCCTGTGTCATTATTCATTCAGCCAAAGCATTCTCCAAAACTTGACATGGCAAGTTTTCGTCTCTTACACGGCTTCCGCTTCTGACTTGCTAGAACGCCCCAAGAATTTTAAACCGGCTCTGGATTGGTCCACAAATTAGCGGGAACTGTCAGTGAGGCATTCAGCAGATCAGAAATAGAGTGCAGACAGTTCAGAGCATAAAGATAAAATAGGAAACAAAATATATTGTCCACAGAGTGTTTGAGTTCTTAATTGAGTTCTATAAATATAAGTAAAGTTTCGGGGGACAACCATTAGTCATCGTTTTCCCAATCTCTGACCCAATTTGTCGCTGCGTAACCGTTTTCCCCAAACAGATTTGTCGCATTCTCATTGACCTAATTCGGCATTCTTTTTCTTCGTACTTGTTTGGTCTCTTCTTCCCCTTATATTGTTGTATAATTAATCAATATTGTTGTAATCTATTTGGTCTGTGATTGCATTAATTTCTCCATGTGTTTTTATGGTAGGCGTTTTTTGTTTGTACAACTCTTGAGTTTTATTGGATTTGGGGGGCGTTTTTTTGAGGATTTATTTATGATTTATTTTGAAACAAATGAAGCATGTTGTAAGTAATTTTGTGGATAATTTGTTGAAAACTAGGTATTTAGTCAGAATTACACATAATTAATATCAAATATTTCAGGTCTTAAAATGGATTAAGTTTTAATTAATTATTTTTCTTAAAATTGATCTGAATTCGAGTAAACAAGTGACGGATTTTATAACTTTTTTTTTTTTATAAATTTCAAGTTTTTCCCTTTCTTTTATACCCCCCCAAAAACACACACACACAATACAGCCTTGAACCACTTCCCAGGCCAATTCAATTTCATTAGCTACAGGCACACTCCAAAATCCAGTGTAACAGTGACGTCTGCCCCCACCTACCCTACCCCTACTTTATTTGTGAGCAAAAAGCATTAGCCATATGTGAAAGATCAGAAACCCGCCTCCACACAATTCGTACAATAACTCGATATGCGTTTAATTATAGCGCACAAGTTTACTGTATGCAATTGTTGGTGTTGTTGGTTTGCTATATTAGAGTCTCGGGACAGCCAAATGGGCGACTGCCACCGCTTGACCAAACCCAGAGAGAGAGCAGTCAGTGAATGACTAATAAACTTGAACTTGTGTTGCCACAGCTCAGCGGGTCATAAATTGCAGAGAAACACACATTTTAAAACATTTTTGTTCAATTTACTAATAAACTAGAAACTGGATGAGCCATAAATGACAATGCAAACACAGCTGCTTGGGATTACTTCACTATTTTGTCACACAATTATGCAGATGTTGTCGCAATAAGGCATAAAGATTATGGAAACACACGTAATACCACACATTTAACATGTTGGTTAAGTGCCCACTATACTTACATGTACTTGAGCAGGAAATGGTATACCATGTCAAATTAAATGTGTACCACATGCTCATAAACCCAAAATTTGAATTTCATTAGAAAGTGAAAATTCCTTTGAAAAACCTTAATTAAAAATCCTCCTATTTTTTCACCAAATGCCACAGACGGCAGAAAGGGATGGGTGTGGATTAACCGGCTACCTGCTTGAGATTTTGTCGAAACCAAATTGATTTTCATGCTAGATAAGTGCAACAGATGTTGCAAATTCTAATACATCAAGTGGAAGCTGGAACAGTTGGAAGTTTAAGTTAAGGGGATTTTTTTGTTCACTTATGCAACTTGAAAGGCTGTAATCATTTTTAAAAATATTTCCCCTTGAGAACGTGTGTAGCAATACACAATTTTAACTACCCAATTAAATGAAAAGTAACGTAGAAACGTGCTTTATTTGTAAATATTTTAAGCAGCGAAAACGGTTGTTAAAGTCAAGTGAAAAATGTATGGAAATGTGGCTCTATGGTTTAGACTTTTGCATGCAATTGAACCTTATTCTCAAAGCGATTTACTCTGCTTGACCAGCTGATTCTTCTCTAATCTTTCAATTTGTTTAAAATAATTACAAAAATTGTTGTCAAATAGCACAGGGTTTTTCGGTATAATTATCAAAAGTTGATAATACTATTAAGGAATTTGGTCAAGCCAAACTTTTATATACTCTGTATCTCCCTCTCACTTTTATCTGTTACATTCATTTTCAAAAGCTTCATATACTCTGTAAACCTTTGGCACGATCCATATTATACTAAAAGTTTCATAGTTTCAAGTAAACTATGGGCCTTGTTCCGGATTTCGAGTAGGGTTTCGTGCGTAATCGTGTGCATATAGATCTTAAGCAGAATAATGTTAAGCAGTTGAAACCGATAGCTCAATGCCAAATGAAATCAACTCGTCAAAAAGAGGCGACACGGTCTTTAAATCACATACATTCTTCTTACTTTTCATAGAAAATTGTGAACTTTAATACAGAAAAACCAACGTTTACAAGGAAACTTATTGGATTTTACTGTTCCCTTTTCGACCCAATTGTAATGGATAGTTTTTGATATCCTCTTTTTTACATTAAAATATCAATTTTTCATCTTCTTTGGATGATTTTCAGCTCCTTTGGATGAAAATCTAAGATCCATTTAACATTTAATGGATATTTTATTATACAAAAATGAATATTAAAAATTATCCTTTCCAAATGGATACCAAAATCATCCAATGTATATTTTTTAATAAACTCTATATACTAAGTTTATTTGATAAGCACTTTGATGTGTCTTATAACATATTTAAACATCAAACTTCAGCTACCCCCTTTCATATTCCCAATGCACAGAAATTCCACTTGAGAATTACAAGCGGTCTAATTTATGCAATATGCCAGAAATATATTGGTGAGTACTTAAAGCAAGATGGTAGTTTTAATTTAATATAAGTATTTAGTATCTTAGAGGTGTATCAACCAACTTGCTTTTCAATCTTATTTAGTTTAAGGGCACCGTTTTCGAATTTCTCCAATCGTAAAAAGTATAAATATTAAAGTATCAGAAATTTTTTTTCCTCCGATTGTAGGTTATATTGCTCATTTCAACATTATATTGCATTAATTGAGATGCATCGTCCTATTCTGAGATTAGACTTGAAGGGATCTTTAGTAGATCATGCACTGACCTATCCAGTACCATACAATAATATTTTTATAAAGAATATATAAAATCTTCAAGATATGGCTTAGATAAATTGAACAAAATGGACCACGGGATGTCATACATTTAGAAGATTGGATTCGTGGTTCCGTTCGACGTTCCCTAAGCACCGTTTCGACTTTTCGTGGCTCAGTTTTGGACCTGTTTTCCCTATTTATATACACAGCCAATTCAACTAAGGCAAAATAGAAGTGTTAAGTGTCAAAAAAGTGTCTTACTTATGCTATTATTCTTCAGGTCCATTGTTAATGACTGTATGACTGACTGATATAACGCACAGCTCGTATTTTGTATGTGCCCGCTTTCCAAAATCTTCAAAATTTTTAAAATCAAAGTCGGAAAATATAGTAAATGACAGTGTTAGAAAGGTTATAAAAACCGTAGCATTCTTTTATGAGCAGCATGCGCTGTAAGCTAAGTTTACATTTATGTTGAAGCTGTGTTTCTGTAACATAAGGGAAGGCCATTTAACATATAATTCCCAGATTAGCGGTTATATTGAAGGCGGACAGAGCCGAAATGAACTCACAGAACAGTTTTTGGCGAAAAGGTATATATTATTTTTATGGATGATATGTCAAATTAAAAGTTAAATAGGACCAAGATGGAAAAACTGAGGAACATTTGCTTGTGAACATTGTTCAGATCAGTTTGCGGCTCAAGCAGGAATTCTTCACTCTTGTAAAGAGTGGGAGAACTGCTAGGCTTGTCCAAAATTCAACAGCAGTGATGAGGAAGCTGCCTCTTGCATAAAAACTCAACGCCACCAAAAGTTTGGAGTCTGACAACAATGCATGATTTCTGTTAACAGTCCGAAATTAGATAAATTTAAATGTCAACCTGACTCGCTGAACAAATTTGTCATTATCTAGAATAAAAAATTCATTAGGAATTTCTGGAACTTAATATATAAGTTACTTTTTAGGAATGATAATTCTTAAAAATTCTTATATTTTATTTCACATTAAAAATGTAAACTTTATCTACAATTTCACCATCTTTCTATTTCAAACTAACCTTACAATTAAGACGTTTCACTTTAAAAGAAAAAACAATCACATTCAACCACTTCATTGTCATCATAAACTAACCATAAACCTGTGATTAAATATTGATTGTCTCGAGCAATTAATATCAAAAACGTTTTCAACTGGAAAAATATGCCATAATGAAAATAAATATGTACATTTATGATTACATAGCAGCGCACAAGTTCAAAAGAAAAGCCAAAGAAAAATAATACAATACTTTGACCAATGACCAGCTAAACGAAAAGCACCAACGAAGAAGAGGGAGCAGGTGGATTGGTAGCAGCTGAAGAGAAGAGTGAGGGCAATGAACTCGGAACTTGCAGTGAAAAATCGATGAAAGTTTTGGTCTGAAAGAAAGAAATAAAACTATACTTATGCAATGTTTGCATAATGCTTGTACCTATTTGAATTGAGGGCGTTGTGTGACTATCTCACACTCGCTATGATACTTGATTAGCTTTCAAAAGAGTCCAAGTTTTTGTTGCAAATTTGCAACTGTGTCAGCTAATAATTCAAATGCAATCAGCTTGCCAGCTGGTTTGGCCACACAAAAAATAAGCAACGAATTAAGAAAATTCAACTCAAAGTGCAGTAGTTGGCTGAGCAACTCTCAGAGACCGTTTGGCTTACAGTTACAAAGATGCTGTGTGTGCGCCTTGAAGCGGTTCTCAAGAGTTAGTTGAGCATGCATCATGGTTTGTTTTTTGTTTTTCTTCATTTTTTTCAGTGCTCTGTCTATAATTATAAATTGTATTTCCCATGAACTTTTTTTTGCTTTTGTTTATCTCGTCACCTGATATGCACAATACAAAAACAAAACAAAAAAAGAGAATATATATAGGGAACAACAATAAGGTGTGAAATTTTTAAACAAAAGGTTCGTCGGGCTAATCAGCTGATGTGGAAAGCTTTAAAATTTTCTTTGCTGTAAGAATGAAGCAGGGAGCTGGACGGGAGATGGATTACAGCAATGCTATGAGATACTTTACGGCTTAAGGCTGTGATTTCATAGATGAATTGAAGAGCTATTTGAAATTGTGGAGCTTTTCTTTCAGCTTGAAGGAATTGAAGCTGCTGGAGATCGAAAATCAACTTTTAAGCTAAAAATGTAATGCATTTGATACATTTTCAGTGTATCTACTGTTTCCCCCTTAAAAGTGTCTGCACTTTTTCAGTATCTACTTCTTTCGATATTCAGGAACATTAAACAGATATTTTGTTATATGTTCTGCCACTTAATCAGGAAATGTTGCCTTAAACAAATAGATCTTTCCTAATTATAATAATTCTCAGATAAACAGACCCACTTCTAAACACAACTAACGACCCTGACTTATCAATAAAACAGTTGTCAAAACTTCCACAATTAAATTTCTTGTACGTCACTTTTTATAGATTTTCTCCACTTTCTTCAACGTTCCAACTCTGTGACAAATGTCAAAAAAAAAGAAATAGAAATGAAAGCGTTAAAGCTTAGCAACAAAAACGTTGGAAAATGGTAGAAGTGACGACAATTATAATGTAATTACAGGGCCTAGAAATGTCTCCTGTAGTATTAATCTACACACCCAAGTGTATAGGCTAATGGAAGCAAAGGCAGGGGTAGAAATAAGTACAAAAAAAGAGCAGGAAGTGTCCACAACAAACCTCGACCTATTTTGGGTGTACTTGTTAGTAAAAGATAACATCACTTAATTTTCTCACTCCAATGAAAAGGGAAAACACAATTCACCTGTTGCAGTTTGACTCAAATTGGTTTGATAAATGCACAACAGTTTCTACAGTTTGAGAAGCACCTTTATAGTAGACTGGTTTTGTTGCCTTAATGTAATTTATATTCACATATTAATGGCTTTTCGTTTGAATCGAACAAAATACAACAAAATTGCATTAATGAACAAAAAATCAACCGCAGCTAAAATTATAATTGCTTATTGCCAAGCATTTGAACTTCAATTCACTTCAATTCAATTCAAGGTAAACAAGTTTTTAAAAAGATGCTGTATTTGTTTATAAAACTGCTGGCTGTTGCCAAAAGAAAAGAAAAGAAAAACTATAGAAATGCCAGAGGCAAGAATCGTGTTCAATAAACCAAAGACGAACAGACCCAAGTGGGCAGATGACGTCGCCAATTGACATTTAATTGGTGCTTGCTGAAGAGTAGACAGACGGCCGGCCTGAAAACAGGAATGATCGACTTACTGACTGACTGAAAATCAAACTGGGTCAACAGCATTTTTAGTTCAATGCACCTCTGCTGCCTAACCAAATGGAATGAAAGAAGCCATCACAAGTGTTCCGTAATTAGTCAGGGAATTCATCTAATGCCCACATCTGTTATTTACAGCACGTTTGACGACTGAGAGAGCCAACCACACGTTGCATTTGAAGCAACATGCAATCACACACACACACACACACACACACACACGGTAAAGAATTCCAAGAGCCGCACCAACTTTAAACAGGTGTCGCTTCGGAAAGTATGACAAGTCTGGGTCCCTATCTCACTTATTGTTCTGTCATGTGTACCGAGTGCTTGGCATGTTTTTTGTTTCGTATATATTTGTGTTTGTACCTTGCCATGCATCTCTCAGATACAAGTGCATACACACATGTGGAGAATGGCAGACTTCCGCGTTTCCTCTTCACTACAATTTTGCACTTGTCGTTTTTTTTTAATTGCTGAAAAACATTTTCATATAAAAAAATCATAAAAAATACGGTGGAGTTCAGTCAACTTTCTTGGCTCTACAGAAAAGTATTTGCAATAGTTTACTTTACAAGAAAATTAACAGATAGACACGGTTTATCTAAGTTAAACGTGAGGTTCCGATATCAACTTCTGTTATTTTAAAAAGTGGAAAGCATTTGTTGCGTCCAGTAATCCAAAACACTTTTAGTCTGAAAGTTAATACACACATATAAATCGCAGCCGACTTGGATTAGGTTTACTTAACGTCTGCTGCTGTGTTTTAAAGGACTGTGACTTTGGAAAGATATGAACTGAATTTCTGACAAAAACAAACTTACCGAAAAGCTTTTGTAATGCAAAAAACAAATACCAACCCGAGGACTTGAATAATATTCCTTGAAGTCAAGGAAAATTTTTGAGATTATTATACCAATCGAGTTTAGATTGACTCAACCTGTGTTAACATCAACAGAAAGTTCCCTTCTACCACAATCTTAACTACGGATGCCCGCACAATCGCGTAACCCGAGCGTATAGGACTCACGAACTCATAAAATTGCAGCAACAACTTCGTATGTGTGTCTCTTTCCTGTCTTTTCCATGCCTCTTGCGAAATTGAACGCAGCGTTGATTTTGTTATTGTCATGTGCAATAGACAGCCACAAGCACACAAACGCACTTTTTTACTTGTGTAAGTGAATGCGCGAGCTGTAGGTGCTATTGGGCACCCCTGTTCTAAGCCTTTTCGAATCAGAAATATGTAGCATAGCTACGAAATTCTCCCTTATATGGAGCATGGGGCAGTATAATATTATTATAATAACTTTGAACAAAGATCCAGAAAGTTAGTATCCGTTAATTGCTGTCAAAGAAGCATCTCTTACGATGGTTTGGCAAAAATTGTTGAAATATTGAAGAAGTACGAAAGTGTAATCCTTAGAATTTCGGATAAGTCAAGTAAACATCGTAACACCGAAAACTCCGATGAGACCTGAAAAATGAGACAGAATTCGAAGCCTTTTCTGAGACCGAGACCCAAAAACCAGGGCCGCAGGCCCCTTATAGTGTAAAATCTGCATGACCGATTCTTTTGAAACTTTTTACACTCTTTCCACAAATAAATCAACTGGTAATCACGAAGAGTTTTTTTGCTTCTGAATTTTTTACCACTTTATAAAATCAAATTGACCGAAAATTTTTTATCGAAACTCGCACTTTTAACTTCGAAATGGTACCAAGAATTTTAAAAAATAAAAATAGAACTCGCCCAGCGGCGGAAAATGCAATTACATAATGGATTACTCCTGCATTACTTTGCCTTCTGTATGCCGGAAATAATCCCATACAGTCCGGTTTACTTTGCCATATGCATGGTCGCTTTGTTAACAAGGTGGGCACAACCTGCATTACTGGTAATACAGGATGTATGCTAGAGCCGAACTGTCATCGGATTCCCATTACAAATGCGTATTACTTTTTCAAAATTGTAGTGCAGCTCGTACGCAGTCTGTTTACTATCCCTTTATAGATTAGAAGCAGGTGTAGTGCATTACTTTTTCGTCAGGCGTAATGCATAGTTTCGACAGAACACATTTAGCTCTCCGCCGCTGGGTCCTTTTTGTTTTTGGATTATCTGTTGCGATGATGTTCACCGCGGAGCAACTTTAACTCGAGGCACCTGCCGTCATCACGGACTTATATTTTGCTATTTTTAATTTAATCCCTTTTCCAAAGATACTTTACATGTGTATGAAAGAAATAAGCCAACATTTATTATAGCTCTAAAAAAATCATAATAATATGCCTTTTGTTGGCTTTAAAAGTATGCCCGTTAAACATGTTTCAGAGGAAGGCATTAACGATTTGTCAGTTAACTGACTACCAAGTCGGACTTTGCAGAATGTGGTTCCGAAGAAAATGCAATTTTTCATACTTCTTATTACTTTTTTCATAGTAACATATTATTAAAGTATGATAGAATTTTAAAAATATATGTCAAATCGTTACTACATTTATTTTCCATGTGCTTGGAAAGCTAAAAGTCCCATGGACATAAAACCGCCGTAGTTTTGGCATGAGTAACCAACAAAAAAAAAGTGGAAAGCAACCACAAATATCCATATTCTTTGAGAGGTTCACGCCTTAACAAAAGCGAAAGCAACTTTTCACGTCTTGTAACTAATTCTTTAGTGAAAAGGACGTATGAAAAATGTGCATTATTTCGTGGTATCAGGTCAGACTAGGCTGTTATGGCAATAGTTTTAAAGCAAAGCTTTTTACATTGAAAGGATTTAAAAATCTTAAAAATGGCTTTTCATATTATTTGGGTGTGCCCGTATCATTTTGTCTGATAAATACCATAAATCATTCTGCACATTTTTTATTCATAATGGAAAAAATTGTTGGATACTGCATAACTTATGTTCAAGATGCTTGATTCATATTTACTCACTAAAGAAGCACAAATAAAGCTTAAAAAACTCTGTGGTTGCTTAGGTTCACTTCGTGACACATTCAAAGTCACGGCACGAGTGCAACTCTATGTATAAATAAACTCCTTTTTTGGACATAATTGATAAATAATATTTATTTTTCAGCATGTCGACAGCGTCGTCTGAGGCAGAAGAATGCAAAGAAGCACTTAAAATCTAGGGTACAGGGTATTTTGTCATCTAAAACGCTCTTAAGTGCTGTATTAACTGCTTTGTATAGACTTATTGACCAACCATTATAGATTTTCTAAATTTAGCCTCATGGCGACCATTACTAACTGCAGGAAATGCTTATTTGAACAACGGTGATACATTGTTTTTTTTGTTTTAAACTCCTTCAATAAGTTGTAGAATATCAGATTCCGGTTAGATATAATAAAAAAAAACTCAAACTTCTAAACCATATCAGGTCACAACAACAGGTCAAGCCCATAAAAGTTGACTAACTGCACAATTTTAAAGCCGAAGCCACCTAACAACACCTTCAAAAGCTGCAGTCCAAAAATGGTAAAAGCCAAAACAATGAAGAAAACAGCGTCGACAACAAAAACGTGGCCAAGCCGCATAACTGTGCCAAGGCAAAGCAACAAAATTATGTATTTTTTCCCCCCATTTTTTGACAGAATATGCAAAGTGCAAAAAGCAAGACCAGAACCCGTTAGAGTGTAAACGAGATAGCACATTCACAGCGGACCCTCACGTGTAATTGTAGGCGGCAAGCTCACTAAACAATGTTAAACAGTTGAACAGTTAAACACACAGGCCAAAAATGTGGACTAGAAATATGTAAAGTATCAGATTACATAGGAAGGAAAACGCTGCTGATGCAACTAAGAGTGGCAGCAGCTGCTACTCAAGATTTTTCCAAGTGGATCTCATATTACACAGATCCTCAATCGCTCCTGCGTTTCCTGTCTAAGCAGGTGGTCTCCTAAGATATACGGAACTGCACAAAAGATCGAGAAAAAAAAATAATGAACAAAAACTTCCTCTACTCCAAACCATAAACAAATGGCGACGATGGCGCCAACTGGCACGAAAGCGGCTTTAACCAAACAACACAGCAGCAATAATAACAATAGCAACAAACATTGCAAAAATGAGCAAAACAAAAAACAATTGCGAATTTTCGCATTTGTGAAAATGTTACTACTGTCTCACACACAAAAGTCATTAATTTAATTGCCCCAAATAATATGCGAGACAAAAGCACACAAAAAAACAAAGTAAATGTAGTTAATTTTAACATAGTTGAGAATCAATATCAACTTCAGGTTTGCGTGTGTCAATCGTTAAGAAGTGAGCAGGTTTATGAGTTAAATTTGAAGACGATAGAAACTAACCATTAGGTAGTGCTTAGTTAAAAGAGTGAAACACAAAGCTAGCTACTCTACTTAAAAAAGCAATTCTTTGACTCAATAAATCAAATGTTAATCTGGTTACAGATCTGGACAAATGCAGTAACTATTTCTTCCACCTGCTGGTAGGCGATGACAAACACAATGCCGCCTCTTGAGAAGTAGTGGTACCACCAACCAATGGTATAGAAATAAAGCCACCGGACCATAGCCAAGTTTGGTCAGCCATAAAATGGCTAAAAAATAAGAAATCAGCTGGCGCCAATGAGTTGCCCGCTAAATTATTCAAGGCTGCCGGCGGGAAATTGGCAAAATGCATGCACAAACTAGTATGCAAAATATGGTCAGAAGAGAGCATGCCCGAAGATTGGCATCGAAGTTGCTCCAACTACAGTGGGGTCAGTCTCCTACCCATTGCAGATAAGACTCTGCTATGCATCCTCTGTGAACATCTAAGGCCCAAAATGAGCAGCTAAGTCCACCACAAATACTGTAGAAAGCCCATGGGACAGAGATCAACACCCATTTTTTTTAGGTCGTTCTTTGAAGCCCAGTCTACTTTTGGTATACCAGCAAGGTACGTTCGAATTTGCAGGATGATGTTGAGCTCCGTCAAACTAGAAAAGAACCTCTCCAAGCCTTTTACTATCAAAAGAAGTTTTAACAATGTTTGTAACGCATAGAAGAAAGCCATAAAGTAAATATATATTCTTGATCAGCAAGACGAGCTGAGTTCATTTAGCCTTGTCTGCTGTCCGTCCATTTCAATGCTATCTCCTCCGTCAGTTTTAAAGCTATCTTAACCAAACTTTGCTCGAAGTCTTTCAGAACAAATACGCTGCACATTTGTCGAAACCAGACGGATCGGATGACTATAACATATAGCTGCCATAGGAACCATCGGTCGAAAAACTAGTTCTAGTAAGAACATCTTTTTTGTTTTCAATGCAAACGTCTCCAAACTCTGTATTTACTAGTTTTCTATGCTTCTCCATGATTCTGCCAAGTTTGGTCAAAATCGGACATCTACAGGGTGCGCCATATAAAGTGTCGGTATGGCAACACTGAATAAATATAAAAACAAACAACCGGTTGCTATATGTTGATCTTGTTCCTTTAATTTGGTCCTGTACAATTTATTTCAACTACTTTTTGAACACAACATCAATCAAGTGGCCGCCTTTATTGGCCACAACAAAATGTGCCCTTTTTGCGGCATTTTGGTTTTGGCGCAAACGCCGGCCCAAACAGTCACTTTTTGGTCGTGTAAAGGTATTTCATGGATGCGGTGTGGATTTTCCGTGCCCCATATGCGACAATTTTGCTTATTAACACCACCAGAAAGCGTGAAATGGGCCTCATCGGTCATCAAAATTTGTTTCCAAAAATCTGGTTCAGTGTCGGCGTCGGCGTAATGAACAGCGTCACTATTTCGCCACGTTGTTTTGGTGTGAAGCGTTCCATGGTCAAAATTTTACTAGATTGATGTTTCCAAAACATGTCTAACAAAAGCAATCGATTGGTAAATGTCAAAGTTATTCAGTGTTGCCATACCGACACTTTATATGGCGCACCCTGTATATAGTATAGCTGCCATAGAAAAGTAAGGTTAGAAAAATAGTCTTAGTAAGAAAAACTTTTCTGTTTTCAATGTAAACCTCTTCAAAATTGGCATATATATATTATATAAGCTTTCACTCAATTCTTCAAAGTTTTGTCAAAATCGGATGACTTTAGGTTATAGCTGCCATAGGAATGATCGGTCGAGAAACTAGTTTTAGTGAGAAAAACCTTTTGACATTGTAGCCGGCAAATCCATTGTGGAATCAAGGAGAACAGGAGGTCAGTGGCGAGTCAATGGATTGCTTAGACCTGAGAAGCCCGTATAGCCATTCCAATGCGGCTTGCTAATAACGAAAGTGCAACAACTTCTTATAAGTCTGTCTATGCAACTTGCAGAATTGAACCAAACTACAAATTCTCCTCCGTTTGTATGTGTAACATTTGTTGTTGTGCGTCGAGTGATTTAGTTTGCTTCAAACTGCGTGCAAGAGGCATTATCCGGTTTACTCTTTCATTTCTTGTTGTTACTTCGGAATTATATTATTTATTTGTATTGGTGGCTATTCGAGGTACTCTTGGGCATCTATTTCTTATATACTCTATAAACAGTCGAGTGGTCGGCGGACCTTTGGCAAGGATACCTCAAATAGGTGCCAAATTGTGAAAAAACAGCAAACATGCAAGCATGTTGGAACTACCTTCGACAATCCTTAAGGTCGAACGCAAAATTTGTTAGGCATCCTACCAGAATGTGTTTGGTCTCAGCTAAAACACTAAAAGGTCTCTCGGTTGATAAAGTGGAGCAGAATACTTTACTGGTTTGGAACCGGTTCAACAGCGGTTCAGTGCCTTGTCTCAAAACTTTATAATGCAATGAACTTAAACTTTTGTGTGTTGGTTGGTAAAATGATGTTGGATATTTTACTGTTCCAGAACTTATTTAAGCTAAGATCCTGAAATGTGGTGTTTAGTGTGGCTGAACCACTTCGTAAGTGATTCAGATCCAGACCTTTTGATTGGAAAATTGGATTTTAGGTAAATAGTATGAGAGGCTATACAAATCTCAGATTATCAGTCGCGCTCCCACTATCACTTGCACAATTGTATTTAGATTTTTAAGATTTTTCAAAACTAGAAATATAAATAATTTTATTTAACAACGAAAATGCAAAGCTAACTTCGTCTGTGACGAAGTTTAAATATACTTGAAACAAATTATTTCTAAGGCATCCGCTTGACGAGGTTCCGACATTTTAGACCTGTGCAGCTAAAGGATACCTATATGCAAAAAATTCAGCTCGATAGCTTCAAAACTGTGGGACTAGCTCGCACAGAAACAGACAGACGGATAGGCAGAGCTCAATCGAAGAATATATATTCTAAATGTGGTCTGAGATAGTTTCTTCTATGCAAATTATACTACACCTTTCTGAGATAGTTTCTTCTGTGCAAATTATAGTACACCTTTCAAGTGTATACAAATTCCATAGCCCACCTCAAATTCTTCAAATTTAATTGCAATTTTCCACATATTTTGCCCCCTTTGGTTTCGCTCTCACTGCTAATAGGCCGCCACTACAGTTTGAGAGCATCGCTGTCAAGCTATAGCGCTAATGAGAACCCAAAACATTTCATAATTGGAAAAACAGTTAACAATTTAACGCACCTGTTAAAATATAAATATGTATCCAAATTGGAGCAGCAGCGTCGATGAAGAACCGTTAGCTCTACATAAATGTGTTTTAAAAAAATTTACAAGCACTTGGCCATACACAAACAAATTTTAGACGATTTGCACACACACACACACACAAACACTGAAAGGGGGGAGAGGCAGCGCAATGCAAGCAACAGTTAGATGCTTCCAAAGGCAAAACAGGTAGTTGATGCCGTTGTTGTTGTTGTCGTACAATATAAAAATTTGACTGTTTCAATACACACTTGAAATTTAATTTGTCTGTATTTTGTTTCTAAATTCACTTTCACTCAGTGCGGCATATTTTGTTGGTATTTGATACGCGTGCGTAACGTTGGTAACGAATTTTTTAACTTAAGTGGGTTGTGATTTTTTCTAGTTAAGTGAACGCGGGCGCGCAAACACACATCCGAACCGAGCGAGACGGAGCACAGACTAGGAAAGTAGTCTATCTAGTCTGTGGACGGAGACATAGACTAGTGATGATAGACTGAACGATTGCGCTGCCCCGACGATTCTGGCCAGAGCAGCGGCAGAGCGCTGTTAACGCAGAGCGCTGCTGAACAACAGTGATTCTCTCACGGCTCGCTCTCACCTCGCTCACTCGCTGATACTTTTCGATAACTTTACCCCCGCCCTCCCGATTTGGCCCACGACTGGCTCTGTTAGCGAGAACCTGTCATGTTTTTTACAGTAACAGCTCAAAGTATCTCCGATACCGATACGATAAATATCTATATCGATACACGTAACTATCGATGCGTTGCAAGAACAAGCCTGCATTGAATCATGCCGCTCGAAGCTACTTACCATTGCAATTTTAATAACTGCAATTACAACACAAAAAAAGTATCAGATTTATTAAAACATACACGGACCCACACAGACGAACGACCATATTATTGTGCCACTTGTAAAAGAGGGTTCAAGACCGGGAGCCACTTAAGTAGGCACAACCAAAGCCAAGATCATGGTAACGTAATTAGTACAAGTAGTACATACAAGTATCTAATCTATTATTTATTAAGCGAGGAAAATCCAGGATGGTCAGCAGCAGCTGCAGCCCAAAGCGGCGGCCACGGCAGAAGAAGCCTGCAACAGCGCCTCAGCGTTCAATTTCATGTAGAAGAATGCTCACACATACATCTGCTGCTGCTCCAATTCCCATTCGCACTTTACCAACTGGATCCAGTGCCAGAATTATGACCGAACATAATTATGCGCTGCCTGATCCTGATGCTGCTGCCAACGACAACAACACCAGCAGCGGCAGCGCAATCGTATTCCTGCCTCTGGCTTCATCCACGCCAAATGCCGTTGCATTCAGCAAGTAGCAACTTGAAACTTCCATCTTGGAAGAAGTTGTCATGGAAAAGGAGGATGATAATGAGCCAATGGACCATGATACTGAAAATGCTTCCGAAGAAGGATCGCAAGATGACGAATCCGTCGACAGCGTCAGAGCAAAGGCCCGGATGAATGATAACACATTCTGTGAGTCCGTCGTAGGGCCGCATTATTGCCATTATTGCAACCTTACATTTGTCAGCGCGAAAAGACTAACCCGGCACAACTCTCAAAAAAATTATTTGCACTTGGCCATGCAAGGAATTTGTCAAAGAAATTACGAATTTTGGAAGGAAATCGAAGCATTAACTATTATGAATTTAATAGATATGTTAGACGAAATCGTTTCCTGTAAAGCGGAGAAGAAAGTGTTTCGGAAAGTGGGGAAATTGATTATCCTAGATCGACCACTCTTACATCAATTCTTGGAAGGCTCTGTTAATTCGGAAACCAAAGGATTAATTTCGATGAATACTATTATAAAAGAATATTCTAATATAGATGTAAGTGACCAGGAGATATTAAAGATCGGAGAGGAGATTTCTGCCCATTTGGCCGAAAAAATAAATAAAAAGTGTATCAACAAATTACCGGCACAAGTCTGCCCTTATTGTGAGACCTACTTTGATTGTATTTCTTCATTTAAAATGCATACAAAAAGGACTCACAATGTAAAATGCCCAAAGTGCGAATTAAAATTTCTCAATGAGGCAAAGAAAAATAAACACATATATTTGAAACATAAGGGTTCATATTGATGAGGTTCGAAATAAATATTGAATATTTACCTCTAAGGGTAAGCTGCCTTTAGCAGCTGAATTTTACCTGTTTTTAAAAACAATTGTGAAGATTTGTTCAATCTGATTTTTGTATTTGGGTGGATAATTTATTGAGAAAAATATATAACTAAAATTTGTTTGGAATTTGTGTTGTTGTGTGTGGTTGGTGTTGCATTTTGGTTCAAAGGTCGCAAACAATTTAAAACATATGCCCATGTTTTACACAGTTTGTTGAATCGGATTATAAGGAACTGATGTGACTATGGTGTGAACTAGGATATTTGCGATCGTTCAATAAATAACGGAGTTTTCGGAAATCGTCGTTTTTAAATCGTTTCATTGGTCTTAACTTCGTTATTTATTGAACGATCCCAATATCCTTTGACAAAAAATCCCGCTCGAATTCGCTACCGACTAAAATTAAAAATTGTTTTAAATTTTGATCGGCACCCAGGAAACACCAAGTGGAGGTTTCGAGTCGTTTGTTTCCCTTGCCGTCCGTAAGACTAATGACGGACTTCGGATAGACGGTGCAGATTTGATCAATGGGGCAGATTATTTTGCAGGAACATCATCAAACAAATGATCGCCATCGCTGTAGCTCTAATTTGACTTCCACTGTCACAACTCGCAAATTTGGTTAATGGTGACACAACAGACACCGCCGAAATAAATTGCTCAAGCCAGTAGTTGGATACATCCATGAATGATTGCTGGTAATTTCCTGTATCGACTTGTGTAAAATGCCGCTGCATAGCATTTTTCATTTCGTCCCAGAAATACTTATAATTATCCTTGAGGGCCCTGATTGGAGCATTGCTGCATTTGAGCAGAATTCGACGTATCATTGTCGTATAATTCGTCCTCGAAAAACTTCCATCACGGAAATAGCTCATTGCATTTGCCGCACATGAATTGTTTTGAAATACGTGTTTTTTTATGTGCTCGTAATCTGCCACAAACAGCGATCTGCTGAACTGGAAATTAGACTGCGGACTCGAATTAAAATAGTAGTATCTGTCGGATACTATGCAGACAATCCGATTCCATTTTGAGACGCATGTTCCGTGAATCATGTTCAGTAAATCTATGGTCCTATCCCGCTCACTAGCTTCAGAATTAGGTTCCATTATTAGGTTCCATGGCTGAACCACAATAATGTCCAAACCAAAACTGGATGTAACTTCTGGGGGTGGATGGCGTTGGGATTTTCTTATCTTTCGTAGCGCAATGATGAGGTAACGCACATTCAAATTATTGTCCGCTCGCTCAAAATACCCGTCATCCACAAGCAAGGCATACGTTGAGTTGATACAAATATTTTGTAATGCTGGAGTGTTGAAATAATAACTGTTGTCCATCATGTTTTCCGTGGTTTGTAGTCTAGAAAAAACCGAATTGAAATTGTAAGGCATAGAAGCAAGCATTTCCGACCACATAAAGTATTTATATTCTCGATGTTTGTCTGTTTCTATGCGATTTCCTCCGTCAGTTTGAAAGCTATCGCGACCAAACTTTCCACGAATGCTTGTTGTACAAATACGCTGCACACTAATCGATATCGGCCGGATCGGACGAAAATTGCATATAGCTGCCATAGAAACGATCGTTCCAAAAACTGTATTGATTAAAATGATACCGTCATTAGACTTCGTATTTATAAGTTTTCTATGCTTTTTAATGATTTCACCAAGTTTGGTCGCGATCCAAAGACTTTAAAGTATAGCTGCCATAGAAAAGTTAGGTTTGAAAAATAGTCTTAGTATTATCCTCAATTTTTGATATTCAATGCGAATTTTTTGACATTTTATAAAAGAGTCAGCACAATATAAGTAAATAATTAAATTACTTTGAATTACACAAGAAAAGCGAGCGAAAATTAAACGAGCTGCCAACTTCTGTCGGGAAAGGAAGCTATTGGAAAAAAAGCTAAGTAATTTTATGGTTTGATTATAATGTATTGAAAATGACATCTGTCTGATACAATTCCTCGCCCCCATCCTTGTCGTAGGCTTCGGTAAGGCCTAAAAGGAAACTTCGTCGTTGTTTTTCCATTTCACTAAATGAGTCATAATATAGTGACACTCCATTTTCCCCAATACCTTCTACTTCACGACATTTGCCTTTTGAGAACAGACTTAAAATCTAAAATAAAGCTGGAAAAAGCAGAAATCATTATTAAAAAATTCAAAATACCGCTGTTTAAAAACGCCGCAGTGCTGGAAAGCGCCGCACTCGCGAACCGCAGTGTTGGAAAACGCCGCACTCGCGATCCGCAGTGCTGGAAAGCGCCGCACTCGCGAACCGCAGACAGGCAGATAAATACCAAGCAACCCCAGTGGCGCTGGGCTGAATGTGGTCGGTCGAAATAATGCATTACGTACGAGCCACAATGTAATGCATTACCTATGAGATTTTTTTCAGCGCATTTGTAATGGCTCGAGAATTTCTGCATTACAATATGGTAAAAGAATACGCTTGTGTAATGGGGACCCGAAAGAAACTTCGGCACGTCATTACTTTCTGCACTACAAAATTCAATAAACTCATGTACCGTGCGGAAAATTTGGCCATTTCTTAAGAAAGTAAGGCAGGTTGTATTGGGTTTTTGAATGCATACAGGCGAGAGGTAATGCATTAATAATGGACGTAATAATGAGCATTTGCGCCACTGGGAAGCTGCGATGACGGCAAGGCAGACATTACCCAGCAAACATTTTATCAACCTTGTGATCACATTCGAGTCTTTTTCGAGTCCACGATCTGATTAAAATAGTCATAAATGCGCTCTTTTTCTGATCAGATACTATACTACCGTCGGGAGAAAATGGTACCCTAGCCGTGACTCATCTTGAGGAGACGATTTTAACCTGTTCTTCTAAACAGTTTTGACTCACTTTGGAGTAATTTTTGAGTTTTTTTCAGGAGTATTTTAATAAATCACACTTTGGCATAAGTACGACTCTTTTACGAGTCTTCTTTTAATCGCTCATGATACTTATCCCCTTTTAATCATCAAAAGAGCTGAAAAAAGACTCAACAAGCTGATTTTTGTTAAAATGATCTTCCAAATGTTGGGTGGGTAGTGGTACTCCTGAAAAACCGCTAGTCGCTTCTTTAACCCATCTTGGTGTTCTGCCACTCCTCTTAGCCATGTGAATACGGAAATTAAATTAATTTAATTCATCACAGTGCGCTGTCAGTTTTTTGTAAAAATATCGCTGCCGGATCTGTAGACAACAAATTCAGGGTAAATTATCACAATAATATTTATTCGCGCATTAGTGTTTATATGCACGGTAAGGTCATCATATTTCGCCAGATATAAACGGGCTATAGATAGTGCGACCGAACTGCAGATTTACCATTGGCGCTGAATCAAAAATAGGTGCAAAAGCTAATCATGCCCATTAAAGTGTGAACACATTCTTTTCAAGCCTCTTAAATAGTGTCTTCATGGCAGAAGATGTAATTTTATAAAATTAAAAGATATAATTATCTGAATTTTATATGCTTATTTTGTATAGGAAAAAAGCTTGCTGTTAGCTATTAACGCAAAACGCTCTCCTAGTGTAAATTAGCTTTAAATCAGCTTTTAGATTCAGCAGCTGTTTTTTTTTTTAAACTGCCTCATATATTATTTTTTTGGTATTTTGCTGCTTACCCGGTGCGGTCACTAACTTCTTGCCTTTTGCGTCAAATGTTGTAACGTTTCGTTTCAGTAGCAATTTCAATGACTTTCGGACTAATTTGAATTTTTCTTTTACTTTGAACCTTATTCCTGGTATTTTGTATTGTTTTCAAAGTTTTCTATCAGCCCAAATAACTATATGTAAATGGTACAAAATTTTTAAGCTGTTTGTTCAAATTGAAATCAAAGCAAAATGATTCTCGGCGCAAATAAATTGAAATTGCACATGCCTTTGGTGACCCGGCGTGCGTCGCTGCTACGCTCCATAATGATGTCCAAGCGTTTCCTGAATGTGGGTGCACTGAAGCAGGGTGCTCCTTCCAGACGGGCCACCGGGTCTCAGTCGGCCACTGCCAGGGTGACGGCGGCGAAGAGAACTCCAACTAAACCACACGGTCCAGTGGAGCCTGCCGCCAATGCAGCAGGAGAGGATGATGTGAGTGTGCTTGGGGAGAATCATAGTTAGGATGACATAATCATCATACCTTTTTTCAGAATTCCCGCTGGCCACGCCGCATATTCAGTGGCGTCCAGCCCACTGGTTCACTGCATCTGGGCAACTATCTGGGTGCCGTTCGCAAATTTGCTCAGCTGCAGAATGCACGCGATGATGTCACCGTGTGTATAGTGGATATGCACTCCATCACAATGCCGCATAATCCACCCGTTCTCCGTGAGAACATCTTTAATATGGCCGCCACTTTGCTGGCCTGTGGCATCGATCCTGCCCAGAGTACACTATTTGTGCAGTCGGCGGTGGTTGAACATGCGGAGTTCAATTGGATTTTGAGCTCACTGTGCACCATGCCCAGATTGGCTCAATTGCCGCAATATAAGGAGAAATCGCGTATGCTGAAGGAAGTTCCTTTGGGTTTGTTCGTGTATCCGGTGTTACAAGCGGCTGATATAATGCTATACAAGTGGGTTGTACAATGGATAGTTATTGTTCAGTCTCAAACTTTCCTTTTCTTCCCGCAGAGCCACACATGTGCCAGTGGGAGCTGATCAAAAGCAGCATATACAGTTGGCACAACATTTGGCTCGCAGCTTTAACAGTCGCTATGGTGACACATTCCCTGTATGTCATGCACTGATTGAGGACTCGGATGCCTCCAAGATTCTATCTCTTCGGGATCCGGCAAAGAAAATGTCCAAATCCGCGCCCAATACCAAGGCTACCATCAATCTCAGTGACTCACCGGAATTGATAAGTGAGAAAATCAAAAAGTCCATCACTGACTTCACCTCGGACATCTCCTATAATCCATCCCAACGCCCTGGCGTTAGCAACCTCGTAAATATACATGCCCAGGTCACTGGTCAGAGCATTAAGTCAGTGGTGGCGGAGGCCCGCACTTTGGATACGGCCAAGTATAAGGATCGTGTGGCGGAGGCCGTCATTGAGCATTTGCGTCCCATACGAGAACAAATCCAACATCATTTATCAAAACAAAATGAACTGATTTACATGCTGGAGATTGGTGCGGAGAAAGCACGTCAGACGGCCCAGCAGACCATGTCGGATGTGAAGCAACGTTTGGGTCTGGGCACCAATATTAATCTGCCTGCCTCCGTCGAGGTGCTTCCTCTGCTACCCGACCACTCCAAGACTAAGACCAGTTATACCTCTCAAACTCAAATCCAGTTCGATCAACGTATTGGTGGAGGAGGTGTAGTTGCTGGTTCTAGCGGTGAAGCTGTTTCGGCTGAACTGAGTGGAGCTCAGCCAACCCAGATGATGAAGCCCATAATCCGATGCCCAGTGGTTCCCATACAAAATATGCGAGTGGAGAAACAACGAAACAAACCCTCGCCCAGGCATGTCTTCAAAATGGATAACTGCAATGAGCCGGCCATTGGCTTCCGCTGTCCACCCCAGCAACCCAGCTACACGAACAGCGCGAAGAAACAACGGCCGCCAATGCCGCCCGCACCTAAGCCCCTGGGCTTTAGTCAATTGCCGCATTCAAATTATGGCAAAAAGAATGCCTTTCCCAGTGCAGTGGCCTCCATCACCCGAGAGGCAAATGCTGCCAAACAGCAGGAATTGTCCAGCCCTTTGGCTCACAGTGCCTACTACAAGGCGGCGGTCAATGCCAGCACTGGGAATGTGCCCAAATACAGCACTAAAGCCAATGACACGGCCATCAATAAAACCACAGGCTCTACCTCCAACTGCTCCTCGTCTTCAGCAAAATCGCAAGCGCCCTCACCATCCTCGTCGACGTCGTCGTTGCAGTCGTTGCAGTCGTCTGAGCCAGAAGAGTCAGCCGATGAGGAAGAGGACGAAGAGAACAGTGAACGTAGTAACTCCAATGAGGCCACCAAATTGGAGAATTAAGCGAGTGTTAGGTGACGCATGCAAGGAAGCTAAAAGCAATTGTTATTTAGTGCTAGTACACACAAGTCAGAAGTAATGCTTTATAGATGGTAGTTAATAGATATTTTATTTAAAAATCAAACGTATTCAATTGTGAGAGTAAACCAATTGTCAGAGAACTAGAATTTTTGAGTGGTTTGTTTTTGTTTTTGAATTATGGTGGGTAGATCCTGAAGCCTACAAATTCGAAAGAAGTCGGAAATGGTAGATGACTATGAATCACAGAGGCAAAACTCAAAGCTATGACGGAGTAGGCAATCATCTGAATCTTTTAACTTTGCTACTTTTCTTAGAAGACGTTAAATTCAAGCACCCCTCTCCATTGAAGAAGGTCCTGCATCTTTCCGGATGATTCAGTGTAACCTCACTAGTGATTCGCAGTATGTGGCAACGCCAAAAGTGCTCAGTAAGGCTTGCCATTTAACCATGAACAGACTGACATTATAATCGAAATACGTGTTCTGTGAAAAATGTCTTTCGCAAGCTTCAACCCTTTTTCACCGAACAGGCTATTCAAGCTATTGTGTGCCAATTTTGGCACTATATACACTATATCGGACATTAATCCACCTTTCCGTGTGTGGAGCGTGCTTACCGAGGAGAATGTTACAGCTGCTTCGGCCAGTTTCGTCGCCATTTTCAACAATTGTGCTTGTGTTATTCGAAAACCTGGAGAATTTTACGCAAGATTCTCTGTATGGAACCCTACATATTACAGCTGGTACAAGAACTGACGCCGGGTTACCTTCTACAACGTTGTTTGCTGAGAAAAGTTGGTTCGATGATTCAAAGGAAGCGAGTATAGGGTTAACATCTAAAATAAGTCAAAAGAGGTATCGTTTCATAGGTTTTCGGTTGTTCCGACTTCATTTTTTTTTTTTTTTTTATGCTTGGTTGGTATTTATTGGATCTTCTCTTAAAGAGACTAACAATAATTTTTCAAATCTTAATCTAGAAACTATTTTAAAAACTATACCCTATTGGAGGTAGTTTATGTTCTACGGCCCTTCAAGTCAGTCGCTGGGTTGGTAGGTCATTTCTTCGGAGGCGAGAATGCGTTGCCAGCATGGTGAGAGATTTTGCAAGTTGGTTTGGGTGGGCAACGTAGGTGCGGGGTACGACTTATGGATGAGAAGGAATAGTAACAAAATCTAAAAGAGCTCAAAAGGGGTATCAATTATTAGGTTTTCGGTTGCTCCGACTTCATTTCTGGCTATATTTTTTCGAACGTAGCTGCAGGGTTCGACTTGTGTGGATTTGGTCCCAAGAGTCCCCAAGGATATGATTAATGTTCCCAAATAATCACTTTTATTTAAATAATATAAATTGTTACAAAGTTTAAAGAGCTGCCGGCACGAGGTTTCTCAGAAGTGTTATGATATCGATATGCTAGTTGATATCGATAGGTTAATAGATATAGGCTATCAATATTTGAGATGGGAGACTGCCACAGACTTATGGATGAGAAGGAATAGTAACAAAATCTAAAAGCTCTCAAAAGGGGTATCGTTTCATAGGTTTTCAGGCGCTCCGATCTTATTTATGGCAATGGTTTTTCCCATCGGTTTTACGGGGGCAGACTTATGGAGGAAGGATTGGGCTAAAATCCAAAATAAATCGATAGGGGTTACATTTCTTGGTTTTTCGGGTACTCCGATTTCATTTCTGGCAATATTTTTTCGATCGGTGGTGGGAGAGCTAGCTTATGGAGGTGGGATAGGGGTAAAATCTAAAATAAATAAATCAAAAGGAGTATCGTTTCATAGGTTTTTGGGTGCTCCGAACTTATTTATGGCAATGGTTTTTCGATCGGAGGCAAAGGGGCTGAATGTATGAAGGCGGTATAGGGGCAACATCTAAAATAAATCAAAAGGGGTATCAAATAATAGGCTTTCCGGTGTTCCGATCTTATTTATGGCAGTGATTTTTTGATCGATGGTAAGGGGGCGGACTTAGGGAGGCGGGATAGGGGTAACATCTAAATTAAATCAATAGGGGTATCGAATTATAGGTTTTCCGGTGCTCCGATCTTATTTATCGCAGTGATTTTTGATCGATGGTGAAAGGGCTGACTTAGGGAGGTGAGATAGGGATAAAATTTAATAAAAATCAAATTTATAGTGGTTTGGGGGCTCTAATTTCATTTTTGGTTGTATTTTTCAGCTCAAAATATCGATAAGCAACCAAAGGAAGAGTAGAGCTGAGTTTTCGTTTTTGGTACAAGCTGTTTTCATCTGAAACCGGATCGTCTAAGCGAGTTTCGTTAAGATCGGTCATTATTTAGATGTCGCTTTCATACAAAATGAGCTAATTCAAATTCAAATTCAATACGCTGCACTGAGAATGGTCATAGGATGTCACATCGGGACTTATTCGGCCCACTTACACCAAAAAATCGAGACCTTATTCAAAGAAAACTCATAGAAAGCCACCATTAAGCATGTGCCAAAGAACAGTACCAGTCTTTGCTAACATATGCCCTCTTTTAGGAGCTATACCCCTCTCACAAGCACCCTAAGCTGAGGAAAACAAAAAACCCACTCAAACCAGGTATTCAAGGTCTTAGAATCACACCAGAATAACATTTTGCTGGGAAGCAGACCTCCATCAATAACCAAGGCTGAGGAAACGCTAAGCCAGGTCCAAACTATTCCAAGTCCGCTCTGGACAAAGGCGATACCTTAACAACTACCTCGCCAGAGCAAGCCCCGAAGTGTTTAACGATTGCCCCAAATGTATTTTCAGTGCACACACCACCCAACATCCTTTCAAGTGTCTCCTAGATCACAATGTCTTTACAATCTTAGATGTGTGAGCCCATTTTATGGAATAGTTTCAACATCCTCCTTAACTTTTACCTTATATCTTTATCTTTTCATATTCTCCATGTACGTACGCATCAACCCCAACCAGTGGTTACCACACTACACTACACACCACACTACACTACAATGAACTAAGGAACTATAGGGATACATTTACAGAAAACCGCAGCGACCTTTCAAAAGCACATCTGCCTAGAGTACTTATAACACTCTTAATACTATTGTCCTCCTGCATTTGCGGTCTGGCTTAAATCATTTAAAGGAAGTCCCAATTCTACAGAAAATTTGCACTATGGGCACATATCCCCTTTACAATCCGCCTTAACTTCAAAAACTCCGTTTTGTTATGTCGTTTAAGTTGTTTCGAGTTTTTCCAACGGATGATTTTTTATTCTACACTTAATACACAGTTAATTACATTAAATATTTGCAAGAAAAATGGATTGCAAACAAATAAAAGAAAACGCTTTGCGTCGGTACCAATTTCCAAAAAAATATTTATCGTTCTTTTTTGTTTTGTTTAGTGTTTGCTGAGACTTTTGTTTGGTTTGTGTACAACGAAATAATTTCAAAACGCAGTGCAGGTTCCTGGTAGGGGGAGAATTTTCCTAGAAGTTGATGGGTTTGCCAAAGGCAGCGGCCACATTCGCCTCGCGCAACGCCTCCGAACAGGTCTGCAAAATAGAAGACATTAACAATTGTTGATTCTCCATTATTCATCGCTCTCTACTTACAGGATGCGCATGACAGACACGTGCAATATCTTCAGCAGATGCTCCATACTCCATGGCCAGAACAGCTTCATTGATGAGTTCGCCGGCAACAGGACCAATGATGTGTGTGCCCAGCACGCGATCGGTGGCCTTGTCGGCGAGGACCTTAACAAAACCATCTGTCTCATTGTTGGTCTTGGCACGGGAGTTGGCCAAGAAGGGGAATTTGCCCACCTTGTAGGCCACACCCTCTTGTTTAAGCACCTCCTCGGATTTGCCCACCCACGCCACTTCGGGATGCGTGTAGACCACACTGGGTACACAATTGTAGTCGATGTGCACATGACCACCATTGATGCCCTCAATGGTGATTAAGCCCTCATCCTCGGCCTTGTGGGCCAACATGGGGCCATGAATGCAGTCACCAATAGCATAGATACTTGGCACCACCGTTTGGAAAGTGGCATTCACTGGAATCCGACCACGATCGTCCTTAACAATGCCCACCGCCTCCAGGCCCAAGCCCTCGGTATATGGGCGACGTCCCACACTCACCAGCAGGGCATCACATTGAATTTCTTCCTTCTCCCCAGATTTGGCATTCTCCACGGAGACGGTAACGTTGTCGCCACTGCGACTGGCAGCCGTCACTTTGGTGCCCAGTTTGAATTTCAAGCCTTGTTTAACCAAAACCTTCTGGAAAGTCTTGGACACCTCAGTGTCAATGCCCACACCACCAATGGTGTCCATAAATTCAATGGCCGTGACTTCAGCACCCAGACGTGACCATACCGAGCCCAGCTCCAGACCAATAACACCGGCTCCAATGACCACCATGTGTTTGGGCACCTTGGGTAGCTTCAAGGCACCAGTGCTGCTGATTATCACCTCCTCATCGATCTGGAAATGAGAGGGGTTGAGCAAATTGACACACCGTTTCCATTTTCACTTACCTCAATTCCTGGGAAAGGTGTCACCTCTGAGCCAGTGGCAATCAAAATATTCTTCGCCTTGACCGTCTCGATGGTGCCGTCGTTCTTTTTCACCTGCACCTCATTGGGATTGACAATGCTGCCAAATCCAGTCAGTTGTGTGACCTTGTTCTTTTTGAACAGCTGAGCAATGCCACCGGTGAGGGCCTTCACGGCATTTGTCTTTTGACCCATCATCTTGTCCAGATCCAAAGAAACATCACCACAGTTGATGCCACGATTGGCCAAATCACCCGAATGAGCCATGTGATAGTAGTGTGAGTTATTCAACAGAGCCTTGGACGGGATGCAGCCCACATTTAAGCAGGTGCCACCCAAGGTGGGTTCCTTTTCCACGCTGACGGTCTTCATGCCCATTTGCGCAGCTTTAATGGCGGCTACATAGCCACCCGGACCAGAGCCAATTACAACAATATCAGCCTCATGTGTGCTGGAATAGTAGCGGGCATTCAGTGCGCCCAGAATGGCAGCATTCGTGCGGAGAGGAGTCTGAAATAAGTCGGAAGATTAATGAGTGGATGATTTGATAAGAGATGTGAGACATTTGGCAAGAGGATGAGCTTGGGCTTGCTATTTTCTAACACATTATTATCAAAAACTGTTGGGCGAGTTCCCACTGCGGGATCCTGACCTAAAGTTTGCTAGGCAAAGGGTCACTTTTGACAAGCACTGCTTTGAATTTGGCAAGTACCGGTGTGGCTTACAGTTGCTGAATCACTGGTTAAACAAGTATAAGCTGTTTCTAACCCAAGTTTTACAGTCGCTGACAAAAGGTGGCTTATCACGGAATATTTGAGAAGCACCTGAAATTGTTTTCAAATGCAGTGAAAAGTACCGGTTGAGCTTACAGTTTGGAAGTAGCTGGCTTGACTTGTATCAGCCGTATTGCGAAATGTTTGCTGGTGGCTTACAGTTTGTGAGCCACTGGCTAAGGGAACATGCCTTCCTTATCGCGCCTATCACACGCATTGGCTCATTTTAATCTATAGCTTTCCTCTATCATCAGCTGATAGACGACCTTGACATCTTCGATCAGATAAGGCGACATTCATGTTGGAAGTTTCTGCAATTTAATCACTTGGCGGCTTATTAACTGGTCATTAACCGCTTGTATGCCTAGTTAATGCTCCTTTAATAGCCATGCTATTGACCCTGTTTTCTATAGGTTAGATTGCATAACCCCCGCGAAAGGAGACCCCTGCGGATCGGCTCCCTTCTTTACCTTGGCTACCGCCGTCACAACTTGTCGTAGAGTTGACTGCATGGCTCAGTGGAGGGGGCGCTGTGTCAGTCAGTAAAATGTAGATGCTGGAGCTTAAACTGTAATTAATTTAGTTTAGTTTTAATTTCTCTAGAATTTTATGACTTGTCGCAGCGCTGGCGATGGGCGGTGCAGCGTGACCTATCGATACTTTAAAACATCGATACCACTAACCGTGTACCGATACCGATGCGCACAGATATCGATATGTCCTACCATCGATACCCTTCTCAGCAACTCTGTTATCTATTTAGTTATGCTAGCTGTCGCAATGTGGTCACACTGGTATGCGGTCACACCAAGATGGCGAGAGTGGCTCTGCAAATTCGTTAAAATTCGCCACAAAAACAAACAATTTAATTGCTAAATAATAGTGGACGGTAGACAACAATTGAGCAGCAAGAGACTGACATATTTACAGGCGTTTCCTGGCCTGGTAAGCGTGTCGCTGGCCCAGCCGTTGTTGTTGTTGTGGTGGTGGCATTGTATGTCAGTGTGTGTGCGTGCGTGAGCGTGAGGAGGCTCCTTCAAAATGATGAGCAACTACGGCAATATAATGATGGATTCACCCAAATCCTCACCACATGGCGGTCGTTCGCCGGTGGTGGCTCGGCAGGATTCATCCGGTACACTAAAGACGACAATATCCTTGGGCAAAACGCCCACCATCATACACACAGGACCTTTCTACTCGATGAAAGAGCCACCGGCTAAAGCGGAACTCACAGGCGATAAGGATCTCATGACCGAGTATGGTTTGCATCATACGTTGACCAAATTCAAGGAGAAGAAATTTAAGGAATCACTGGCCTCGTTTCTGCCGAATATACCGGGAATCAATGACCTGATCACACACCCTGTGGAAAATAGCACACTGAGAAGTGTCATCGAGAAGCCGCCCATTGGTGGCAAAGAGCTATTGCCATTAACTGCAGTGCAGTTGTCTGGATTCCGTTTGCATCCAGGACCGGTAAGTTGGTGGGAGGAGATCTATACATTACATGTGTAATTTTTCCTTTTATAATTCTCCAGCTGCCCGAACAGTATCGCACCACATATGCCACACCTGCCCGGAAACATAAAAACAAACATAAAAAGCACAAACACAAAGATGGCGTTACCCCTGGACAAGAATCCACGCTCCTAGGTAAGCTCATCCGAACGAACTTTATCATGGCTTAAAGAATGGAAACTTCGTTGTACTCAGCAGGCATTGTCTTTGTCCACTTTTAAGTAGACATTTCCCCTATTGGCTCTTCATGTCAGTTGTGAACTCTGCAATCCTTTAATAATTCACCAAAGTTTCGGTCCAAGAATAGACTGACTGCTACCTTATAGCATTGATCCTCTATTATCGTTGAATTGCAGCGAATTGGCTCAAAAATAGACATGCTTAGGCCTAGGCCTAGTCTTTGAAATTGCCAGAAATTGTCCTTCACCATCTTTAAGTATATCAGTCCTGTATGTCACTATCATCGCCCAAATCACACTCTCAATGCAACTGACCTGATAAACTGAGTCTCACACAGAACTCTTGCAATATCCTCATTATCACAGGCTGTGACCCAAGCATCCCAGCTGGATTGCGCCTTTCAAATTTCCATTTATAAAGATTTTTACTGAGATTAAATATAAGTATTTTAAATATTTGTATTTGTTGTTATGAAAATAGCTTACAGCGACCAATCCTGGTTTATTCTGCCCCTCAACTGAGTTTACAACTCTCTGGGTTATAATCTTGTTACTTATCCTTATGGGTTGTAAGCTATATTTCTCAAATCTGTTGAGTCTGCGCCTGGCTAGAGCATCGCTGCTTGCTAGAATATGTATGTTTAAGGGACTGCTCCTTCTCTTTTATAGTATCTACATATATGGGCGTTTGTTATTCCCAATATGTTTAGGTGAACCCTTAGTCTGCAGTGGCCTGTAAAGATTTCTTTCAGGATCTTAAGGGCATTCTCTTCTTGTATCAATATTTAAAAACTTCCAGGGTTGTGGTTTGCTTGTCTGATAATTTTGGTGTTTATCCTCCTATGTAAGGAGCTCCCTAATGGTGTGATGGCAGTATATGCCGTAGTAGGTTTTTGGGATGGTATTCAGCATAGGTACGGGTGGTTTTTGCTGCCCAGTTGGTCCCATTGTCTCTAAGACTAGCTTTGAGGTGAACTTATTAGGATAGCAATTTAACTTTTATGTTAGTTCTTTACCCATGTTAAGGTCTGCACATCGGAAGATAGCACTTACTTCGGCTTGAAACATGCTTTTAAATTCTCCCATTAACTCAAACCTTTTCGTTCTGGCTAGACCAGATCCTTGGTGAGTCAGAAACCTTCTGTCTACCCGTCAATTTTGAGTGGTTGCATTTTATAAGTTTCTTAAAGTTAGTTTCATTCTCTCTTTTGCACACAGTGAAATTACTGGGTTGAAGAATTAAAGGAATTTCCTTCTCCAACTTCTCAAAGTTTTAGGCTTAGTGTATGGTTCCTATCTACTCCTTCTGCTGTCAGTTTAGGCATTGTTGCTCTTATCTTACGGCAGATTGTATGGTGCAGCGAGTGGTTTTAACTCCCATCATCATGTCCTTTTGCTTTGCTTTTTTGGTACATGAAGTGGCCCAGGTTTTGTGTTTTTAGCTCAGCGATTTAATATTTTCTCGAGCATAGGAAAAGGCAATATCATGTGCAAATCATTGCATCTATATAATTCACTCCCTTACTCATCCAATAATCTCTCTTCGCAGATTCCGCTGGCCTGGAGACTTATGAGAAGAAGCACAAAAAGCAGAAACGTCACGAAGATGACAAGGAGCGTAAGAAACGCAAAAAGGAAAAGAAACGGAAAAAGAAGAACCAAAGTCCGGAACCGGGAGCAGGTCTCTTGCCCAGTGGTGCCGGTTTGGGCTCGGTGGGCGGAGGTGCCACTAGTTTGGGCTCACTAAGTGCCGGCCCCGGTGCGGGTCTATCTAATCTGGGCGCCAGTTTAGGTCCAAGCGGTATGGTGGGCTTAAATAACTTTCCCTCAACGCTGCAGATGCAACAGCAACAGATGCCCATGCAACAGCAGCAGCAGCACCAGCAAATGTCCAGTGGCGGTTTGTTGGGCTCCGTACTGGGCACAGGTGGTGGGCCGGGGGGAGTGGGCGGTGGGGGAGGTGGTGGCGGTGTGGGCAGCGGGGGCGGCGGTGGTAGCTTACTAATGTCACAGTTCTAGACAAGATTAGGGAAATAGACTTGGCTCTCATTACCTCTCATTCTAAGTTGGAGAAACAAAGATCGCAACACACACTTTACACAGGTCAAAAGGTGTATGGAAGAATTCTGAAATGTTTGAAATTGGTTGAGAACCTTTGTTAAATTTCAAACATTTTTGGGAACCTTTTCGCTCTGTGTTGCCTTGTTGCTGCGAAACAAAATTCCTGACGAGTCCTCATTGGCCTCCAGGCACATTCTAAATGCAATTTTTTCTCTACAATTTTTCATGTCTAGTTATTAATTTAATCAAATATTCTTATATAATTTAATGTAAAATAGTTTAATTTTTGTAATTAGCAAAACAAAAAACAAAACAACTCCAAAAACAAACCAACTTTTGCGTTTAGTTTAAAGAGAGTTTCTTTTAAATTTAAATCATGTAAATTATGGTACAAAAACAAAATGCAAAACAGTTTTTTTCGCATCCGTTCCCTCCTAGCTCCCTACCAATCCCCCCACCCATAAAATTTATATATCCTTTTCTCAGTATTTCGATAATATTATATTTTGCAATGATTTGTTCTTCCAGCCAGCTGAGATTTAACAAAGAAACAGAAACAAACAACAATTGTACTATAAGTAAATAATTTTAAGCTTAATAAACAAACAAAGAAAAATCAAAAATTCAAAAAGTTTGTGTTTGAATTAAGCGCCTTTCAGGGGTGAACCAAATGGGACTAAAAAATACCAAAAGCGCGTACAACCGCTGCTTGCAGCTGGGCTCTCTTGCTCTCAGCGCATTTAGTTGGAACACTTCGAATGAAATTGATAGTGAAAACATGTAAATAAATGGACAGCAACAGCCAAGATTCAATTAATACACATTTTTGCCAGCCGATCAGGGCTAACAACAATATGGCCAACTACAAGCAAACCTGTACAAACCTATTGGAATTGTCACCTGCAAAGCTGACCGAGTGGCTTCATGGCTTTGATGCGGTGCTCAGCGATTGTGATGGTGAGTGGACAAGTGGGGATGTGAAGGGAAATGAATGGTTTGATTGAGGAAGAGATGTTGTTGTTGCAAGCGTGATGTAATTAATAAAGGTTTAATTTCAATGCTGCTAAATACGTCACTGTTATTCATTCAATTGTGTCTGTATCTCTCTTTGTTTTTGCTTTTGCTGATGTGTGTCAATTGGGAGAGAGAGAGAGAAAGAGAGAGGGAGAGCCAATTTCAATGTCAAAAGGCCAGACATGCGGTCTGGGTCATAATGTTAAGTAAAAGCCCCTACGCGCGCTATTCAAATTGCTAATTGTGTGTGTCGTTTTTGCCTCATTCTAGCCTAGAATAATTCTAGAATAAATATTGTAATCAATTAAAACAAAACTTCTTAATTTTAAATTTGTTTTTGATATTTTATTTCCTTATTTTGTTTTTAAAAATATCATAAGAAAGAAGTTAAAGAAGGAAATTAAATTTGGAAAGTGTGCGAAAAGATATATATATGTATTCTGTTAAGAAATCATAATATAAGAATATTCGGAAACAGTAAAAAAAATAAAAAACTAAGAGTGAAAAAGTAAACCAAACCGAAACCGCATGTTTAAAGTTAAAGTTAGCTTTAAAAACCATGCAATAAACTAAACAGCTGCACAGTGGGCTAGCTTGTATGGAAACTGGGGCCAAAAATACTTCCAGTAAATGTATTCCACTGAAACTTTGTTTAAGGCTTCATAAAACTGTTGAAAATGGTATATAATAAACTGGTTAAGCGTGTTTAAGCCCTTACACTGCCACCTTTATCACTCAAGAACACTTTAGTCTTTGGGTCATAACACAAGGCCTGGCAGTTTCTGGCAGCTGAAATTTTGTAATATAGAATCTTAAAAGGGTTTTCAATGCTAACAAATCAATCCCATTGAAGGAATCGGAGGGGATCGTTACTATTACCTTAGTTGAAACCACATCACATGGACAGGGGCCCACTTAAAATCGCACCGTAAAAACATAAATTTTATATTAAATATTCAATTTGATTTTGTATAATGTTGAATGGTTTTTAAATTGCTTTAATTATTGAAAATTTCCAATGAATCCCAAGCTGCTCACTCGAATATTTGGCATGCTGTCTCTTTTTTAAAGAAATTCTTAAAGAGTGCGGTTGTAATGAATCAAAACCAACTATATGTCTTAAAAGTTACTTCTCTATTCTTTTGCGAGATAGAGACAGCATACTTAATGCCAAACCACTGTGCGCTGGTTCGGAATCTCAACCGAACCAGTCCTTAATTCCAATCGGTTGGCATCTCTGGTTTTTTTTTACCCATGTGCCTTTTTTATTTGTATTAATTAAATTTAATTTCTATTTGCATCTCCTTCGCAGGCGTTCTATGGATCTACGGCAAGGCCTTGCCCGGTGCTGCGAATGTTATGAATCAACTGGAAGCTCAAGGCAAAAGCATTTATTTTTGCACAAATAACTCAACCAAAACTAGACATGAACTCCTTACCAAGGGTATAGATTTGGGTTTTCACATTGCCGAAGAAGGCATTATATCCACTGCCCATGCCACGGCCGCCTATCTTGAGCGGCGTAACTTCAAGAAACGTGTCTATGTCATTGGCAGCTCTGGCATAACCCAAGAACTTGATGCCGTGGGCATAGAGCATACAACAATTGGTCCCGACCCTATGGTGGGTTCGTTGGGCGAGTTTATGGCACATCATTTACAATTGGAAAAGGATATTGGTGCTGTTGTGGTGGGATTCGACGAACATTTCAGTTTTCCCAAAATGACCAAGGCTGCCTCATATCTGAACGATCCAAATTGTTTGTTTATAGCCACAAACACAGATGAGCGTTTTCCCATGCCCAATCTGGTGGTGCCAGGCAGCGGTAGTTTTGTGCGTGCCATTCAGGTTTGTGCGGAACGCGAACCGATTGTGATTGGAAAACCCAATCCGGCCATTTGTGAATCACTGATTAAGCAAAAAAAGATTATTCCATCACGAACTTTAATGATTGGCGACCGTGCCAATACGGATATTTTGTTGGGCTATAATTGTGGTTTCCAAACGCTACTGGTTGGCTCTGGCATACACCAACTGAGCGATGTGGAGCTATGGAAGAAGAGTAAAAATGCGGAAGATCACAAACTAATACCTGATGTGTACCTGCCCCAATTGGGGGATCTAATGCCAGCCCTAATTAATAGTCAAACTGGCGGAATCTACTGAGACTACAAAACCAAAGAAAATTATTCAGCCAGTAAATATATATAAAAAAGTACAATAAAATCAATAGACAGGAATTGGTTGTACATTTTTTTTTTAATTTAATAATAAACTTATACATTTTCTAGTACAATTTTCAAAAATAAAAAGAATAATTAAATGAAATGATAAATGTACAAGTGATTTGTATTGTTGTTTACATGTTGAAACAAAAATATATAACATAGGCAACACAATTTGCCAGATAAATTTATCACCGAATTCACTTTGATGTATTACTGATATTGAGGTAACGAGTAAAGGAGGTAATGTTATACATGAACCGGTGTTTTCCAGGGGAAACCAGGACTGCATACCTGTTCGAGCCCGGAATTTCGACTTATATTTTACTGTAAGCCGAACCTTGAACCGAACCTCTTT
The DNA here is from genome assembly GCA_035044985.1 of Lordiphosa fenestrarum. Taxonomy (NCBI): domain Eukaryota; kingdom Metazoa; phylum Arthropoda; class Insecta; order Diptera; family Drosophilidae; genus Lordiphosa; species Lordiphosa fenestrarum. The sequence continues at coordinate 282,749 of JAWNNO010003042.1, forward strand.
AGAAATAAAAGCTGAACCCAAGCCTGTTCCGAACTTATAATTTCGTTTCGGTACAGCAAACATGTTACAACTTTTGATGCAGTAATATAGCATAATTCACACTTGTCAAAAAGCCGTCAAGTTGAAGTGGATGCATTGAATGGTTCTCGAGAACGAGTAAATTCAATCCGTTTACCATAGCGAAATGAGTGCCTCGTTTTATTTACTTCAAATAGAAGACCACAACCCAACATCTTTATCAACTGCCTTCTGAAAACTAATATGCCTTGCAGATATAATTTGTTTGTAGCGCGGCTTGGCTTTGTTGGGCGCAAGCAAGATAGCATATAGTAGGTACATTTGTATATGTACACATTTTCGCGCTATCATAATGAGATTTGATTTTGCTTGCTGAACGATTTAGTCGAGCCGCAAACTCTACCGTGAGAGGTTTTACGCTAAACGAAAATGCTTAAAGGTAGTGCCACTCCATTATTGGACTTGGGAGTGAATGGGGTGAGCAAGTGGCTCCAAAGCTTTGATACTGTGCTCAGTGATTGTGATGGTGAGTTAACGAGGCGAACTTTTGTTTATTATTAAAAGTTTGAGTATGAGTATGAGTAGCTGTAGCTCACTCAGCTACTTGCTACTGATATCGATAGAACAACGATAACAAAAAGCTGCATAATAATAAAATATATCAAAATGGTAAAAACTATCTGGCAGATCATATGTATATACAGTCGAAATACTACATAGCGAGTCTCAAGGGAATTAAAAAAAACTTCGTTATAAAGAAAAGTTCGTAGTGCAGAATGGTTTGAAAGTTAAACGAAATTGCAGTGGGAAATTGTAAAGAGAACTTCGATGTACAAATGTTCGTAGTATAGAAGTTGGACTGTATAATACAGCGGAGTCTTACAAATCAATAGAGATCTTATCAGTTCAGATAAGGAAAGTTAAGCAACGTCTTGTAACGATTCAAAGTCATTCAGCATTAGTTAGAAATGCAGTCGCTTATAGTAAAAACTATCTGAATATTAAACTTAGAAATAACTTAGAACTTAGAAATACAAATAAATCTTATTAGATCAGTAACAAACATCTCAAATTCGATTTCTCTACTCAAAAGTTGAAATATGGAAGGATTAAGCGTTGTAATAGTTACAGTTTTCTATCATTCATTCTGCGTTTATGATTTATACATACGAAAATGAAGGAAGTTAATGTAATTAAGAGCAAATTTTAGGCTAAGGTAGTTGATATATGTAGTAATTGTGGTGGTAGTGGTCCTTTATTTTTATTTATAACATAGATTCATAGATAATACATAGATTCCAAATTCCAAATTGATTTCCAAATCAATAGTATTTTTTATACCCTTGCAGATGGTATATTAAAATTGTCCAGATGATTGTAACGCATAGAAGGAAGTATTTCCGACCACATAAAGTGTATATATTCTTGATCCGTCTGTTTCTTTGCTATCTCCTCCGTCAGTTTGAAAGCTTTCTTCACCAAACTTTGCACGAAGTCTTTTAGTACAAATGCGCTGAACATTTGTCGAAGCCGGCCTGATCGGATGACTATAACATATATCTGCCATATTAACGATCGATCGAAAAACTAGTTCTATTGAAAAAAACTTTTTTGGTTTTAGTGCAAACGTCTCCAAACGTTGGCATATATTTATTTTATAAGCTTTCACACAAATCTTTAAAGTTTTGTCATAATCGGATGACAATTGGGTATAGCGCTGCCATGGGAATGATCGGTCGAGAAACTATTTTAATGAGAAAAACTTTTTTGTTTTCAAAGAAAACGTCTTCATACTTTGTTTTTCTTAGTTTGCTATGCTTTTGCATGATTCCGCTAAGTTTGGTCGAAATCGGACATCTATATAGTGTAGCTGTCATAGTAAAGTAGAGTTAGAAAAGTAGTTTTAGTGAGAACAAATTTTTTGTTTTCAGTGGAAATGTCTTAGTAAGTCTTAGTGAGAAAAACTTATTTGTTTTCAGTGGAAATGTCTTTTAAATTAGTTAGAACAAGAAAGAAAGTCGGGGGCGTGGCCAAAATTGAAAATAAACTTGATCTGCCTGCAGGCATAAGAAGCATATGTCCCATACATGTCAAACCTCTATCTCTTACCATCTCTGAGAACTGAGCGTTCATACGGACAGTACAGACGGACATGATTCGGCTGTTGATGCTGATCAAGAATATATATACTTTATGGGGTCGGAGATGATTCCTTCTCGATGTTACATACTTCTGCACAAACTTATATTATAATACTCTGTGTACCTACGGTACAGAGTATAAAAACCAGCTGCAAGGGTCGAGCCGAAGTTAACTTTCCTCTATTTCTTTATACCCTTGCAAAGGGTATCATAATTTTGCCCAGAAGTTTGCAACGCATAGAAATATTCATTTCAGACCCCATAAACTATATATAAGGTTGACAAAAAAGTCTTGCGTTATTTCCGCAAGCTTGTCTTTGCAAGCGCGTAGTTCTAGTTGTATTCGTCGCATCGGTTCACGCTAGAGCTTTTTGGAAAGCTCTTTTCACGCGCTAACATGTGTTTGATTTATTGTTGTTTGTTTTTAGTCGTTCGTGAGTTATAGCGTCGCAAACATGGAGCAAAATAAAAGAGAAAATACGGCATATTTTACAGTACTACTACGATAAAGGCAAAAATGCATCTTATGCTGCCAATAAAATTTGTGCAGTTTATGGACCCGATACAGTTTCCATTTCCACCGCACAACGATGATTTCAACGTTTTCGTTCTGGTGCAGAGGTGATCGAAGATGCGCCACGCCACGGTCCGGAAGGCCTGTCGTCGAAAATTGCGATAAAATCGAAAGAGACCGGCATAGTAGCAGCCGTAGCATCGGCCAAGAGCTGGGCATGAGTCGATCAAACCGTTATAAACCATTTGAAGAAACTTGGATTCAAAAAGAAGCTCGATGTATGGGTGCCACACGACTTGACGCAAAAAAACATTTTGGCCCGTATGGATGCATGCGAATCGCTTCTGAATCGCAACAAAATCGACCCGTTTTTAAAGCGGATGGTGACTGGCGATGAAAAGTGGCTCACTTACGACAACGTGAAGCGCAAACGGTCGTGGTCGAAAAGCGGTGAAGCTGCCCAGACGGTGGCCAAGCCTGGATTGACGGCCAGGAAGGTTCTTCTGTGTGTTTGGTGGGATTGGCAGGGAATCATCCACTATGAGCTGCTCCCCTATGGCCAAACGCTCAATTCGGACCTGTACTGCCAACAACTGGACCGGTTGAATGCAGCACTCATGCAGAAGAGGCCATCTTTGATCAACAGAGGCCGAATAATTGTCTTCCATCAGGACAACGCCAGGCCACACACATCTTTGGTGACGCGCCAGAAGCTCCGGGAGCTCGGATGGGAGGTTCTTTTGCATCCACCGTATAGTCCGGATCTCGCACCAAGTGATTACCACCTATTTCTGTACATGGCGAACGAGCTTGGTAGTCGGAAGTTGGCCACAAGCGAGTCCTGTGAAAATTGGCTCTCCGAGTTTTTTGACAATAGGGAAGCGAGCTTCTATAAGAGGGGCATTATGAAGTTGGCATCTCGTTGGGAACTCGTCATCGAACAAAACGGCGCATATTTGACTTAAATCGCATTATTATAACCAATTTTATGAACAATTGAAAATTCAATAAAAATACCGCAAGACTTTTTTGACAACCTTATATATTCTTGTCAGGGTGACGAGCTGAATCGATTGAGCTTTGTCCGTCCGTCTGTCCGTCTGTCTGTCTGTTACTACGTGAACTAGTCTCTCAGTTTTAAAGCTATCGAGCTGAAATTTTGCACAGAGTCTTCTTTTTGCTGTGCCCACTACTAATATGTCGGAACCGACCGGATCGGATGACTATATCTCATAGCTCCCATAGGAAGAATCGATCGGAAAACTAGTTTTAATGAGAAAAACTTTTTTCTTTTCAATGGAAACGTCTCCAAACTTTGCAATCGTAGGTTTTCTATGTTTTTTTTATAATTCTACCAAGGTTAAATAAAATCGGAAAACTATATGGTATAGCTGCCATACAAAAGATAGGTCTGAAAAACAGTCTTAGTTAGAAAAACTTTTTTGTTTTTAATGGTAGCATCCTGCAAATTTGTATTTGTTTGTTCCACATGCTTTCACATAATTTTAGAAATTTTTGGCCAAATCGGATGACTATATCATATAGCTCCAATCCGAACGATCGCCCGGAAAATGGGAAAAAGTATTTTTTGAAAATATTTAAGCGAGCACTTGCAAGGGTATAAAAACTTCGGCACAGACGAAGTTAGCTTAGCTTTCTCGTTTTAGATTAATATTGTGTCAAGCATAGGCTGAACCAAGGTTCGAACCAAAACCTTCGCCCAAAAATTTGGAAACTTCTCCATAGGTAAATTAAGTTTCGAACCAGCTATATAATACTTAAATAAATATAATTTATCGATTTTTATCGATTTGTAGTAATCCGTTGTTCGATCACTTCCTTTTAAATGCTTTGCTGTTCAGTCTAATACACCTGGCTTTCCGGGTCTTACCCAGATACCAGATCATTCAGAACATCATAACGAGATATTGTTTAAAAAATTGTATCCGATTATTTGTTTCCGGTGGTTGGTTGCTTGGGTTATAAAGCTTCAACAATTAAGTAGAATTATTGCAGACAGACTTAAAGTGCTCACCCCTGGTCAATTTGTTGCCTTATATTTAGTTCCTATATCTCCCATTTCTCCAGGTACCCTCTGGCATGACGATACAGCTATAGAGGGAGCTGTGGAAGTCATAAATGCACTTCAAAATCGGCTCAAAAAATCTGTCTATCTCATTACCAACAATGGCCTAAAGACTCGACATGAAATTTTCGAACGCGCCCAGCGTTTGGGTATACAATTGCCCAATGAGAATTACATCATTTCACCCACCATGACCATAGTGGATTATCTTCAGCAAATGCCAAATTTCAATAGCCAAAAGCACAAAGTCTATGTGGTGGGTAATGCTGCTATTGCCAGGGAGTTGATGGCACATGGCATTGACAGCTTCAAAGCCGGCGAGACCGAAGTGTTGAGCAAAGGTGACAAATGGCAGGACTTTGTGCAGCGAGAGTTTAACACGCCGGATGCTTCGTTGGATGTGGCAGCCGTTGTGGTGGGCTGGGATGAACATTTCAGCTATTGCAAATTGGCCCGAGCCAGTCACATTTTGTGCAGCAATCCGGAAGCTGCGTTTCTGGTGACCAATAAAGATGCTGTGCATAAGTATCCAAAGTTTAATATACCTGGCACTGGTGCCTTTGTGGCGGGAATCGAGGCATGTGTGGGAAGAGTGGCATTGGAAATGGGTAAGCCGAATCCTTGGGTGCTGCAACCTTTGATTAAGCAGCAAGATTTGGTACCAGAACGTACGCTCTTGATAGGCGATTGGTGAGTGGAATTATGCAGAAATTTAAAATATGTTTTATTCTATTTTATTTTTTTTTATTTACAGCCTAAAAATTGATACGACCTTTGCACATAATTGCCAAATGCATTCTTTGTTGGTTGGCACAGGCAACTATCCATGGGAGACTTTGGAAAAGCACAAAAATGTACCTCAACCCGATGTTTTTATACCCAAACTAGGCGATCTATTGCCGTATATCAAATAAGACTGCTCTACATCCTTCCGCATCCAAAACAAAGTTTCTTTTTTTCAAATTTTGTTTTATGTATATTTTTTTAATCATTAATTTATGGCACATTTATTGATAAAACATTTGGTTTATTCTGCTGGCAAGTAATGTTTTTAAAAATAAGTTTATTACGCATTTTTGGCGTTTTTTCCTATCGTTTAACAATAAACACATTTACACTATAAATCTGTTTAATTTGCCTGCTTAAAAATATATAGTTCACATTGGTTTGTGTTTTGTTAAAATATTTTAATTTATTTTTGGCTTAGTTAACTTGTGTTTTTGTACCCAAAACTTGCCACCAGCAGAGACGGCACATTCCTTAGATTTTCCACAGCATTTCCTTTTGTTTTGTTCTTAATAACTTAGCATAAATTGGTTGGATGTTACATAAATTATCAGTGAAATTTTAGTTTAAGCAGGGTTCGTACTCAAGGTTAAAGTATCAGACACTAATCTCATCACAAAGCCAGTAATACAAGACTTTTGCCGTAGCTGATGAATCATTAAATTGCTTAAAACTTTACATAATCGTTTCTAGCATGTTTGCCATCTTTCCTACACTTGCTTTATGTTTAGTTTTGAAGCATTTCAAGTACTTTCATTGCGAACCCTGGTTTAAAAAGCTCGAAAGAAGCAACTTATTATCTAACTGTACAAATTATAAACGGCGGTTTCATTCAGCCGTTATAGCCAAGTCCTGTGATATGTTCGTCAGTTTATTTTAGCAATTTAGCGCATAAAGAAATCGTATAAAGCGTTGTTGTTGTTGTAGCAAATCAGATTTAAACAGCAAAATTATTGTACCCTGTAAATTGTATAACCTTTGTTCCTCGTTCCTCCACCTCCTTCACTTTCTATTCCTTTCTTCCTTCCTGCTGCTGCTCTCATTTACTTTTTGGCCGCTTATTGATTTCTTTAAGGACTTGTGTCTAAATTGCCAAAAGGTAACATCAGGTGCTCGTTGGCGTATTGGCCAATATGCGAGAGCTTCGCGATAGATAGCCATACCAATAGAACACATTGATGAGGAAGAAGAGCAAGGGAAAAACTATGCGCGAAGCACGATCAATTTTCGATACCGAATTATATTGCGGTGTTCGTTTGCCTTTTCTGCGTGCCTCCATTTCTTCGCGTCTATAAAAGGACATACGTCGACGTCCTGTACTGGGTGTTGGTAGTGAAGCTGCCGCTGCAGCCGCCGCCGCAGCCGAAGTGGTGGGCATTTCATGAGCACGCAATTGAGTTTGCTCATCATCTTCCTCCTCATCCGAAGAAGCCACCCGCTGTCGGGGTTGTTGCTTGCCATAAAAACAGCTTAGGAAACTCAATGACCACAGGCCATGACGTCGATTCCGGGTGCTCCGACGGGCGGAAAGCATACCCAAGCGACTGCTACCCGCTGAATGTGGTGCAGCCGGCATATTTATGGCACACATGGATAATGGTATTACCTCATAGATTTTCGTCTCGCTGCTGGCTCTGAAATCGGTAGTACCCTCTGTCTCCGAATCGGCCGAATCGGATTCCATTTCTTCGATAATAAAATAACACTCTCCCGAACCGTATTTGGTAAAGTAGTGCACCACCGCGAATTGTAGGATGGTGGCAAATATGAAGGCAAACGAAAGGAACACAAAGAAATCCAAGGCGGTGGGATATGATACCTTGGGCAGATCTGTACGCGCCTCCAGACCCAAAAATGTCATGGTAAGCACTGTTGTAATGCCCAGCGATACACGATCAGCGGTGGCCTCACGATTCAGCCAAAAGGACACCCAGCTGAGTACTACCAGCAGGCAGCAGGGACCATAGACTTGAATCAGAAAGTTGCCCATATGTCGTTGCAGATGAAAGTTCACCATTAGCATGGAGTATTCCGCTGGAAAGGAGAGAGAATGCGAGGGGGGAAGATAGTAAGTGAAGTTTATAAAGTACATAAAAGGATTTTTCAGTTTTTTCAGAATTTTTGAGGTCAAAAATGAAAATCATTTTCAGAAGTTATTATTAAAATATCTCGATATTGACTATCTTCAGGTAAAAAGAGTTTGCACTTATCAAATATGGGCATTTCCATGGTGTCGAACTTGACCGTCGTACGCACTTAAATTTAAAAAAAAAATACAAACAAATCTGATTTTTATTTTGACAATATGCGTAACTTATACCTCTTGATTAGCCCTATAATTGGTGCAAAGGTTGATTTTGGGGAATTTTTCGATTTCGAGATAATTGCAAAAAACCTAAGCGTTCGCACGGGACAAATATAGAAGTGGTTTCGCGGGCGACAATTCAAACGCTGATTTCAACGAATCCTGAGAGAATTTCTTAATGTGACTAATTTTAGAATTTTGTGCATTGATGACTCTTTAAAATGATTTTGATTTTATCTCAAAATGTTTTATACTTTTTTCAAAACTTCATTTCAAGCACTTTTGCACGGTACAGGTCGTACGGGACATATTTTTCCACCTTGTTATTGATGTGGTTTCTGTTATCATGCAAAGCAAAAACTTACAGTCAATTGCAATCGCATAGTCTGTTATGGTTTCTTATTCAATCTTTATTAACTCTTTGAACCCATAGAATGATTTTAGATATCAAAATTCAATGAAATCTATAGGCACCTTTTTAAGAAAAAAACGTGCATAAAAACCATAAAAATGAGAAAAATTGTGCTTACGCAACTTTGCATTCAAAAATCCCGAAATGGGTTATGAATTAATGTAAGACTGGCGTACATAAGTTCAATTTAGTTGTTTCCCCAGGAAAATCTAATAAAACATAGAGTTTTTAAGTACTTTTAGTTTTTTGGTCTAGGTGGACCTTTCGGTGGAAATGCCCATATAGAAAATATGTTCCTAAAAAACCATAACATTCTTGAAATAAAACAAAAATGCCCTAAGAAACTTGTCTGAAAACTACAGTATTAGGGACTTCTTTGATCTGAACTTCTCTGATTCTCTGATTGAAATTAAGCGTAAATTTAAGAGTAAAATAACCATAAAAACTACTATTTTGATATCTTAAATAAGTCGAAAAAAAACCTTTGAAATATTCTTGGTAGATTTTCCAAAAACTAATTTACTTTAAACTAGGGAGAAAGTAACAATTGAATAGCCTCAAACTACAAAGAATATTAAGACTTTTTTGAAAAATAAGTCCCACACAACAACAGAAATCGAATGTTCAGAAAATAATCTCAGAACTAGAACGAAACTTTATTCAAAATGTTGAGAAAATAAGCACTTTTTTTGTACAATTTAACAACTTAAGTTCATATTGGCGGACCTAGATGCGCCAGATTTTGGACTCAGATTTCGGATTTCGGACCTAGATTCGGCAGATTTTGGACTCATTTAAAGGAGCAAAAAAGAAATTGTGCAAAAAGTTTGGTTTTTAAGGTATTCAAAGTTTTGATATTGCTCATACGCAGTGTTGTCCTTGGATTTTATATACTTTTGTAGTTGGCGTTGATTTCAAGCACCATATATAGTATGTTTTATATCTGGAGGTTGTAGAAATAATCTTAATCTTAAGATTTTGATTTTAAACATTTTTTAAAATGCTCAAAAATACCTCGAGAACTGAGCCCACAGTTCAAAAACGTATTCATAGAAGACCAAACAACTTCAGTAGCGGAGAAAACTTTTTGATATCCAGGGGAGTACTTAGATATGGCTGGTATGCCCCTTTCCCAGATTCATAGAACGTTCATGTGCACAAAATCGGATCGTCATCCTACACAGCCCACTAATGTGGTGGCTCTGGGTATGATTACCACAATGCACTCAAAGAAATAATAGAAAATTTCATACTTGGATCAAGAATGTTCGATGTCAGAAGTTCAATAAGAGTGAAAATTCTTCATACAAGTATGATTTTTTTGTTGCGTTTTTCTTAATCCAAGAGTTTTAATACTTGATACAATTACAAATCACTCTTAAATCAAGCAGAATAGTTCTTGAATCAAACAAACTCAAATCCAAGATTGCTCATTTTTGAATCAAGAGCATACTGCACTTTCAAAAGCCGAGAGTGTTGTTTTTTACATGTCGATAGTGAGACCAGCTTTCTGATTTGATTCTTTTGCTTGAGAGATTCGGATGAAATAGTTGTGCTTTAAGTGATAACCTTCGGACTCTAAGGATAAAAGTATATATAGGGGGAAAGTATAAACAGGACTGAAACAGCTAACCCAAAATGATAATCCGGAACGTGTAGCACAGACCTTGGGGTTGAAATTATGATTATGCTTTTTAGTAATAAAACTTTTTGGCCTCTTCGCACGCATTAAAACTGGAATTTTGGACTTTTCATACAAGAAAATGTTATATTCTATATTACAAAAAGAACCCAAGCACTAAAAGCGAACCATAAATATGAATGTCTTTTGTTGTTTTCAGAATACTTATTTCAATTAACTAAAACAGGTGGAAGGCCTGGTCGCTTGAGGTCTTCTGATCAAATGAAATAACGCTTGAAATAACAGCTTTAATCCAGTAATAAAGCCAACACAATGAAAGATCCAACGTTCTAAACAAGACCTTGTATTAAATACATCTGAGATGGGTAGAAAATTCGAGGAATTTCAGAAACAAACGAGAAGTACCAGCTATTCAGCTCATTCTTTCTACTTACATGGATGATTCGTCTCCAGGGTGGTACTGCCAGCCAGATTGGTAGCCAAGCCACCACCATTGCCCGCACCTGTATCCGCACCCTTGCCGGTGCCTAATGCCCCCTTGTCCAACTTTAAGCCAGTGCCACGCACATGCTGATTCTTAGCTCCTGGTCCCGCAAAAGTGGTCATCACTTTGTTCGTTGGTTTGATGCCGTTTCCCGTTTGCTGCAGCAGGTCCTTGTTGTTGTATGGCGTTGGTGCTGCCGCCTTGTAAACAATGTCCGTTAAATTGCCTGCCGGACAATCAACCAAATCGAATTGGGACAGCTTCATGTCCTCAGCAATGGCAACGGCTGGTCGTTCTTTATTCCAGCGATAGAGGACATCAGATGTGGTGTAACCAACTGTTTTGGAGGGGAAAAGTGAGAGGAAATGCAAGTGTTTGAAGTCGGGGGTATGCAATATATAGGTAGGTACAAATGTCAATTGGATAGTGATGAATTGTACTCATCACTAGGCAATAATGAAATCACTGATAAAATTGTTTTTTGTTGATAGTAATCAGCTCAGAGATCAGCAAATCAATGGTTAATGTTCAAAAATATTAGCTTCAAGAGTTTTGACAGAAGGCTTGGGTTCCAATCTTGGTTCTGCCCCTGTTTTATTCCATTTTAAGAGGAATGCCATTTTCAAGAAGAATTTTTAGAAGCAAGTTTTAGTTTTAAATAAACAATATGTTAAAAAAATGTATTCCGAAATGAAATAGAATAGAGTAAAACTTTTTCTACACAGAAAAAAATCATCCAAAAAGATCCATTGGGAATTGATATTTTTATACCCTTGCCAAGAAGCTTGCAATTCATGGAAATATTCATTTCCTACCCCATAAACTATATATATTCTCGATCAGGGTGACGAGCTGAGTCGATTGAGCTTTGTCCGTCCGACTGTCCTTCTGTCTGCCTGTTTCTAAGCAAACTAGTCTCTCAGTTTTAAAGCTATCAAGCTGAAATTTGCCACAGAGTCTTCTTTTTGCTGCACGCTACTAACATGCTCCCATAGGAAAAATCGGTCGGAAAACTAGTTTTAGTATGAAAAACATTTTTCTTTTTAATGGAAACGTCTCCAAACTTTGTATTCATAGATTTTCTATGCTTTTTTATAATTATGACAAGTTTGATGAAAATCGGACAACTATATGGTATAGCTGCCATACAAAAGATAGATCTGAAAAACAGTCTTAGTTAGAAAAACTTTTTTGTTTTTAATGGTAGCATCCTGAAATTTAGTTTTAGTTGGTTTCACAGGTTTTCAACTAATTCTACAAAATTTTATCTAAATCGGATAGCTATATCTTATAGCTTCCATACAAACGATCGGTCGGAAAATGGGAAAAAGGAGTATTTTTTGAAAATATTTTAGCGAGCACTTGCATGGGTATAAAAACTTCTACACAGATGAAGTTAGCTTAGCTTTCTCCTTTAATATACTATTTAAGATATTAAAATATCCATTTTTCATTTGTATTATATATTTTTCAGTTGCCTTTTTTAGTTTCCTGTATAAAATTAGCCCAAACAGCTTACTGATTAATGCTCAGAGTATGTGCCCTTGGCTGTCTATTAAACACGAAATCATTCGTCGCACAACAACAAATTCTAGCATACTAGCGAATACGTATAAGAGGGATTAACCAACAAGGATTGAAATAAATTTTACAATTTGTGTAGATACTTGTAGAACCATTTTAACAATCGTAATAGTCATAAGGATTTTGGTTTAAAAGACAAATTTACAAACTCCAAATTGATGGGATGCTATAATTTATGGGGAATGACCTACATGCCAATTAAATAAGTTCATAAACTTAGGAATTAATCCCATCAAATAGTTAATGACCTAACTGATCCGAACCAGTTGTGATTGACTGTGCAACTTTCCCTTGCAGCATTTAATTCAATCACAGCTTTCGCCTTCACCATTTTGTCATATTTGGCTTTTCCAGCAGTGTGCTATTCATTCAATTCCCTCATCGCACATGCACAAATTGCCAAACATTGCGCCATGCGGCATTGGTTTACCAGGATTTTTGCCATTCACTGACTTTGGCAATATTTTTTTCTGCTTTTTTTGGTGAAGTAAACCTCCCAAAACGTACGTCGCATCAAATGGGAAATTGTCAACATTAAGTGTCAGGCAATAACAGTTGGCGAGGCATGGCAGAGGAGGGTAGCGGGGTAATTGAATTCTTGCCTGCATACAAACATTATTCACAACAAATCGGAAGTAATAATACATTTCTAGGTGAGGGAGGTTTGCTCAGGTGTCGTCTGTTAATTTTCGTTTGCGATAAGCTTTCAGTCAGTAGGCAAGTAGTTAAGGAGGAAAGTTAAATGGTTGTCAACATTATTTAAAGCAAAGAAGTTGCCTTACAAGTTTCGTTAGAAAATATTCTAATTTGCATATGAATGGCACAAAATGTTGTAGAAATGCATCAACGTCAAACATTTTTCGTTCTTTTTTTGGAAGGACGGAAATGTATTGTATAAAAGAAATGTCATATGCATGATAGCAAAATGTAAAATGAAATGGTACAATAAATGAGAAAAGATATAATTTTTCAGGTACGAAATGAAAATGTATGAAAATAGTGCAAAATATGTGCTCAAGTAAGCATAAGTCGTTGTATAAAAACGTCTAACCATCTTTAATGTCATTAGCAAACTGTCGATTTAGTACCATGACAACTAATCCAATCCTTATTTTTCTTCTGCCACTTCATTTCAAAGCCATTTCACTTTACATTTGCTAGACGCGCACAATCCAATGTCATGGCATTCAGAGCATCCTCCACCCACCATTACACCCCCAACAAGTGGCCATCCAACGGACATGCCTACTCATACGGATGTAAAAAAAAATCACATCAAAGCGCACTGAGCACCAATTATGCATAATTATGCCACAGCACAGTCACAATGCATCTATCCACTCACATGAGCCAAACTTTAATGGACATTTCTGTATGTCCATGGGAAAATCCGCCAGATTCATGGGGCATCCAGCTTTAATTGTCAACCGACTTGAGTATAGCACACGCCCATTCTGATAGATACGCACAAATTTATTGGGCGTGGTTATGGTGTGCAAATAGCTCTGTTTGCCATTGTAAAAATATGTATCCGGTTTCCAGATCCGCTTCAACATTGAGACACTCAACGCTAGAGTATCTTGAGCGCCTTCGAAGGCGAGACGTTTATCCACCCAGGATTGACGAAAATAACAGTCCATTGAGTAGGTCTGCAAGAAAAAAACATGAATGAATGAAAAAAGGAATGGCAAAGTGAAAAGAAAGAAAGTAAGTCGGCTGATGGAATGGTAATTGAATGGTTGGCTGTTGAATTGGCAAGGTGAGCTGTGAAGAACTTGAACTTATATAGTATTTATATTTAACACTATGGGTGCTTCTGTGAAAAATGTTTAATTCTTAATTCTTGTTATTTAATAGGTTCCATTTTTGGCAGCTTACCATATCAACTTCAGATATTGGGCCCATACTTCGGACCATTATATCCACTTCTATGGTGGCTGGAGGACCTAGAAAGAACCAATTAAAATAGTGATGGGAATTTTTGGAAAATTGAGATACAGTTCAAGTTTCTAATTTCAGAAAACTTTAACAAAAATAATAAACTATCGAGACAGGTATGAACTGTGTATTCAAAAAACAAAGCAACTGTTTGCATTTTTCTTTAGCAAAGTGAGGTGTAGGGTGGAGGAGGGGGCAAGGGTCACTGGAGGGAGGGGGGGGAAGACTTTCTTCTGAAAAGCCTACAACTTAAATTTATTTGATTGGGGCTCGAACTCATAACTCACTCAACTTATGTCTACACAAATGCCAGCATCCCAGCCCATATGACTACCAAGCACTCGCGCGTTATTGCCGCAAATCATAGAAATAAAGGGATGCGACAAGCGATTTTCTATACGCGGCATTCAGCATTTGAAATCAACCTTCACCTAGCTTTTATATTCTACACGCTCGTGCCCATATTCGACGGACCCATCTGCCAACGCCATAACTTTTGACAGAGATGTCAGATCGCTTAATGACCTACCGCGTTTGAAGCGTCAGTCCAAGCAGATTTTTACCATGGAACCATACACGCCACGCGAGCGCTCTGAAATAGTTGAAATTTACATTCAACAGAACAAGTCAATTGTGAAAACTCAACGTGCTTTTAAAAAATTAAAAAATGTGAAAAGTGCGCCTTCTAAGAACACCATTAAGCGTTTATACGAAAAATTTTCGACTGGTGAGGCTCTTTCTAATCCGAAGAGGCCAAATAAAAGTCGACCAAGGCGATCAGCCGAGAATATCGCTGCCGTACGAGCCAGTGTTGAGAGGTCCCCAAGAACATCCCAAAAACGCCGTTCTCTGCAGTTGGGCATGGCTCGGTCCACTTTACAACGGATTATTCGCGTTGATTAGCATTTGTTCCCGTACAAAATTCAATTGAGGCAAAGATTGTTGCCTGCGGACAAGCCTCGTCGATTGGAATGGGCCCAAAGAGTCATCGAAATGGCCGAAGATGACGAGCAATTTTGGAACAAAATTATCATGTCCGATGAAGCCCATTTCACATTGAATGGGACCGTAAATAAGCAAAATTGCCGTATTTACGCCACTGAAAATCCTCAGGAGATTCAAGAAGTGCCTCTTCATGACGAAAAAGTCACAGTTTGGTGCGGCGTTAGTGCGAAAACGGTCATTGGGCCGTTTTTCTTCCAAAATGAAAGTGGCCATGCTGATACCATCAACCAGGCGCGTTATCGCGACATGATGACCAATTTTGTGATGCCAATTATTCGTCGAAAGCGTATGAGGCAGTTCTGGTTTCAGCAAGACGGCGCTCCACCGCACACAAGTCGCATAACAATCGATTTTCTGAAGAAATTGTTTCCGGGCCGTTTGATGTCGAAAAGTGGTGATTTGGACTGGCCACCGCGTTCGCCCGATTTGATATTTGAAGTCAAAGGTTTACGTTAACAAGCCAAGGACCGTAGAAGAGCTCAAGGACAACATTCGTGAAGAAATAGCCGCTATTCCGGCCGAAATGTTGCCGAAAACGATGGAAAATGCTGCAAAAAGGGCACAATACGCCATCAACGCCAGAGGCGGCCATTTGAGAGATATCATATTCAAAAATTGATGTAAACAAATCTACTTGGAACAAATTAAATGATTAAGATTGCCAACCGCCAAATTTTTATTTTTTTCTTTGATTTTTTAAAAAAAAACATGGGTCCGTCGAATATGGGCAACCCTGTAACTAAAAAACTATGAGAATATTCCCTAATTAAACTTAGGAGCCGAGGTTAATGTTTCTTAACTTTTATTCTATTCTAAGAATGTCCAATTGAAGCATCAAGCTAAACGCAGGAGCCTACTTTTACATAGATTTAAGAGTATTCAGTTCCGATTGCATATTTTTTAAAAAAGATTGACGGTATTTAGTATAATCATTCTCAGGACATCTTAGCAAAATGAAATTAGCTCAGGAAAGTCTTCTTAGGGCCGTTTTCTTAAAATACTTGAGGTGAATTTTGACGGGTACAAGATCAAAAAGGCGACCATCAAGTGGACTGTGAAAAAGTGGTATAATGCACTCTAGTAAAAGTAGTCCAACAACTGTTTCTGTTTCTCATACAATCGATGCCAAGCGGAATTTTATAATGCTGGATGGACATAGAACATACTGAGAGGTTGAGCCATCAATCATGCATTCAACATTACATGAGCATTTTCCCTTCAAGAAGATTTGCACAAACAGTTCCGAGTGGTACCAAGCAATTAGTTCTCAAGACGACTTACTCCAGCAAGTTATTAACACTACAAATTTCTAAATAAGGTGTTATTAAGTGTGTTATTTAGACCCAATAACTTATTTTATGTTCCCACACAACAAAAATCGTTTTCTTTCGACTGCAGAAGAGGCGTTAAATAAGCTCGTTGTATGGGTACACAGAAATAAATATCAAGATTCGTTTGATGTCGAACTTCGGAGCTAAATTTCAAGTAAGAGTAGTTAAAGATAGTAAATACTTGATACAAGTAAGAAAGTCTCTTTCTGAAAAGGCAAATTTTTAGGTCGAAAATCCTGTTATCCCTTTTCAAGATTGAAGTAATTGTTAAAAAATCAGAAAGATTCATGGTTCTCGTGTGGGAAGCTTATTTTGAGTTAACATTAAGTTTAGAAATCGAACTCAAGTCGATCCCGATCATTTCTGAAGCAATTCTTTTGGGATTGAATATATTTAGTTCGAATATCAAGCTGAAATAAAGCTTGCACCAAGCCGATTTCCAGATCAAATTAAGATTGAATGCCGAGCTTCAGTCAATATCGGGCCTGCTTGACTTAATCCAAGTCGCTTTTGGATAACAAGCTTAAATCAATCCTGTATGTTGTTGAACTAAGCCGAACTAAAATCTAGCTCCGCCAGTGTTAAGTCGATTTCAAGACTAGAATGCCGGGACTAGAAAATCTGGGATCTGTACTGGGATTGAAAAAATCCAGGATCAATTGACTTCTGACATTGTTTGCGATTGATTTTAGACTGGATGAAATAGTAGTACAACGAATTGTTTTGAGTAAGATTGTAATAAAGATGTCAAGCTTTTGAATAAAAGTGGACAGTTGAACTTGGTTATACTTATATAAGCCTAGGATAAGCCCAAGGCAAGCAGCTATAAAGGCAGAATGGTTTTCTCTCATTTAAAAGTGTCTGGGAAATACTTAAGTGAAGTAGTAAACCTATATTAAGTTCTGTGTTTTAGTTCAATTAAAGAAGAACATTAGTGAGAGGCTTTCACAGTGGAATACAGTTTTTGGGCATGGTTGGAAGCAAATGGCTTAAGCTCCATTTACGCGACCTGATCGCTCAGCTGAGTTTTCGTCAGCTGAGCAACACAGGTAAGCAGCTCAGTTCAGCGTTTACACATGCCTGAGTAGCTCAGTTGAGTCAGTTTTGATTTGACATGAACAAAAAACCAAACCGATAGCCAAAAAACGATAAGAAATGTAGGAAGGAAGTGGAAATGCTCGCACACTTCAATCAGGCAACCCTACAACCACTCAGCTGAGTGGTCAGGTCAATTAGAACCGGTTCTATTTCGCCTGATTACTTAGCCGAGTAAGTCAGGTGGCTGCTCAGACGCCTGTTTACACGAGCTGACAGCCAATCAGACGAAAAATGGAGCTTTACTCAGAGATGAAAAAACTGAGCTACAAGCTGCTATTAGAAACGGCAAACTTTATCGAAACGTAGTTGGCTCGTTTAAATTTCACACGCTAAATGTAGAAAACAGAAAGTTTTACTTGGTATATAGAACAACCAAGATCTGCATAGACTTAGGCGATGGGTACATGACATGAGAAATCACATAACTTCTACATTTTTCATAAAGCAATCTGAATACTACACTTACATTTGTATATTAAGGGCCTACATGTGTGGCAATTCTAAACTAAATTTTAGCTCAAAACCTGTACAGAATTGTTATATTTTTCATTTAGGTTTTCTAATAAAGGGCATTTTGACATAACACTTCGAACAGGCATTTGTCGATTTGAAACCACAGCTGGAAGTTAGCCAAAAAATAACTTCCTTCGCCGCCTCTTGTTGATTGATCTGGGATATTAAACAAAAGGAATGGAAGGTCAGTG
This sequence comes from Lordiphosa fenestrarum, assembly GCA_035044985.1. Classification (NCBI taxonomy): domain Eukaryota; kingdom Metazoa; phylum Arthropoda; class Insecta; order Diptera; family Drosophilidae; genus Lordiphosa; species Lordiphosa fenestrarum. The sequence continues at coordinate 300,797 of JAWNNO010003042.1, forward strand.
ACCACTCCAAAATGAAGCTGCCGTACCTTCAAACAGTCCTCAGGCAAAGAATGGTATTCAAATTGGGGAAAAATATTTAAAAAACCCATTTTTGCATTGTGCCAAGTTGACACACCAGGGGGACTTCTGTAGTATTATTTGTTTGTTTCGGCTGCCCATTCGATCATCGTCGCTTCTCTTCATTTGCCATGCGAGTGCTTGATAGTGGAATGAGCTAAGATGCCGATATTTATGATGGACGTTGTCGTACAATGCGCAGTACGTTCAAGTGGCCCATGCGACACCAAGCCGAAGCTAGTTACGCGCGAACCCAGGCAAAATAGCAGCCCACCTCCCGCCCAACCGACCGAGAGGCGCAGCCGCCAACGAGCGACACGAAAACCGGAAGAAAAATTTAAAAAAAAAAAAATAAAAATTTAGCTACGGGCTAAATAAGTTAAAATAGAGGTTTTTAACGCGGGAAGAGAATATTCCGAATTGATTATGCGGTAGAGTTTATTGTAATCAACACAGAGGACACGAAACGGATCATGCACTGCATAGTTAGTAGTACAACGTTTCAGAGATAAGGGGACAAAGTTACGGGACAATCTACAAGGAACATTGAGACTAATTTGGCTAAGCAATTCCGATGAGTCGATTTCACCATTAATTAGTCTATGTATGAACATTACACCAAGCATAACTCTACGGTTAAATAAGGAAGGAAGATTAATTAAAAGTAGTCTACTAGAATAAGATGGGAAACGGACCTCGGGATTCCACTTCAAACCACGAAGAGCAAACAATAAGAATTGCTTTTGCACAGATTCAATTCTATCTTGATGGACCGAATATTGCGGAGACCACACACATGATCCATACTCAAGAGTAGGACGGACAAGAGCAGTGTAAAGAATTTTGGTGGTGTAGGGATCGTCAAATTCTTTCGACCACCGCTTTATAAACCCTAGGACACTTCTGGCCTTATTAACGGTAGCGGTTACATGAAAGTTAAAATTGAGTTGATGGTCAAGAATTACCCCAAGATCATTTACTTCATTTAGTCGCTGCAATGCCACATTATCAAGCATATAAGTGACCAATTGTGGGAAGCTTCTATAAAATGTCATAACCTTACACTTTAAGCTGTTAAGGTTTAAAAGATTATCTTGACACCATGAGTGAAATGCACCTAAGTCTGCTTGCAAATTATAGCGGGAAACCAGATCATTATATGTTAAACATATTTTCACATCATCAGCATACATAAGCACCCGAGAGTAAGCCAAGACTGAAGGAAGATCGTGTTTAAGATTTGTGTTTAAGTCCCAGAGATAAGGTAAATGTATTGTAAGTTTGACAAGATAAGTGAAAAAAATGTAATTTATGTTTTTCGTACAAAAAACTTTGCCCTCCTGTTTCCCTTGGTTTTCTCAGTATAAAAACCACATCAGCTAGTTTTAGAAACCAAAAATTTTGAATAATTTTTCACTAAAAAAAAACAATTCAAAATACAAGAAAAGGTATAATGCCATTTGCCAAACACTTATCAAACCTAAAGTTCAGCCAGGATATCCCCTTTGGATACTTTCTTTGAAAAGAACCTCATCTGCTGCCTGTTTATGTCCTTTAGTTGTTTACCCTTTTTTTTCTTTTTTGACAAGCTGTCTCCTGTAATCAAGCAACAGTCACAGATTTTCCGCTTAACGGAAGCATTTAATGAAGCGTGAATCGTTGCCTGGGGACATCACTCACATAGCATCAAGGTGATGATGGTTTCCTTCCCTGGCCAAATAGTTAGTGTCAAAAGCGACAAATATTTACATACAATTTCAATGGCATTTTTTTATTCGATTTCCTTCTTCATTTTCAATTTCCCAAATGGTCTGCGCTATAAAAATTTAAATATTTTGGAAATTTAAAAGCCTCTCTCGGCTCAGATGTCGATGAGCTTTTAATGCGCTTTCGGTTTACGGCGCGGGGGTTCAAGTAGCGAATAAGTTTTTGGTTTAAGCATAAATTACATTGTTTTTAACACTTCATTAAGAAAGGATACGTGAGCCTGTTATCCTGTCCCGCTGCTGTTGTTGTTGATGATGATGATGCAAAAATGGCGGATGCCGTGGCGAACGCATGTTTGCCAAGCCAAAGCTGAACAGCAAAGTCATTAAAAACTGTTCGCATAGGCAAAAACACAAAAAAAAAAAAAAAGCAGCAGCAAAAATTGCATATTAGTGCAGAAAACATAGATAAGAAGAGGATGGGGGAAAGTGGAGCGATTTGACAGCGGCCTTTGAGGGTATGAGACCGTCTGCCAAGCGGCTTTAATGTCATTGTTCACATGGCGAAACATTCAAATTTTGAATACATTTGAATATTCATGGAGAAAAGAGATAGAGAGCATTATGTATTTTAGGAAAATATTGCATAAAAAGGATCAAATAAACATACTAATTTCCTATGCCTAAGTTAATTATACAAAAAATGCTCTTTTTTGTTTTTGATTAATGTGCAACTCACCACCAAAATCCGGACGTATACTATTATCATAGCCCCTCAGCAAATTATCCAACAATTCTGAAATATTTGCATGATTATTGCTTTGGGTTAGCCAAGACGACGACAATGTGGATGTGGTGCGTATTAGTGAGCCAATCTCATCAAGACGATGCTGATCCCCACGACCCTTGATACTGCTGGCCATCGCCCAGCCCGTTCCAGATCCGGTCGTTGAGCTGGCCAATTGCCAGGCATTTGTGTAAATGCTGTACATTAAAACGCTGAGGCTAATCAAAAGTTTAAATATGCGCAAGTTTAAGCACTGTCCTTGCCAGGAGCGTCGCCTGTGCTCCCTTCGGTTGATGAGGTCACTTGATGCATTGTCGGATGTGGTCGAGCACATATTGCTGGAGTTTGTCTATTTGTCTGCTGCTTGTTTGTTAAACTATTGTTTAGCCGTCTTCTTCGGGCCTAATCTACACATCCTGCCACCCCAGCTACCAGTTTCAATGGCTGCTCTTGACAGTTGGCGTTGTGTTGTTTCTGTTTGCCCGGGTATTTATTCTCATTTATGCACCGGAAGTTGCACCCGACAACATCTACGGGATGCACAGCAATTTCATCAGCATTTCTTCTTAATTTTTCTTAGCCTTTTGGCATTAGTTCCGTTTGTCTTAGCACAAGGATGATGCGCCTTGTCTGTTGGCTGAGGCAGCTTTTGTGATGCGATGCTATGATTTTAATTGTTCGAAACTTGTACCTTTTGGCAGTTGACAGTTGTGGATTGGCCAATTAGCCAGCAGCATTCGGTTGAGTCAATGAGGACTTGGATTGAAGTACTTGTGGTTCTATTCATTTTATAAATAGTTGTGGCGTAAATTATTGTTCATTTTCTGCAAATATTTAATAAATTTCAATGGAAATTGGCAGTTGAAAGGTTTATTTAAAATAAATGTAATGTAAGAGTATATTTTGTTGTTGTACAATTAAGAAAGAAAACCTATGTTCTTTAAGTCAAAGAAACTTTAATTTGTTTGCGACTTTGATTGTGGTTCCTGCTTAAGATAGCCACGGAATGGCAAATTAGATTGTTCCCATCGCGACACCACATTTTCAATTCAATCCCTCACCTGTCCCAGCTACACTCCATACTTAGGCACGACCTCAGTTCTTTATTTTTTTAACAAATTTTCTTGTCAAAAATACAACAGCTTCAGCGACAACCTAATTGCCTTGGAGTCAATCGCCAGAACTTTTGCACTCAAGTACGGCGGCATGTCAGCTCACTGCGCTATTGCACACATATGTAGACGAACGAATTGTTGCTTTAAAATCTCCGGAAAAAATGAGAGTTTGAGTTCAAAGTGCAACAAAAACGAAGAAAACGAGAAAGCTAAGCTAACTTTGTCTGTGCCGAAGTTTTTATACCCTTGCAAGTGCTCGCTTAAATATTGTCCAAAAATACTTTTTCCCATTTTCCGACCGATCGTTCGTATGGGAGCTATATGATATAGTCATCCGATTTGGCCAAAAATTTGTAAAATTATGTAAATGCACGTGAAACAAACAATTACAAAATTGCAGGATGCTACCATTGAAAACAAAAAAGTTTTTTGTATGGCAGCTATACCATATAGTTGTCTGATTTTAAAAAAACTTGGCATAATTATAAAAAAGCATAGAAAACCTACAATTACAAAGTTTGGAGACGTTTCCATTGAAAAGAAAAAAGTTTTTCTTACTAAAACTAGTTTTCCGACCGTTTGTTCCTATGGGAGCTATAAGACTTAGTCATCCGATCCGGTCGGTTCCATCATATTAATAGTGTGCAGCAAAAAGAAGACTCTGTGCAAAATTTCAGCTCGATTGCTTGAAAACTGAGAGACTAGTTCGCGTAGAAACAGACAGACAGACGGACGCACACAGCTCAATCGACTCAGCTCGTCACCCTGATCAAGAATATATATAGTTTATGGAATCCAAAATGAATATTTCTATGCGTGGCAAACTTCTGGGCAAAATTATAATACCCTTTGCAAGGGTATAAATATATGCCTCAAGTGGGGTTTGATCTCGCGACCTTACTTTTCTAAGGTAACGTTTTCAGCACACTTGACTGAAAGTCCAGCGGGTTAAGTTGCTATGCAAGTGCGTGTTCAGTCTCCCAAGGTACTGAGTTCAAATATCAGAAGGGGAAGATAAAAAATATAAATATACGGGGGTGACCCAGAAATCTCTAGAGATTTTCGTATAAACGCTTTCATTTCAAGCTAAAATGCTTGCCCCTTAATGCAAAATGTCGTCAAAATGGTAGCCTACTAGATAAGATAACAAAAGTTGAGAGATTTGCAACCGACTATTCAATGCCAAGTAGATTTGATGCGTACGGGTTTCCTTCTCTATAATCCAGTAGCCAGCAAAGTTTCAGTCACTTTACATCTAAAGTTCTCCTAGTTTGGTTTAAATTTCAATCGTTCATACGAAAATCTCTAGAGATTTCTGGAGCAACCCCCATTAAGCAGTTTTTAGGAACCTTATTTTTTCCCCTTCTTTTGCAAACTAAAGATGAGATTGTTTCATCTTTGTGTCGATTGTTTAAGATTGTTGAATTAAGATTTAAATTGAGATCATAATCCTGTGTTGAGATTTTTCCTGCTTTGTGCTTTTTTGGTTTAATCTTGGTTTTAGATGGATTTTCGTAGTGTGGAACTAAAACTTCTTAAAGCTACCTAATGGAAATAGGAATAATTGCAGAGGCAAAGGTAAGCGATGACTGCATACCGGAATGACAGCTTTAGATTCTGGTTCCACTTTATTGCTACTATATTTAATTTCTGAGTTATATTTCAAAGTAGCGAACGAAATTTCTCGAATGAAGTTTATGTCCAAGGGATTAATAATTAACTAATCTGAAGATCACTCTGGCCAACATACTCGTCAAAAAGAACTTCACATCAGCGAACACAGTGTAAGATCTATGAAAGGAGTCTTAGTGGGGCACAGCCATATAGGTCACCGTCGCTTCTGTCGAAGTTTTGGTTATGAGAATTAAATATAAAGCATCCATCACTTTCTTATCATCTGGGTAAGTTATTCTTTGAAGACCTGGAAGTTTGTGCAAAAGCATGTAACATCCAGAAGGAAGCATCTCCGACCCCATAAAGTATATATATTCTTGATCAGCATCAACAACCGCGTCATGTCCGTCTGTCTGTCCGTATGAACGCACAGATCTCAGAGATGGTAAGAGATAGAGGTTTGACATGTATGGGACATATGCCTCTAATGTCTGCAGGCAGATTAAGTTTATTTCCAATTTTGGCCACGCCCCCTCCCGCCCCCGCAATTTAGAAAAACCTTCATATCTCCCACAGTTTTGAAGATAGATGGCTTGTTCCTTCTGGACATATTTAGTTATTAGAATAACTTATCGATCCGCCAAAGGAATGAAGAAGATCGGATGAACGGTTTTCGAGTTATGATCAAAAGACAAAATTTCTTGGTACAGAGTATGCTATAGTCGGGCTTGACCGACTTTCTTTCTTGTCAATTTTGTCCACGCCCCCTCCCGCCCCCGCAATTTAGAAAAACCTTCATATCTCTCACAGTTTTGAAGATAGATGGCTTGTTCCTTCTGGACATATTTAGTTATCAGGATAACTTATCGATCCGCCAAAGGAATGGAGATGATCGGATGAACGGTTTTTGAGTTATGATCAAAAGACTGTTTCTTGGTATGTTATAGTAGTGCTTGACCGACTTTCTTTCTTGTTTTGTTGTTAAATTCTCAATTTGATTTTAATAGAGAGATTGCGTGAAGTCTAACCGTCAACATCAACTTATTTTGTCGATTTTTCTGGTTGTTTTCGAATCTTAGTTTATATACTATACGAGTTGTTTCATATTATATCTCAGCAGTGCATTTGCCACCTTGCTTTTGCTTGTTTGTACTCGCTTTTCTACTTATTTATTTTAAATTAGTTTTCATCCTTTGATTTTCCACAATTTTTGTGATGATTTGTTTTCAACACTGCCAGCTGCTGAGCCACACAACACTCCACACGGCGTATGCTTAATGCGCAAATTGCCTTTAAAAACGGCACGCCTGGGAGTTAACACAGATTAATGAACACAAAACTTCGTATGCGTGTGGTTTGTACGGCATCATATTTGTTAAAAAACCAACGGAAGCAGAACTTTAACTGAATTAATGACAAGTTATTACATCAAGACGGAAAGAGGGCGCAACAACCAATCCAAGCCAAAGTAAGCCAACCAAGACGGCAGAAAGCCAATTTGTTAATGAAAGAACAAATCTTTGAGCCCGGTTGTATATATATGTGCTCTGTAGGTGTGTGTGTGTGTGTGTGTGTGAGTATGCCACCAAGGCTAGCTAGACAACATCTCAATCTAATTATCAAGAAAAGAAAAAAAAAAGATGGAAAAAGTAAAGCAAAGGAAACACAATGCCGACCCATAACTTAATTATGTCTCACCCACTAACCCAATTTTATGCATCCGGCAAAGGCATCCGCATCCACATCAGGTTTCATCGATAACTATTTTCAATACTTTATGAAGTGGCCACTTTCATTTTGCCTTCAAGTCTGAGGGTCTCTGGGTATCAGACTTGGAACATCAGCATTAATCAGCCTCGAAGACTAGATGTGGTCGTCAATGCTACATGCCACTTGATGCGACTCAGGTGTGTGTGTGTCTCTCTGTGTGGTTGCTAATTGTATGGTTTTTGGTTAGAAAGGAAATTTGCATTGTTTTTAGTGGCTTGCTTATTATGCGCACTTGAATAAATTGATTTATAAACAATTGTCTAATGGAAGGAGAGATTAATATTCAATTTAAAAAGAAAGAAGGCTTTAAGTTTAAGAATCCGTTGCCTACAAAATAATGTTGCTCCACCAAAATCTCACATAAATTCATAGCTAATTAAGAAATATTCAATTTCAACTCATTCTGCGCCTTTTGTTTATAAATTAATTTCAAGACCATTAATTTTGCCTCCCATAGCAAATGTAATCCGAGTTTATATTACTTCCTTTTTAATAATATTTCATTTTTCGTTAAACAATCAAATTTGCTGCCACCAGCACAAACGGTCATTACATCGTCATCGTCAACATTTTACTTTCAATTTTTTTACTTTGCCACGTTGCCTTTTGCCGTCACTTTCGCCTTTTGTTAGCTGGCGAACGGGTTAAAGTAAAACGCAGCCCAAAACCCGACAATCACAGAGCACCGACTTGAGCACGTTCAACGCATTTCTCATCAACGTCGTCTAAATTGCACTCAATTGTTGAAGGCTGCCTGCTGCCAGCTGCCTGACGGTTGTTTTCCTTCTCCTCTACGCCTTGGCTGCTTCCGTTCTATAAGATATGTCGCCTTTTTTTGGTGAATGCATTGTTACGACGGTATACGTCTTTGGGTGAAGAGCATAATGAGTTGGTCATGAAGGTAAGTGTGTATAATGCAAATTGTTTAGTTTTACGCTAAATACTCTATTTGAAATAAAGTGAACTTTTTGAGTCATCTTCTGCAAGGAACTCAACTGGTTTTAAAAACTTTGTTTTGAACTTTCAATTACATTATTCGTCCGGAAGTTTGCTTCACCGTGTAAATCCAGTCTTAATTAGAAAGAGTTAAAAAATTTCAATAAATTCTCTTTCTCTAGCTATTGATTAAAATACTGAATTTGCATGAAAAAATATAAATAAATACTAAAATTATTTTTAGGCTAGTTTTAACAAATATTACTCATACGACACGTATTTTGTTTTATTAAATATTACTCATACGACAGGTATTTTCATTACAATGGGCGCATTTCGATAAATTGGACTAAAGAGTTGCGATTGCTGATGATTCTCTGTT